>CAJINV010000004.1:8832410-9052416 GCA_905178155.1 Amoebophrya sp. A120
GGATGAATTTCGCGAGGGGGCTTCCGGGGGAATTCGCACGGTGTCCGGGGGGGGAACTTGAATAGGGGAATGCCGGGGGGGATCGCGCCGCGCGCCGGGGGGGGAGGAAACTTTGGTGGGGGGATGCCGGGGGGGATCGCGCCGCGCCCTCGACGGGTTGGGGGGCTGGGATTCGCGCTGCGCCCGGGGAGGGGAAAACTAGGGGAATGCCGGGGGGGACCGCGCCGCGCCCACAACGCGTTGGGGGGGCTGGGGTTCGCGCCGCGCTAAGGGGGGGCTATTTAATTTCGCGACGCGGCTTCCGGGGGGGGATCGAGCCGCGCCCATGACGGGGTGGGGGGCGGGGATGCGCGCTGCGCCCAGGGGATGTATTTCGCGAGGGGGGCTGTCGGGGGGATTCGCGCCGCGCCCGGGGGTCGGGCGGGGTATGGGAGGTGGGCTGGTAGGAGAATGGCCACGGGCTGCGCAAAATCCGCGCCGCGCCCGAAGTGGGGGGCCCAGGGGGCGGGGGCAGGGAGGAATCTCTGCCCCGAACTTTTTCCGTTGTCGGGACGGTTTGCAGATGGTGCGCAGCCTGCCCTCAACTTTGTATACTTCCTTTGCGCCCGGGGACCTACATTCATTACTGCCGTCTCCGTTTCATGTGCTTGGCCGCCGCGGCTTCTATTCTCCTGGCGCTTCGCCGTGTGTAGTTACCCACATGTTAATTGTTCTGCAAGAAAGCTAAAGTCTCAAACCGCAAGCAGAGCTGGAGGTAAGACCTCCACGAGAGATTCATTCTTCAGGCAGGCCAAGGAGTAGCACCATTTCCGCGTGCAAGGCTTCACTTTTAGACGAAGCGTCGTCGCCTCAGTCGAGCGCCCCCCTATTACTAGATAATGAGGCTCCTGTTGAGCGGCCTGAGTGAATCCTATCAATCTCGTCTTCAGAGCTTATATTCGTAAGTCCGATCATGATCATCCTCTCGTAGATGGAGACCTATAATTCAAAGGCAAGAGATAAATGGGGGCTGTCTGCGAATATTATGTTGCGGAGCTTCATCACCCAGCCAGCGGGCGCCAGTCCTTCCGGTCAGCTGGCGCCAACCCATTTCCAACGGGGGGCTGTGCGCCTGGTCCTCCCTCCGGTGTCGCCTCGGGAGCAGGATTGTTTGGAACGCGGAAGGGCGACGGGACTGCCGGCACTCGCCCTGCGACAGGCAACTCGAGTGGCGGACTATACCTTCTGCCAACGCTTCCGCGCAGCCATATACGTCCGGCACACAAGGCGGGCCGCGATACCGAAGCCGCCACGCGATTTTTTCTGCGGGCCCTAAGCGGCCCCCGCCCCGTTTCCCTCCCGGGCCCCTCCAGGCCTGCGACCTTGGCCGCGCGCCCCCTCCTTCGAAGGGCCAACCACCGGCCGGCCCGCGACGGATTTTGCAAAGCACGGCAGCCGCGCGCGCGCCGCCGGGCGGTGGGCGACGGCCGGGGCCATTGGTATACCTGCGGCGCCCACTGTAGCGCCGCGCGTTTGTGTTCCCATTGGCCCGCGCGCATCCATTTTGGGCGCGGGCACGGCCAGGGCGCCGTTTCAGAGCGCTGCTTTCGCGCGCCGCCACTCTGGGCAGCCACTTCTTCGCCAGGGCGACGCCGAGTTGCGTGTTGGTCGCATGGCCTTCCACCGCGATTGCCGGTGAAGAAAATAAGCTCGCGCGCGCCTTTCCAGTCATCACGCGGTGTGTCATTTAGATGTTGCTGCCCACAGAATCTGTTCTGCACCTGCAGGAGAGAGCGTTCCAGTAAAGGAGGTCTTCGTGGTAGATTGAGCCAAGAAACGTGGCTGCATTTGCTCGCAGGCCGGGCCGAGTGAAAAATCTGCGTCCTGCCAGAGGCTTGTCAAGAATTTATATGCTTGGCTACGCTCCTGGCTGCGCAGTGACTCTAGATACATTCTAGATGTCATACAATACGGCCACTTCTGTAGCTTCTTTCGCGGGTCTGAGAGACGCAACGCGGCCGTGCGCGCTTCTCTGCAGCGCGCAAGGACAGTGGTCGCCCTCTGTGCGAAGTGCCGGACGCGACTGCGAGTTGCTTGGGCGGCCCTTTTACTGGGCATGGCGCCTCAGATGCGCGATACGTCAATACGTGCAGCCGACGCTTTGTCTTCCAGCGCGGTCGCCGGTGCCGCATTGCTGCTTCGCGCGACTTTTCAGTCACAACGGAATGCAGGCGGCCAGATGCTGCCGCCCAGAGAGACTTCTGTGTGAGAGAACGCAATCTAGCCGAGTGCGTGTCCGCACTAGATTCAGTGCGGAACAAACGAGGTTGCATTTCGGGGAATAGTAGAAAAGTCTGGAAGGTTGTGGTTGGTGGTTTGTCAAAAATTCCCACGAGCGACGCTGTGCAGTACATGCAACATTGTCTACACCATTATTTTTTCTACTTTCAACAGTACTCAGTCAGCGCACGAACCCCGCTGCGGCCCGGCTGACAACGACATGTAAGGCCCTACGCTGCAGCCGGCACCAGCATGCCCGTGACCGTCTCGGGGGAAGTGGGCGGCAGCCTCCAAAGCGAGCTGCAGGAGATATTCGAGCACCTGGCGTCCTCCCTCCCCTATTCTGAGTAAAAACGGGCCCACCCCAGAGTTGTCATGCAAAATCTGCATGCCAAAAAATAGAAATTTTCTCATGCAGACCCCATGAGAAGCATTGTCTAATCATGTTTTGGAGTTTGTGATACTAGAATGAGCATGATGTGCGGGATCTGTGATGCTGCTGCACTAAGAAAAAAGGACTACACTATTGGGGCAAACTTGTCATGCGAAACAACCACAGCTGGTTGACTTGTCTAGCAGATTTCCCATCTTGATGACCCTGGTGTGGGGACAGTTTTCCCCACGATACCCCCGATGACTTCCACACCACGACCGCCCAACAGGCGCTGGCCGCAGCCAAGGGGGACGAGGACGAAGCGGGTTCGGTGGAGGAGCACCGGCGACGGCTGGTCGAGAAGGAGATTTTTCTGCAGCTCGGCAAAAAACTGGTCGTCAACTCGGGTTACAGCTGCTACGACCTCGTGGGCCCGCTGTTTCAGGTGGAGCTGCACCAGGAATTTCAACGCGAAGTCGCCATCACGACCAGCAACATCGAGCAAAACGCCCCCGTGGAGGAGGAAAACACGGAGGAAGGGGAAGAAACTGCCGGCGCGGCGGAGAACGCAGACGTAGATGCCGCGGCGGGAGAGCAGGAGGTGGCCGTGGCCGGGACGGAACAAACGTCCACCCAGATCTGCATGCGGACCAAGATGCAGAGCATTTTCCAAGAGCCGAAATACGCAGCCATGATGCGAAATGACGACCTCCGACCCTTCTACTGCAGTGGCGCCAAGCAGTCGAAACGACAACAGTACGTCTGAGAATTTCGGGTTGATGAGGTTTGTCTCTCGCCTGCGAAATTCACTTCGATGAACTTGTGTTTTCCGCATCACAATTTCTCATTCACTGTGGTTATAGAGAAATATCTTCAACTGATGATGTTCCAGGCGCCAAAGGGAAGAATACGCGGGCGTCGGTTTGAAGCGACTGACGGGGAACATGGCAAGTATCAAGAAGGAGTTCTACCGGCTGTTCTCGCACTTTGCGATTGAGTCAAAAGCGATCCATTATCCTGAGTAAAAACGTCCCCACCCCATAGTTGTCATGCAGATTTGCGACCACAGGAAGATTTGTAATGCGCATCCCCATGTGAAGCATTTTCAATCGTGTTTTGGAATTTGTAATGCTGGAAACAGGATGAGACAATGGATTTCTGATGCGGCTTCCCTTGCCAACCAGCACTACACTGCAGAGGGAAAGTTGTCATGCACAGCTCCCAAAACTTGGAGATTTGTGTCCCTAGATTCCCAACTTGACTATGGGGTGGGGATGTTTTTGCACAGGATATCCATCCAGAGCTGTTCATGTTTCAGGACGAGTCGGAATTGGACGCGAAAACGGTACTTGTTAATTTTGGGGTTTTTATTTGTCATGCTGGGTCGGAAAGAGAGTTTTTTTGTCATGCTGGATGGGAAAGTAAGAGGGATTGAATTTGATTTTGAATCGTTTCAAAATTTATTCCAGATACAACCCATCAACCAAGTTTTGACGCAAACGATGCTGCGGTATGAAAGTGCACAACTCCCCCTCCCCCTCATTTGGATGGCATCCGCAGCAACACAAGTCCTGGCAGCACACATGCAGCTTTTGCATGACAAATTTACGACTGATTGTAGTGCTGTTTCGGCTTCGGGAATCTGTCATGCATAGTAGTGGCACAAGGCAGAAGGTGGAGTTGGTGTTATGCATGAGAAATGAGAACGAGGGGGAGTTGTGCACTGTCATATGCGGTTCCGCGGTGACGTGACGCGCGTGAACGACCCGGCGAGCGGTGTGCTGGTGTATGAGGATGAGTTTGCCCTGTACTCCGCGCTGGACATTCTTGTGACCAAAACCCCGGCCCTGCGCAAAGCGGACTGCTACCTCGTGCGGATCGACGACCCCAACAGCAAAATCGTAACCAGTTCGAGGCACCGCGGGCACGGGGGCAGCGTGGACGGCGGATCCTCCACTTTCGGCGGTACCACGACAACGAACTCCCTATCCCTGGCGCACAACCCGATGCACCAAACGTCAACGGAAAATCTCGCACAGCAGCGCAGCCCCGGGGGACGGGAGGAGGAGAGTTCCATGCTGTTCGACGCGTCGAAGCAAGAGACCATGGGAACAAGCAAAACGCTGGCGGGGGGGAACTCCTACGGTACGCTGGCGAAGATGCAGAAGCAGAAGGGGCTGATAAGGAACCCCGTGCACAAAACCGCGCCCGGGCTGGGGTTGACGCAGGAACCACAACCGACGAGGAGTCAGCTGGACTCGACGTACCAAAATATGGACCCCGCAGAGCTGGACTCACCCGGAGACGAAGGCTTTGAAGTAGCGGGGTTGGGAGGTAATAAATAAGAGTGGATTTTTGTATTGCATACCATGTGAAAGTGAAAGGAGAATATAGAACTCGTGGTGCAAAACGACAAACTGCAACTAGAACTTTGCGTGTCCTGGTCATGCATGGCCATATTCCAAACTACAGGCGACTCCCCGACAAATCTCAACCGGCTTTACGAGCCCGCAGCGCATTTTTCCTTTCCCGCCAGCGGCACCAACACCGCTTCCGGCGCGTCTTCTGCCAGCGCCAGCAACTCAGCAGCCGGCGGGCAGGGCGGCAAGCAGGACATTGTGCAGCCGGTGTCGGTGTACCTCTGTCTCTCCGCGCACGTGTGCAAAATCACGTTGTACACGGAGCAAGCCTACCTTCTGTACCAGAAGCAGGAGCAGAAGAAAAAATTTGAAGATTTGATGATCCTCGCCGGAACGATGAACGACGAAGTGCTCGTTTCGCAGGCGTTGGAAGTGATCCACAACGTGTTATGCACTGCAAATATGTCTGAGTCTGGAACATGGAAACTTGTCATGCCAGATCTGGATCATGCAAAAATCTGTGTTGCAGGATTACCAAAAGCTGGCCACTTTTGACCAAGTTGACAGGGGATTTCTCATGCAGAATAGGCAACATGACAGAGGTCTGATAGTATCTGTCCTGCAAGGTTCTGCATTCCAGACCTCATGCGTCATGTACCACATGCATCACAAGTTTGCATTTTTCCAGACCCAGACATTTTTGAAATAGATACGTGTGGCCGCACGACAAATCCTCCGCCAGCGGGAGCAGTCTGTCGCCAACATATGAGCTGCAAAAGTATCGTACTAGTATAGATTGCATTACAAATTTCCTGTGCGTGAGAAATGCAAATAAAATCTGTAATGCGGATTTATCTTGACAGAGAAATTTGTAATGCGTGGGTGCAATTACGACGAGTAGTACGATACTTTTGCAATGCATACAACAGTGGTGCACCAAATTGCCGCGAACGGGAACGCAAGCTTACTGTCCAAGATGTTCAAGCAGTACCCGCAGTTCATGAGGTAGTACGAGGAGATGGTGATCATGAAATTTGTGATCATGCTCCATGTACATCTGTGTTTGATCCACTTCTAGTTGTCATGCGAGATGCCGTACAAAACCTGAAACAACATTCAACAGCGCGATGCTCGTGACCCCGGACAACGGCGGCGCGCTCCCACTGATGGTGGCGGTGTACCAACAGCAACTGAAAACAGCGGTGCTCCTGCTCCGTGCCTTGGTAGAACTAGTGAAGCACCACGCGAAGGAGAAGATGGACTACGCGCAGATGCTGCGGGAGGATCCGGAGGCAACCGTAACGCCCGCGCAGTTGCCGCCGGTTCTGGAAACGCTCGTCGCGTTCTACCTGAAAGCGCAGCAGATCGCCAACCCGCTAGCAGGTGTGTCCGCGTCGAAACGCGCATCGCCAAAAGCGGCGAGGAACAGCGCAAATCAATCCGGAACGAGTACTTCTCTGAACACCAGCTCCATGAACAGTGTGCAGGAAGACGGCAGTATCCTCGATCCCTGTGCAGTTTTACCAGAATTTTGGTACTGCAGCGATTTTGTTTTGGACAAGTTGGCGCAGGGCACGTACCCATTGGTACCGCTGGAAGAGGACGAGCAGATACACGCGACAAGGTTGAGCCAATTGCAGGAATTGTGGACGCTCTTTGGGGCGCTGGGATTCGGTATTGTTTGATAGATGAACTGTAAGTATGATTTATTTGATTTGTCATGCAATTTGTAGTGCAAGATCAAGAAGGATTTGATCTTTATTTGGTATTTGTATTGCACACACTCACACTCCGGCGCACCACGCGACCAAAGGTACCGCCAACAACGACCGCGTTACCCGCGCCGTGCAGCTCGAGCTGCTGCAGCTCGCCACCTATCAAATGCAAATATGTCTGGGTCGGAGAGGTTGCAAGACTTGTCATGCAGGTTTTCCATGACGCGCGAGGTCTGTCATCCACGACCTAGCATGACAGATTCTGTGCGACCTCTATCATGCCTGTCCTGCATGAGAAACTGCCTCTCGGTTAGGTCAGAAGTGGAAAGCTTTTGGCACTCATGCAACACAGATTTTTGCATGATTCGGATTTAGCATGACAAGTTGCAATCTTCCAGACCCAGACATTTTTGCAACCCATACCACCTTCCTCGCGCTGATCAAAGCCAGAGACAGTTCGAAACGGACGGTATTGATGCTGGCGTGCAGGATGAAAAACCCGGTGCACGAGGGAATGGTAAAGTTCATCCTGGAAAAAGTACCCGACTGCGAGCTGAACGCACTGGACCAGTGGAACAAGTCCGCGGTCGACTACGTGATGGAATCCAGCAGCACAAGTTCGGCGAAACTGTTGTTAGACTACGGTGCGAAAGACGCGATGGGCCAGGATGTGCTGCTCAGAGCAACATTGGACAACAACGCGCACGTGATTCAGTTTCTCTTGAGCTACGTGCAGACCACCGGGGCGGCCGGAGGTAGTAATACTGGATCGATGTGATCTGTGTAGCGTGATTGTTTGGTTGAAGGTTTCGTTCATTGAATAAAACTGAATCTCAATTCTGTCCGTACGCATAAGTATATTATCGAAGCATACTTAAAATGGAAAGAATCAACCATCTCCCAGATTCGGACGCCGCTGGTTGGAGCGCGGGCAACGCGTTGTGGCTCCTTCGCCGTGGCGCACAAGCGACGGGCACGTTTTGCACCTGTTTCATCCCGGCGAATTGTCAGGAGCTGCGGGTTCGCTACCCGTTGGTGTTCGGCAGAACCTTCCCGAGAATCAAGTCCCTCGTCCGAGACAGCAACGCGGGCAAGGTGTTAGAGGACTACCGGAATCTCAACGAAAGGTTAGAACAGGAGCAGAAGGAGCGGGAAGGGAAAAACATAGGGCTCATCCCCGTGCCGAAGAACCCGAAGGGGGAGTCTCTCGGTGCATTAACCGGTCTGGACGGGTTGGACATCTTCGTTATCAATTGCAAAAATGTCTGGGTCTGGAAAAATGCAACTTGTAATGCTGTCTGCGGGTTCTAAAAATTAAAATATCTGTGTTGCATGAGTAGCAAGAGGACTCAATTCTTGGCACGCGAAGAGGGCATTTGTCATGCGTAGTTAGCATCAAGAAGCTCTCAAAAAATCTGTGATGCTAGCACCAGCATCACAGACCTGACGGGTCATGCAAAATGTGCATGACAGGCCCCGACTCTTCCAGACCCAGACAATTTTGCATTTGATATTCGTCGGCCGGGTGCAGTGCTGGATCTGCAAGAAAACGCACACCGGGTCGGAATCCTGGGTGGGGCCGGTCGCGTTGCAGCTGAAGTTCGAGGCGAAGAACGACGAGAAGGGCGACGACCTGCTCGCGCAGGCGGACGCCGCGAGGACGGGGACAAGGCCCGCCAGTCGGGGGAACAGTCCGCAGAAAGGGAACAAGCCGGGCACCGCAGAGTCGAACTCACCAAGTCCGAGGAGAAGTACGTCCTTATTTTGTGCTACAAATTATATGCTTTTCCTGCTTTTGCATCCATTTTCGTATGACAAATGTTTCCTCGGACCACCCACCCCTCCGGGCTTTAGTTGCACAGTTTGTTTTTAAGCATGACAAATGTTTCCACTGATACAGTTTTCATCATCCGCATGGCAAAATGAAATGAAAACGATCACATGAAAAGGTAAATCCCCCGGAGCAGCAGACGATGGTAGTGACGCTGCACCCACGTTACGGCTTTTCATGCACCACGCCTGCTGTGTCGGCTTGGAAAACTACCTCAACGAGGAAGCTGCCAGAAGGGAGGCACAGATACCGAAGGTACTTTATGTACTTAAGGCTGTTTTTTTATCAGGAGATAATGTGCAGGACCACAAACACAGTGTTTTTCTCGCACTTCTGCCGGACTCGTGATGTGTATAGAAGCTGCAACCACAAGTTCTAAAAAAAAATTCATCACAGCGTTCCCAAGGCGGTATCCCGAAAGCCCGCGCGCGGCAGCTGCTCAAGGACGCAAAGTCATTTGAGCACGAGTTTCGGGAGGTACCAGCGACGGCAACACGGACGTGGAAAACCTCCCGTGGGTTCGAGAACGTCGGGTTAAAGCCGCCGAGCTACGCCGGGGCATCGGACAACCTTGGGTCGCTCAAGAAGGGGGAGTACACGATCCGGTGAGCTGCTGTGCTGGGAAGGGATGGGAAGGCAAGGTACTGTTTTTTTCTGCAATAAATGATTCGAAATCTTCACAATTGCTGATATTACAACTGTTGCAAGAACCGATACAACATCACAACCCAATTATTTCTTTCAATCAGATACGAATTCCAATTCGTTCACAACATCTAACGATTTGTCAAGAAACCAAAAGAAAACAATAGCAACCCTTTTTCGTCGTTGAGAAAGTTTCAGTTAAAGTTGATTTTCCAATAGCAGCACCAAATAAAAGGCTCAGTGAGTGGTCTCGGTTATAAAAGCAAGAATAGGCGAACTTCGTTTCACAAATGACCAAAAAAATAAATCCGTTTCTCTAGGACCAGTGTAACACAAAGGTGTTGATGTATGAAAAGTGAAGTTTGTTGCACTAGGAAATGACCATCAAGTTACGGTATTCACGCCGCGCCAAGAACGACGACAAGCTAGAACTGGAGCAGGCACCGACGGCCTGCGTGCCATGTGTGACCGCCGTAATTTGTTTTTCGGATGTAAGTACTTAGTTTACTACTGTCTGAGGGTCGTGCAGCGTTGATGCCCCCCTCTTGCCGGCCGCCCTCACTCATTTGCCCTTTATTCGCAGCTTCCTTCCTTCAAGATCTGCAGATTTTTTTGCCGATGCCGATCCTGTGTATTTCTTTCCGATCTTTCGTTCGCTTAGTGTCAGAAGATCCTAAAAGTTGCAGTAGATCTCTTTGTTGCCTTTTTCCCCAGCACACGCGGTCCGAAAGATCTTGATTCGCTGTGAACTACGCTTTAGTAAAGAACTACAGACCGCTTGTATGAATATCAAGTATGCGTCGATTTTTGTTGGCGCCGCGATATAATTTTTTGCACGACTTGCTTCTTAGCACACACAATCACAAACACAAAAAGCAAGCTGCGTGTATTGTCAGGCTAGGACGATAATGTCGATGCAGCTGATCGTGCAGTGAGACGAACTCCCGGGAGGTCGTAGACGTTCACAGCACTCACCATGGCGGCTGCAGCTTCATCTCTCCTCGCTGTACATCCCTTATGCCAGTACACAACTCCCCCTCCCCCCCATCTGTGTAACATGAGCGGCAATACAAGCAGCACCCAGACTGCCGGTTTTGCATGACAAATTGGCACTGGATTATAGTGCTATTTGGGCTACCAGAACTTGTCATGCAAATAGTGCCAAGGGGCACAGCCCGGATTAGGGATTTTGCATTACAAATGAGGGGGAGGGGGAGTTGTGGTTGTGCACTCTCATATCCCTCAACATCCAGCGTCTTCTCGGGTTCCCGGCGCGTCGCTTCGGATTTCCTGACCGCCGCGCAAAATGCGAGCGCACTCTCCTGGTACCGGGAGTGGTCCCCGCACGCGTTTTTCAAGACGAAACCCACCAACGCGGATGTAAAGCGGTACTGCGACTTGTGGGTCGGCAGCCTGCTGTCTACTTCCGCGGCACCTTCTGGAGCAAGTGGACATACGGGAGGACGAGGCGGGGACGAGGAGGACCACACTATTGGTTCCACCCCTGGTGGTTCTACTTCACGGCTTAATTCTGCTCTCGGAGGTGGAGTACCTGCGTTACCCACGACCAGTGCAATTGCACTTCCGCGGAATTATCAGAAGCCGGGAAGTAGATCTCCACTACAGGCTCCACCTTCGATCGACGGCACGAAGGCGCCCCAACTGCTCCACGCCGGCGAGGAGCTCGGCTGCTACTACCACCTGTCCCGCCTCATTCTCACCGCGACTCACGCTCCTGCGGCCGGGGTTCTCCTCCAGCGGGTGACGGAGGAGAAATTTGTGGAGAGGCAATGCGAGAATGACAGTGGGGGGAAGGACATCTACCAACTGATCCGGATCTACGAAAACTGCTCCACGGCGATTATTGCGGCGAAAGCGAAAGAAAAGGGCGGTGGTCATCTTCCCGGAAGGAGTGGAGCTGGTAATGCTCCCTGTGCATCATCAACCAGCAGCGGAGGTTCTTCTTCTTCCCCAAGTAGAACATCGACTACAACTTGGGCATCCGAAATCGTCGTTGCGATCCAACGTTTTCTTCTACCCCGCGTAAGCGTATCGCAGTTCTCTGCGCAAAGTCTGGCGCTGGTGCTGCAGCATCTGAGTAAGCTCTGCGAAGTCCACGACTTGCAGAATGTGGACATTTTTCAACATCTGATGTTGAAGGGAGACAGTTCTACTTCAGGAGGAAAAATAACTCGGGCGTCCGCGTCGTCGTCTCCACCGTACTATCGTGGTAAAAATGATATTGTTCACCGCGCCGTCAACTCGTCTGACGTAGTAGAAGATTTCAGCAACAATTTCCATTTTATGCGACAGTGGTGCACGGCCGCCAGCTCCTGCCTGGACTCCTTCGCCACACGAGAGCTTGCGCACGGTGGATTCGCGTTCGCGAGGGTTTTGCAAACGACCATCGATGAGAAGCAACAGCGACGGAAAAAAACGCTGCTTTTCCAGGTGGATCTGGACCAGCATTCCCGGAAATTTGCAAAAAAGTGGTGCTCGGAGCTGCTGTTGCGATGCAGATCGGATAATTGGATGACGACGACAGCGTCAGATACTAGTAGTTCTAGTTGCACTTCTGTCTCGCATATGAACCATTCCGACCTGAACTCCCAAGCGGTCGCTGTGAGCTTGCAGACTTTGGGTCTGTTTGCCAGCTATCAGGTCTTCGTTCCGCAATCCGAAAGTAGTAGTACACGACCAGGGGGTAGTACTCGCACTGACTCGCACGACGTCGGCGATGAGCAGAATCTTCGCGTCGCCCCTAGCACATCCGCAGCGGTGAAGGAGCTCTCTTTGCTCCTGGCTGAGAAATTTTTCCTCGCCAATTCCGATACCAAGGAAGACCCGCTTGGCCCGACGCATTTCATCGGCGCTCTGCACGCGCTGAGCCGGCTGTCTTTCGCGGAGTTTCTGTCGCCGGAAAAGAGCGGCGAATTCGCGTTAAGGTGGATTGCTGCGTACTTGGGCCGGGAGAGCGAGAAGTTCTCTTTGCAAAATTTGTCGAACGCGGGATATGGGATAGGGAGATTGCTGTCGACGAGCAGGTTTGGAGGAATACCATCACATGATGTGCAAGAAACACGACGATCTGGATCATCAGCGACAAGTGGCAAAAATCTACTGAGTGTCGCAAATCACCCGCTTCAGCAGCAGCCGATCCTGCAGCCCGAGTTCCTGATTCGTGAGTTTCTAGCCAAGTGGCAAAGAGAGGTGGCAGAGAAGAATCTGAACCCGCTAAACATCCGGGACCTGACCAACATGATGGCAGGTGTTGGGAAGTGCGCGGAGATTCTGCACACGTTCACCTCGATGGGAGCAAACAAGGAGGGCGGCTGTCCTAGTGGCGCGGCGTCCGATGATTGCCCTCTCGAGGGCGTTGAGGATATTTTGGAGGACGACCACGCACCTGCGCAAATGAAAGAAGTCGATGCGCGTGAGTCACAGCAGTCCTGTTCACGACTGCTGCGCAAGACGATGAAGCTGTCCGGCCGTGGAGTGCTACGCCCACCGACGACGACAAAGCCGAAGCCGCTGCTCGACCCAGACTTCCTAAAAAACTGGCGAACAACCGCTACGGAGAAAATATCTAGTTTCACCCCGCAAGCCCTGGCGCACAGTCTCAGCGGGTTGGCGAGCAGTGTGTGCGAGGACGTTTCTTCTACAGAAGATGATTATGACGGAGCTAAAGCTACTACTTCTGGAGGTACTAGAAGTTGTTCTGCGATTGGTGAAGAAGCTGCTGGTGTACTATCATCGTCATCATCGTCATCATCGCCCAACAACAAGGACATTGTTGCAGAAATCCAAACTTACCTTTCCGATTGGCACTCGCAGCTTTTGAAAACCAAACATACCTTCAACGACCAAGCGGTAAATGTGAGCCTCGTAGCAATACTGAAATTCCTGCAAGGAGCTTCATCTACAACGCATCAACAGTCTTCTGATGTCGATATTCATCCTCCACCACCCTCTCAGGTGTTGCATGAAGCGGTTTGGACTCACGCGTACCGGCCTTTGGAAGCGGTGGTCACGGAGAAGCTGACATCGCAAGATCCGAAAGTGCTGACCGACCGCGGGCTGCTGCAGATTCTGCACAACGTCAGCAAAGTTCAGGAGCGGAGGACGCAGCTTGGGCTCTTGGCGAAATGTTCTAGTGCCGATGCATTGCCATTTTTCGAGGCCTGGGAGGGCTGCGCCGCGGCGTACATCGGACGCAAGACATCAGATACAGACAGTGCGCACTCAAGTTGTGGAAGAAATTCGCGGAGCCGGAGCAGCGGCATGTCGCCCGAATGGCTGGGGTCCGTGATGCGTCCGTATGTCCGACTGCTAGACCAGATTCCGCCGGAGGAATTGCGGGTTTCGTCAAGAAAAGTGTTCCACAACGGACCTTTTCTCCCCGCCTGGAGTCACGCGTGGAAGCAGACGCAAAACACAGAAAATATTAAACCAGCATCTACTTCCAGTGCCAGGTATAGAAGTAGTACAACGGCAAATGCACTATCCCCCCGTGCTATGCTCTGCGCAGTGTGGAGCGTCGCGCGGCTGCTTGGGCATCCGAGCTTGATACAGCGGGTGCAATCGGTGTCGGACTTCGTTTCGGAGCTGTATGGGGAGGAGATGAAAAACGAAGCCTCTAGCTCTACCGCAGCGGCTGCGGACTCGGAGATGAACTACCACGACCTGTGTGAATCGAACACACGACGATCATCCCCGGAACTACAAGCGCGCGCGGACAACCCGCAGTCGTCGCGAGAAGATCACCATGATGAGCTCTCGTCCACTTCACAACAAGCTCACGACCACCTCCCTGCGGCTCCGGCTCCCGCACAGCACGACAACTCTGCCATCCCTGCCTTTTGGTCTGCCGACGATCTCGTCGCCGACTTTTTGCCCGCGTGGGTCTCGTTTCTGGAGGAGTACAGAAAACAGCAGAAAACGATCCCGACAAAGTACCTCGTGGCGCTGCTTTTTTCCTTAAAAAGACTTGCGGTTTTTCAAACGAATAAAGCACGGAGGACTAGTTTGTTTTTTGCCACAGGAGAACGTCGAATAGAAAAACAGTTTCCATCACCTCTCACCTCCGAAGCCTTCCTCCAATCGAACCTCCTCAACCTCGTCCGTTTTTCCCAGCTACGAAGCGGCAATCTCGCCGTGCTGGTCCAAAGCGTGGCCGAGCTGGAGTGCTCGTTGGGGGGGAACGCCGCGTTTTGGTCCAGGGTGATCGAGCGGGCCTTGCAGCTGAAGTTTAATTCCTTAGAGATCGGAACGGTGGTTTTGGCCTTTGCACGCACGCTCGACCGCTGCGAGTGTGACTTCGGTTCTTGACGAAATAATAGAAGCTGCGGGTGGACCACGACGACCACGCTCTTGTTCATCTGGTTTCTACGGCCGCTCCGGCCGGTTGATGTAGCAGGCAGCAGCGAAGATGATGGAGGGGCTGTCGTGCTTGCGCGGTAGTACTTCCGATGGCGGCTCACGCCCGTTTGCGAAAATAAGCACCGCAGTGCTGTGTGTGGTGTTCGCCTCAACGAGTTACACACGGCAAGTGGCGCGCGGCACGAGACGAGAGAACATTTCAAAAGCAGAGACTACTTCTTGAGAGGAACTTCACTGAGGGCACAGCGGGCTCTACACATGGCACGTTTTATTGAACAATGTTCCACCACGAACTACAGCAACTGCTAAGCTTAATAGGACCACAGCCAATCAATGCAATAAACAAAAGATTCCGGCGCCCGCTTTGCCAACTGTACCTCCCCGGCTCTCCTGCGCCGGGGAAAATGCAGCGTCGGCGGAAATGGAATCTCTATCGCGCGTTGTTCCAAGTAGACCACGCAGTGCAATGCAACCAGGAAAAATAAAACTACCGATTTAGAAGGCAGTGCATAGGCCACACGACCACAGGGAACACCTCCTTCTTCACCACCACCTCTGCCACCTAAAAAGCCCCGTCGCACCAGCTGCCATATGGGTCGCGCGGCCCGTGAATCCGAGGTCCGCAGGAGGACGGGCGGCGGGCCGGCGACCACAATTCAGATCGGGAAGAAGAAGCAACCGGAGCCCGAGGAGGAAAAGCCCGAAGAATCTTCGTCAGAGGATAGTTCCCAGTACGATGACCTCCCCGGCTTCATTTCCGCCGGCATGCGGCAAAGGAGTAAGCCGCAGCTGGATCCGGACGAAGAGAAGCGAAAAGAGGAAGAGAGCGCCGCCTACATGCAGAAGATGATGGACATGAGCAAGGACATGATCGCGCAGCGGGACGCGGAAGACTCGAAGAAGATCCAGGAATCCAGCAAGGCGTTGAGCGGCGCCGCGCGGCAGCGGGAGACGGAGATGCAGACGTTTTTGCAGGAAAAAACTGACGACGTCGATTTGCAGCACCGACAGAAAGTCTTGGAGTCCCTGACGGCGGAGGCGCACGTGGACAAGAAAGTGGTAGAATTCGACAGCGAATCGGATCAGGAGATGGTGGACGCGGCGGAGATCGTCAAGGAAGCGCAGCGCAAGATGGGGATCGAAGTGTCCGAAGTGCGGGTATGCAGTGCAAAAGCATCGCACTAGTAGGAATAGCATGACAAATATTTCCAAGAAGAAAAATAGAATTTGTATTGCTGATTCACCTAAGATAGGAGATTTGTCATGCATCACAGCAATTGCTACGAGTGCAATTATACTTTTGCAATGCATAGTGGGAAACGGTGGACATTTTACGGGACAAGCTGATGGTGAAGAACACGTTTTGGGGCCGGTTGATGTATCCTGTGCAAAAGTATCGTGCTCGTACTACTTGCGTTTATGCATTACAAATCTTTTTCTTTAGGCAAATCCGCATTACAAATTTGATTTGTAATGCTAAGGCAATTTGTAATGCAATTTATATTAGTACGATGCTTTTGCTTTTGCAATTCATATGATGTTCCAAAAAGCGATGGAGGAGAAGAGGCGGAAGCACCCTGATTTCGTCCACCCCTTCCCCAAAACCTACGAACGGGTGAACGACTTGAAGTTCGAGGGCTGCGTCGCCTTTTTCATGGTCTTCAACGGCGTGACCCTGGCGCTGGGGGCGGAGCGACACCCGGACGTATCAAATGCAAATATGTCTGGGTCTGGAAACTTGTAATGCTGCGTTGGGAATAGTGAATGCCCTGTGAAGATGCACAGCCAAGCATGAGAAATATCTGCGCTTCTTCCTGGTGCGTTTTTCGCATGACAAACTGCGTTTTTGCATGACAGGCAAAAGGATCTCTTCTTGGACACGCATCACAAACTTTTTGGTCATGCCAGACAAGCATGACAAATCTCGCTATCTTCCAGACCCAGACATTTTTGCATTTGTTAGGACGGGTACCCGGTGTATTTGACCGTTTTGGTATCCAAAGGAAAAAACCGCCCTTCCCATATCAAAACGAAATTTCTGATGCTGGAATTGTGTACACAAATCCGAGCTGTCTTGCTGGAAAGCACTGCAGGCCCATACTAAGTGTGAGGAGAGAGGTTTTGGCCTAGGCACTTAGCATGAAAAACGTCCGCGCCGTAGGCCCAACAGCATGACAGGCCGCCTGCGCAATGCCGCGGAGCCTGCGGAGTTGCCTTCTTGCAAGACAGACGCCATTTGTGGCCACAAATCAGCATCACAAAGATTATACTCTTGCAGCATGGGGAGGGGGGATGTTTCCTTTTGATATTTGGAGCACATTTTCACCTTCGTCTTCGTGGTCGAGGCGACGATGCGGTATCTGGCGTTCGGGTGGCCGTGGCTGTTGGAATTCTACAACGCCGCGGATGTGTTTCTCATCTTCTTCACCGGCGTCCTTGTGATGTGGATCCTGGAGCCGATGGGCATTGAGTCCGAGTTCATGCGCAACTTTTCCATCCTTCGGTTACTCCGCTTACTGAAACTGATGCGGACGGTATCCAAGAAAAAAACTTTGTTCGTGTAACTTTCGTTGGCTGACAGCATCACAAATTTGCTCTACATAATAGAGAAAGCCTGTCATGCGTGGCTTGTGAGGGAAAACACACACGAAAAGAGGACTTCGTGACTGTCTGGCATGACAGGCGTAACTCTGTTGCATGTTCTGCATCACAGAGTTAAGTACACTTACGCAGTTTTTTTCTCGCGATAGACGGTCCGCGCGGTGCCGGAATTCGAGCTCGTCTGGCGGTTGATTCGCGTGGGCGTAAAGTCCGGGAAGCTGCTCATGTGGGCGATCTATGCATTGCAAATATGTCTGGGTCTGGAAAAATGGAGCTTGTATTGCGTGTCGAGGATTCCAGAAAAATCTGTATTCCATAAAAGCAACAAAAGCGCCGTGATGAAAAAACGCAGTTTGTATTATGCGAACTAAGGATGAGAAAGGGTCCAAAAGAAATTTGTTATGCTGCACTGCTCTTGCAGGCGTGGTCACTCACGGCCATTCAGCATCACAAATTTCCAGACCCAGACACTTTTGCACTTGATACGATCATCGACACGACCTTCATCATGTTCCTCTTCGGGATTTTCTTCACCGTATCCACTGCAAAAGTATCGTATTCGTATTGCAATCATGCATTACAAATCTTTTTCTCAATGTAAATCCGCATTATTTTATTTCTCATCATGCTGAGGAAATTTGGAATGCATTCATACGAGTGCGATGCATACTTTTGCAGTTCATATACCGTCTTGGTCGGAAAGGCGGACGCGTTTGTGCACGACGACACCATCTTATCCAAGAAAAAAATTGTGTAAGTGTAAATCTGTGATGCAGAACATGCAACAGAGTTACGCCTGTCATGCCAGACAGCCATGCAGTCCTCTTTTCATGTTTGTTTTCCCTTACAAACCGCGCCTGACAGGTTTTCTCTGTCATGTAGAGCAAATTTGTGATGCTGTCAGCCACAGAAAGTTACACTAACACAGTTTTTTCCTTGGATACATCCTGGATCTCTTCGGCGACGTCCCCCGGTCCGCCTTCACCGCGTTTCAGGTCGGCACCCGGAACCACTGGACGGACATCGTGCGGCACGCGCGGGACCGGTCCTCCTGGGCCTGGCCGTTGTCCATGCTCTGCATCACGAGCCTGAACCTGGTCATGTTTAATTTAGTGACGGCCTCGATGATTATGTCGGTGTTTGACGAAACCAGTTCCGACAAGGAGATCAGAAGGAAAGCGGCCGAAGCGAAGAAGGCCATGCACTGGAAGATTCTGGTGAACATCTTCAAAGCGATGGACGAGGACGATTCCGGCGAGGTTTCGGCCCAGGAACTGGACCTATGCATAGGAAAAATCGATCTGGGTCTGGAACAGTGCAAGTTGTGATGCTAAGACTGGAGAAGACAAAAATCTGTGTTGCATAGACGGCAAAAGATAAGTACCCACTTCTTAGAACCACGCAGAGGGCGGGATTTCTCATGCGGAATAGGGATTAAGGCGCTCTTGCGCAAGCTGGGATGCTTGTGGGCGCATGACGGGCCAACTTTGTGTTCCACGAGATGCGACGACAAACTTTGCTTTCGTCCCGACCCAGACAGATTTGCACTTGATATGGCCATGCCATGAACAACAATCCAGCGCTGCAAAGAAGGTTGAACGACATCAACTTGCATCGGGTACTATACACTTTTCGTATTTTTTCAGTGGAGTTCTTGTAATATTTCATGGTTTGTATGCAGAGTCACTGTTTTCCGCTTGAGATGCTGCTGATCTTTGAAAAGTCATTTCAGTTTTTTTCGACGCAAAATATAGATTCTGAAAACAAAACCACTTCCCAGGCCGCCATGGGAGATCTGTGGAGCATCCTCGACGTGAACGGCGACGGGGTGCTCGACATGGAAGAGTTTCTCGAGGGTATGCGGCAGATGGAGGGTCCCGCGAAGTCCTACGACCTGATCAAGATGAATGTGAAGTGTTCCGGGCTGCAAAAACGGATTCATAAACTGGGTCACTGGTTCATGGCCACCATCCCGGAAGCCAAGCGACTCGCCATGCTGGTCGACAACACGCACGGCAACATGATGTCGCTGTTCGGGCTGTTGCGGCCGCTCGAACGGGACGTGTTGCGGATCGTCCGCCACATGGCGGAGGAAAACGAGCTGAAGACTGACGAGTTTGGCATGCCCACCATCGACGATATCAGCTTCGGGGAAAAGATAACGATCGAGATGCCAGCGGGCTGAGGAAAAAGCCGCGTTGCGTTGGGAGCACGTGCAACAGGTCCTCGTGGAGGCACGATGCTTGTCGCTGTTTCATGGTTTCAGGTTTCCAGATGAAATAACCGACAGTCGTATTGACGCCCAATGTACATACAGCTACAGTGGAGGTTCCAAGAACAAAATTAGTGATTAGAGAAGTTGATGCAAAAAAGATTCGAATATTTCTGGCTGCCCATCAGTATCAGTACCGCAACAAAAACAGCGTGTCTTGTGATTGGTCCAGCTTTCTCGTCGGCGAGCTGGAGAGAACAACTAGCTCGTAGGAGCGGAGTGTGGGTGAATCCTTACCTTGTGTCGAAAAGAAGCTTAAGGAAAGGAGAGTCCCGAGCAAGCGTGATGAAAATCTTCAAACTAAGCCGTGGTGAAAATCAAACCTAGGTTGCAGCTCGGTGACATTAAGTATTGATTCTTCATTTCTCTTCAGTATCTGTTAGAAAAAGTCAAAGCTTGTGCGACCATGACGCGGCCGTTCGTCCGCCACGTCAGCTGCGGGGGCGGGATATTAAGATGGCTCTACTACATCATTCTCTCCGGGATCGAGTTCGGCTTTCTGAAACCTCTCTCCGCACTGCTGGACCTCCAAAAAGACCAGGACGAGATGGCGGGAATCTTTCTCGAAGAAAATACCCGGATTACTAGCAGGCAAGAATCGCCGTCAGGTGCAAGCACTAGCACGTCGGGTAGTAGTAGTAGTACCAGCGCCAGTTCCAATCAGCAATCCCGGTTGGAAGCCATGCATTTGGACATCGGCTCTGCGATTCGGAATTTGGAGCGACAGGTAAACCAGGCCGGAATCGACATGGCGACCGTGCAAGAGGGGTTGAGTATTTCGGAGAACCAGTTGCTGCAAGAAATGCTGATCGACGACGTGGAGCAAATTCACGGGATTCGGCAAGAGACGAAGCGGAGATTCAGGAGTTTTTTCCTGGACCATCCGGTGGGATTACTACCCGAGAATAAAGCAGTGGAGGTGACCAGTAGTGGTAGTGCGACTACGAAAGAAGGAGATGTTGTAGCAGGAGAAGAAGGTCGTGGTGGTCTTTCTTCTACTTCTAGTGGCAGTGTTGAAACAAGCAGTACGAAGGCGGTGAATGAAGAACACGAAGACGAATTTGACAAGGAGCTGGCTGCGGAGAGAAAGGAGAAGGAGGAAAAGAAAGACGAAAAAGAGAAGACGGTAGAGGAGAAGGAAACGGCGGAAGAGGCACCGGTAAAGGAAGGGAAGCCGGCGGAGGAAGAGGCCAAGCCGGCGGAGGAAGAGAGCAAGCCGGCGGACGAAGAGGCCAAGCCGAAAGAGGAAGAAGCCAAGCCGGCGGACGAAGAGGCCAAGCCGAAAGAGGAAGAAGCCAAGCCGGCGGAGGAAGAGGCCAAGCCGGAAGAGGAAGGGGGCAAGCCGGCGGAGGAGGAGGCCAAGCCGGCGGACGAAGAGGCCAAGCCGAAAGAGGAAGAGGCCAAGCCGGCGGAGGGAGAAGCCAAGCCAACGGAGGAAGAGGCAAAACCAACGGAGGAAGAAGCCAAGCCGGCGGAGGAAGAGGCCAAGCCGGCGGAGGAAGAGAACAAGCCGAAGGGGGAAGAAGCCAAGCCGGCGGAGGAAGAGGCCAAGCCGAAAGAGGAAGAGGCCAAGCCGAAAGAGGAAGAGGGCAAGCCGAAAGAGGAAGAGGCCAAGCCGAAAGAGGAAGAGGCAAAACCAGAAGAAGAGGCCAGGCCGGCGGATGAAACCAAGCCGGAGGCGGACCAAGCTGAGTCCACCAGTGCGCCTTCGCCGGCGAAGGGCGACGCGGGTGACGCGGACAACAAAAGTGCATCAGAAGAGAACGGGAAGGAAGGTACGGATACCTCAAAAGCTGCGGCAGAAAAGAATGATGCAGGGGCGAAGGAGAAGGGCGCGAGTTGAGAGGAGAAGAAAGGAAGGTGAAGGCAAGACGAAGAAGACCGGGGGCGGGGGTGGAGCGGGCGAACCAGCCAAGAATCCGTGCCGGGAGCAGCTGGGCGACACCGAAAGGGAAGTAGACGTGAGGTACTTACAACGACCAACCTGTTCAGTACAGCATCAACCAACGGACCACGGTGTGACGGAGGGTGGGGCAGAAGCAGAGAAGCAGCGTCCGGGGGAAAGGCATCTACGACCGAGAACACGAAAGCTGACAAAGCCGTGGAAGCGGAGACGAAGAGAGATGCAGGGCTTTAGAGTGGCGTCAGACAAGAATTCTAGTAAACGCTGGTTGAGCAGTGGATTGTCGCAACGCGCACGCTTAGCGAAGAGAACAAGCTCAAGAGAAGTGCATCTTTTTAAATCGCGGATAACAGATTGGGCGCGCATTTAGTTTTGCAGAAGACTAAAAATGCAGCTTGCTTCAAAGAACCACGGCGACGCGAAAAGTAAATTCAAAACTCGGTAAAATTATCCGATCTTTTTGTTGGAGGAAGGTGCGATCATGAGGGATGTCTCCGATCTATATTTCGTGACGAGTGCACAGGTTCAAAACACGATCTAAATCTTGAAATAATCCGGCAACGAAAAGACGAAACAAAAATGATCTGATCCACCGGCTGGCTACTTAGGCGACATGGATGGGATCTTCTCGAAGGTGGATATGAATAAAACTTGAGCTTGCGTTCCATTAAGAAAACGATCCTGCACGAACCGCTCGACCCAATTTGCGTGGTCCCCTTACCTCAGTTAAAACTAAATACCGAACGTTTTTCGGAGTAAAAAGTAAACTAAACCCTGAAGCCTCGCTTCTGCCTCTAAAGAAACTTTTGTTCATCTTCCCACCTTTTTATCCAAGCCTTATCGAAAATGGCGGCTGCAGCTCCCAACAAGCGCGTCCGCAATGGTCCGGTCCCGGTGACCGTGTTGACCGGGTTCCTCGGGTCCGGTAAGACCACCTTGATGAACCACATTCTGAACGACCAGAACCACGGCATGAAGTTCGCGATCATCGAGAATGAGTTCGGTGAAGTGGGCGTCGACGAGAAGATTTTGCACCAGACCGAGGCGGTCGACGAGGAGGTCATCGAGGTGATGAACGGCTGCATCTGCTGCACGGTGCGCGGCGATTTGGTCGAGGCGCTGAAGAAATTGTACAAGATATCCTGAGTAAAAACGTACCCACACCGGAGTCAGGATGGGGATTTTGCAACACAAGCCTAGGAGTTTTAGGAGTCACGCATGACAAGTTGCAGTCCGTAAGGTAGTGCAAGTTAGCAAGGAAAGCCGCATCACAAATCGACCTTCTGATCCTGTTTACAGCATTACAAGTTCCCAAACACGATTGAAAATGCCTGTCATGGGGTTGCGCATCACAAATGTTCCTGTCATGGAAAATCTGCATGACAACTCAGGGGTGGGTACGTTTTTACTCAGGATACAAGAAGGTCGAGAAGTTTGACGGGGTCATCATCGAGACCACCGGGTTGGCCGACCCGGCCCCGGTCGCCCAGACCTTCTTCTATGCAATGCAAAAGTATCGTACTAGTATAAATTGCATTACAAATTCCCCCAGCATTACAAATTGACTTTGTGATGCTGATTTACCTTGAGGAAGAGATTTGTAATGCATAAATGCAATTGCTACGAGTACGATTCTTTTGCACAGGATATCTTCGTCGACGAGACCATCTCCATGCTGTACAAGCTCGACTCCATCGTCACGGTGGTCGACTCCCAGCACATTCTGCAGCACCTGGACGAGGAGAAGCCGGAGGGTGTGGAGAACGAGTCGGTCGAGCAGGTCGCGTTCGCGGATGTCATCCTGCTGAACAAGACCGACTTGGTCGAAAAGGAGGAGGACTTGGCCAACTTGGAAAAGCGCATCAAGTCCATCAACTCCCAGGTATCCACTTATTTTGTACGTGGTTTTATTTTATTCCCATGCTGTATTCAAAATTTTACTAGAACTGCTGCTGTTTAGTTTTATGCATGCCCGCATATAATTAGTTGTACTAGGACAGTTTATGTGTGCATGTTTTTCGTGCTTCTCCTCTTCCTGAATGTGCTATATGATCATGCTAGACAAACGTCAAACCACTACAACCTCTCTCAGGCCCCGATCCACCGCTGCCAGCACTCCAAGGTCGAGCCGCAGAAGCTGTTGAATGTGGGCGCTTTTGACCTGATATCAAATGTAAAAATGTCTGGGTCTGGAAACTTGTGAGGCTGTGTGGCGTATCATGAGGAGGCGACAATTGCTGGCTCAGCATGACAAGTTTCTGAGCTTCTAGGTGTTGCCTATTCTGCATGACAAACTACGTTTCTGCATGGCAGAAAAGTGGGGCTCTTTGGTAATGTGCATGACAGATTTAAGATTCATGCCAAACAAGCATGACAAACTTGCATTCTTCCAGACCCAGACATTTTTACTTTTGATACCTGAAGCGTGTCTTGGAAATGGACCCGGAATTTTTGAACACCGACGGCGAACACGCCCACGACTCCGCCGTGTCCTCCCACAGCGTCAGGTATAATAGAGAATTCGGTTGTTTGTCATATGCTGGAATTTCAAGACAATGACAATATGCATTCGGAATCCTACCTACGCGAACCTGGTTTGTTCGCGATTTAGACAATCAGTCATATTATTAGTACTTCTTCCCCATCTTCCCTCGATGTGACGTTATTCTATTCATCGTCCTTCGAGGTCTCCAACGGGAACATAAGAAACTGTGGTACTCGCAACGTGCGCGGCTGTCTATTTAATCAGGCGTAGCATCTTTTCTGTGCCATACAGTTAACACGACTCATAGAAACTTTGATCTAGCACCAGAAGACACAACTTCCAAGAAATGTATTTTCTAGAATCAGATCAGGATCAGTTCTTCACACCACGCCCGCTTAATGTTGCGCTAAGTTTCATCAGAACTTTGAGAAAGTGACTATGCTGTCGCCGGTATGACATGACAATAGTATAGTACCATTGAATCTCCAAAATCCTAAAACCTGAAATGCAAATGCAACAAACTTCCGATTGTAAGCCTGTTTGGGGTTATAGCTCGAGCTGCTAAAGCAGCATGAGAGAATCAGTCTTCTTTGCCTAAACAGCATTAGAAACTGGGTTCGAGCTGGAACCCATTTTACGCATGACAAATCATTTCGATTTTGTCCAGGTTCGAGGGCGACTTGAACGCGAACCGCCTGCAGCGAGGAAATGCTATACATTTGCAAAAGTGCTAACTTGCTCAGTGAATTTGTGGAAATCTCCCAGCACAGGGCGCGAAGTTGGAAGTAGTACGTGGTGGCTTGGTGGGTCATCCCATCCCAAGTTGCATCAAAAGGGGATCTCCATAAACAAACTAACTAGGTCTCTCGCGCAGTCGGAGGCTGCGGGTATGCGCCAGGGAGGTATGGCGCAGGGGGGCGCCCGGCAATGCAAGCATCGAAAACGCCTACGCCATAATCCCGGCAAAACCACAGCCCACCGGTATGGTGCGGCGGGCTTTGTTCTAGGCTAGATTTCTTTCTTTCAAGGCAGGCGGAAGCCTAAGCAACCAGCCTGCGCTTTCGTCCCCACTGAAAATCAGGCCGGCGACATCAAAAGGAAAGGCTCCCTCCCCATATGCATCAAGACGCAACTTCTGCCGGTGGGGGGATCTCCATAAACAAACTAACTAGTACTAGGTCTCTCGCGCAGTCGGAGGCTAGTACGGGTATGCGCCAGGGAGGTATGGCGCAGGGGGGCGCCCGGCATAGCAAGCATCGAAAACGCCTACGCCATAATCCGGGCAAAACCACATCCCAAGTTGCAGCCATCCCATCCCGCGACAAATGGCGAGTTAGTCGTCCGTGCGGCCGGACGGACGACTAACTCGCCGATGCTAGTTAGTTGAGTCAATTGTTACCCCGCTCCAATAAACTTCAGGTTCGAGGGCGACTTGAACGCCAACCGCCTGCAGCGCTGGTTGGACAAGTTGATCACGGAGAAGTCCAACGACCTCTTCCGGTACAAGGGCGTGCTGTCCGTGAAGAACATGCGCAAGAAGTTCGTCTTCCAGGGCGTGCACATGCTGATGGCAGCCGGGTTCTCGGAGGACTTGCAGTGGAAGGACGACGAAAAGCGTGAGTGCCGCCTGGTCTTCATCGGCCGCTTGTCCCCGGAGGACAAGAAGTTTTTGACCGAAAAGGTCCAGGACTGCAAGGCCGAGGACAACCTGCGCTTCAAAATCGGCGACAAGGTGCAGGCCAAGACGGGTATAATTCTGGAATTTCGATCTGCCACGTGCTGCTTTTGTGATTTTCGTTTTGTTTTCGGTTATGCACACCTTGTTTGGCGAGGTTCAGTTTTTATTTGATTCGCATTCAACGTGCGACGGATATTATGTGTTGCTGTGAAGAGTACCAGAAGTTCAATCCCTACAAATATGAAACTTTTTCAGGTGCCCAGAAATGGGAAGTCGGGACTGTTATCAAGACCTGGGACCAGGGTAACCCGTACCGTATCGAGATTGACGGCAGCGGCAAGAACGTGTGGGGTCCGGAGGACCGCGACATCTGCGTGCGCGCTGCTGAGGCGTAAGTAAGCCGGGCAGTTTTATTTCCGGTGGAAGTTCATGTCAGGACATCTTTCACGTCGTCGTGAATCGTCTTTGCAGCCCCTGCGGGCATGTTCACGACGATCTCTGTTGGTTTTTTAAAGCAGCGCTTGCGCTACTGGAAAATTCATTGGCTGTTGTGACACACGGCGAGGGCACTTTGCTGACTGCGGTGATGCTGCATTTTGGCAGAGCCAGCTGTAGAAAGCTCGGTTCGGTCGTGTGACATCCGAGTCAGTGACATTGTCTGACTCGCGGCGTTTTGTATGCTCTACGAAAAAAAATTGTTCGAGAATAAAGTAAATTTTCAAGAAAAGTGGTTTGAAATCTCTTCTTACGGAAAGGATGCACTGAAGTAGACAGAATTGAGAACATCGACAGCTATTGGTAATAATGAACAGGAAAGCACAATTGTAAACAGCTTTTTAATCATCACCTGTAACGAACAAACGTTACAAAATCGAGTGGCTTTTTTATCATCTGATCTTCCAAAAAATTCCCGAATACTTACTTATTTTATTGCCATTTTCCGCGATGCCGCAGCGGGGCACGCTAGAAGAAGCTACCGCTTCTTTTAAGAATCTAAGGAGAGACGTCGCACGGTGAAGGTAAGTACACGCACCATCCTTGCTTCCAAGAAGCAGGCGGGATCCGCAACTGCCGACTGTGCAGGATGACGGTTTGTTGCTCAGGCCACGTTGGAAACCGAGGCTACGGCGACATGTCATACGATTTTTTTAGTGAAGGGACTTTCATTCTGGTGCACCCTCTGTGGACACATTGCTCGTCACACCGAAGAAAACCCGACCCAACAGTCGACAAAAACGTAAAAGCAAACTTTCACAAATTCCGAATTGGTAATCCATACAAGAGTGGCTATTTTGAATCTATAAATCATAATTTCTTTCCTCGATAAAGGGAAAAACATCGTGGTCCAACAGCGACGAACCGCTGTTGCGGGTCGTTGTGCTTCAATTCTTGAGACCAGCAAGCTGCTGGTTACCTACGACAATGTTCTGCGTCGTGTCTGTACTTGTCTATCGGGACAAAAAGCGGTCGCTAAACAGTTGATCATCTTCGTCACTTGGGGATATTATTCGTCTCAAGAGAGAAGGTAATGTTCTTGGACTTCATATAGCGTCTCTGGGCGGGGCCTCGTAGCGGTCACCTTCGTTCTCGTTTCTCGCCTTCTGCCGTGGACACGCGCTGTAACCGAAAATTTTCTGATTCTGATTCTGATTCTTGAAAAGAGTTGCGATTTCTCGCGAGAGAATTGTGCTGCTCTTTTTATTCTGTCATACCAGAGAGAAAGCGCTTGGGGGAAAAAGAAAGCCACAGCGTAAATTCCTGGCTGCACAAAATTGTAGCATCCTGTTCCGCAGGTATTTTTTTTCGAACTGGTCTCTTTGTAGTTGCACGCATTGGACGAGGTAGGAAGCAAGAGAAGCGGTCCAAGAAGCAATGGCAACAATAGAACAGCACTGACTGCCATATAGTACAACGGATGTAATAATTTCAAACAAGCCGAAAACCTAGACAAAAACCATGCCGGAAGACGCGGAGGGCCTCGGGAATTACAAGGGCGTTATGCTCTGCAACCGCCCTGGCGCAGAACAGGTTGCCGAATCCAGTTCAAAACCCTTTGTTCCCGTCGGCCATCACGAGCCCGTCGGCGTCCCACCCCCGTACAACAAGGGCGCAACCATCGTAGACAGGCAGTGGGCGAGTTCGCCGAGAGCAGCCAAGCCGAAAAACAAGATATACGAGAACCATAAAGATTGGTTGAAAAGTTTAGAGAAGCGTGGAAAAGAGGTGGAGGAGGAAAGGATAAGTAACGAGCTTAGTGCGGAAGAAAAAAAAGTGCGGTTGAAGGTAACTAAGCACTTCGTAATGATTTGTGTTGCAGGATACACCATGGAGTAGCTTTTATCAAGGGAACGCTTGTTGAAACGGGTTGTCAATGTCATGTGTCAGCGCATGTACGGTATTACAATGAATATAACATCAAGAACCAGTGCAAAAAAAAAATCCCATGTCGTCAACATGAATGTTACTATCACCCAGGCCCTCGCGGATAAGTACCGAACCGACGTGCGAGCCATGATGAACCAAGCAACCGACGAGAAAAAGAAGAGTGCAAAGAAGAGGTCAATACCACTGTGGGTGAAGGAGCGATGGGACAAGCGAATCTGTATAGCAAAAATTAAAATTGCTCTGTGATAGTGATTTACGCATGACAGAGTTCTTCCTGTGCTTTCTTCTTCAAGATAAGTAATCTTCTACTAGCGTAAAAATGCGTAAATGAATCAAATGATCGTGATCCTCCACAACAGTTGAGGAAGCAGTGAACCTGACCCGCACCACGCAGCAAACGGAGGGGGATTCGAAGGACGAACCTGGAAATAAAGTTCCTCCAATAGAACCGGCTGAAGACCCGGAGGAGCTACTCGACTTTGCGTCCTCGCTGGATTTTGAGCAGTTTGTGGACGATTTGGAATTTCGGGAAGCGTTGTCCGTCCTGCGCGACCGGGCGAAAAAGCTGGAGCGGGAGGAGAAATTGTTCCAAATGAACGTGTATGCACTGCAAATCTGTCTGGGTCTGAAAAGAAGGGGACTTGTGATGCAAATGTTCCATCATAGAACAAAAACCTGTCTTGCATGAGCAGCAAAATGTACCAAGGTTTTTGTCACCGGGAGACGGAAACGGAATTTCTTATGCAGGATAGGCATGGGTGGACTGGGCAAGCCTCCGCGAAAGCTGTGATGTGAGGGCATGCATGACAGGCATCGCGGGTCATGTACAACTTGCGTGAGAAACTCCCTCAATCCTCCAGACTCAGACATAGTTGCAGTGCATAACGTGGCCGAAATGTTGGCAGAGGAGGGCTACACGGGGGATCGCGCGCCAAACCTGTTTTTCTCCGAGGAGCCCAACGCGGTGCTGAGCAAGGAAGACCGGGTATCCTCAGCAACAACGTGCCCACCCCATAGTCAAGATGGGGAATCTGCTACATACATCAATAAGCTTTGCCTGTTGCGCATGACAGCCTCGCAATCAGATCTCGCATTAATCATGCTGATACGAGCATCACAGATTATCTCAAAACAACACTAGAAAATTCGTCTTATGGGTCTACTTCGCATGAGAAGGATTGTCATCATGCAGGTTTGCATTACAACTCTAGGGTGGGGGCGATTTTTCACAGGATGCCGGAGGTTGATGAAGATTTTGGCGAAAAAGGAGAAGTTATCCTCAGCAAAAACGTCTCCACCCCATAGTCAAGTTGAAAAATCTGCAATGCAAGTCTCCAAGTTTTAGGAGTTGCGCATGACAAGTTTCCATCTGCAGCGTAGTGCTGGTTAGCAAGGGAGGCCGCGTGAGAAGGTCGCTTTCTCTTCCTGTTCACAGCATTACAAATGCCAACACTGGATTGGAAATGCCTGTCATGGAGATGGGCATTACAAATCTTCCTGTCATGGCGGATTTGTATGGCAATTGTAGGGTGGGGACGTTTTTACACAGGATAGAAGTACCGGGCCCGCATGCCCGCCGGGCTGGTGGAGAAGTACTGGGGCGAGGTAGTGCCGGATGAGGAGCAGGTATGCATTGCAAATTACTTTCTCTGGGTCTACTGGACATACTGTTGCTGGTAGTTGAATCGCAGAGGAGGAGCTGCTTGTCCGGCGCAACACCAGCATGGGAAAATGTGCGATTCTTATTGCAGACTCACTCGTAACCGTAAGCCGCATGACTAGCTGATTTAGTATTTCACGGCATGACAAAAACATTGGCCAATCGCATTCCAGGCATCATAAATCCTTGTTGTCCTTCTGCTTCAACTCTTGCATCACAAATCCAGACCCAGATCGATAATTGCAACGCATAGGACGAGGATGAGGTAGAAACGGCCACCGACGTCTCACAGCTTGTGGACGATGTGATGCCCAAACTCAAAGCCATCCACTCCAAGGCCAGCGCAACCAAGGCGGTCACCACCGCGGTTGAGGGCAAGGAGTGAGAAGCTGAAAAAGTGCACCAGGACGACGAGGAGCTGCGATGCACGGGACCTGCGAGACGAGCTGGCTCAAGCTGTGCAGCTGATGAAGTGTGTGCACAACTATCTTGCTTAGCAAGAACCGTTTTAGTATCCTCGTTTTGAATCAATTCATCAAATCCAAACGTCTATTTCCTCAACATCGTAATTGATGTAGTGCGGAAAAATAACTAATACACAAAAAACCGTTTTCATCATCAAAGCTATTTGCGATCAGGTCTGAATCTGGTTCAGATCTTGCGAGTACAAGACCCGTTTTCATCAAGTTTATTCACCGATCACACACGACGACAATGTTGTTTATCTAACTAAAAATCTGAACGGAGTCTATGGCGAAATGAATGTTGTAAATGCAATTAGATGGTGGAGAACAAGACGTGCTGCTGTACAAAAAGTGTTTCAATGGCCACCGCAAATGAACGCGAAACCAAATAAAGTACTAGATCGTGCTGCCAAAATCAAGCGGAGCAGAATCAAGCTGTGCTGGGAGCGGCAAAGCCCGACGGGGGGCACAACACTCGAGGAGTTTTCAATTTGTGATCACCCGTCGGTCTTAATGTGATTTGAATGTCAGATTAGCACCTATGAAATGAAATGAGACTACACCTTCTGAGTCGAGCCGATCCTTCGGAATCAAGACATTTCAGCGAGGACAAGAAGGAGGTCATTGTCATGAGCGTGGAAATTTGAATTTCAGATCTGGCGCGGCTCTTCCCGTGATAGCAAAATGTTGATCCCCTTCGGTGGTTCGTTCGCGAGTTTTCTGTTGCAATAGAATCTTTACCGATCATAAATCGTGAGAAATTCATTTTTCCGACTTCTACCGCTGACACCTAGCAGCAGGTTCTTATTATTCCTTTTCTATTGGATTTGGCATTGCCTTTGGGCGAAAGTAAGATTCTTATATAATGCAAGAGCAAGAAGACGCGCCGTTTTTCTTCTGAGTGTGGGCCTCAGTAAAAAACTTCAAGTGAGTATAAAACTTCCCCCCGCATATTGACTTTTTTCTTTCGAAGCTACGGTTCGTAAATTGCTCCGCTTTATTTTTTCCAACTCATCGGGATATCAGTACCTTCCTCAATTTCTATTTCTTGAATTCGAGAAGTAGTAAAATTCAAGTATTAGTATTAGTTCTTCGTGTTGCAAGTTGGTCACTCCTTCTGTCAACAAAAACTATTATCACACATCACCCCACAGAACGAGAAGTATGCTGCTGTTCTTGCGAACGAGCACAGCCGGCTGGCTTGCCTGCTGTTTGCTTCGCTGTCCGTTCTCTGCCGCTGCCAGGGTTCTTTCCGGCGAAACAACATCTGCATCAAGTACAAGTGGGAGCACCTCGGAAACCGCGCCCGCGCGTGCTGGGAAGGACAGTGCTGGTGCTCGTGTTTTGCGCAGTGTCAATATCGTGTCGAACATCCTTTCGTATGCAGATGGTGTGGTATCACGGGACCAGCTGCTGTTGCGGGACCGAGCACAAAAAAGGCTCAAGGATTATAGACAGCGAGGAGGATTCCCACTACGCCTGCTGGCCCAATTTCTGAAAGGCGTGCTGAATATTTATAAAGGGCCCCAGCCGATGCCGAGTGGCGGCAAGAAGTTGGCGCACCGGAAGAAGTTGGCGCAGCACCGGGAGAAGTTGTCGCACCGGAAGAAGTTGGCGCAGTTGAACCGCAATACACGTGCCATCATCCGCCCGCCCAAAGCGCTGGACGCAGAGTAGACGTATGCTTGCCGCCGTTGGGGCAAGCACGCGCCAACGGAGGCCTTACTGAAAAATACCTGGGTGACTGAAGATTCTGAAGGTTTGGATGGTATGGTTCTCTATCCGGAGGAGTACTTCGTGAAAGGCAAAGGGCCAGCGAACGAGGGGCATCAGCACTGGGAGTTTACGGGAGATTTGAGCCATCTCGGAGACTCGATCCACAGAGACGCCTTTCCCCTGATTTTCGCGGCGGAGAATGAGCTGAGAGAGTCCTCGACTACCCGGGTCGGGTTCCGAGGCTTATCGGAAAAGGAGCTAGCGGCTGCTTATCTGCGGCATCAAACCCCCCTTCCCAGTGACCATGTAGTTCCTGCTTCGCTGCTGACGGAGGAGCCGTACTTTGAGGCGCGCGGGCTGAATTATTATCCCTCGGAATATCCACGACGGATACCGCCTCATGATACGGTTGATGAAGACCTTGTGTTGAAGTTCTCCGCTACACCCTTCAGCAGCGCCGCTCTGAAGCGCCTTCTGGATCCGCAGAAAAATCGTTCCCGGGGGCGATACTACTTCCCGAAAAATTGGCTCATTGCAGAGGGAGAAGGGGTGTTCACCTTCATCCGTTGCGGAGAGCCTTCAGACTACATCAAAAAGAGGGACTACTTCGACACTCCTGGTTGCGAAGCGACCGTCTGCTTGCCCGCGGGAGCGGAAGAAGAACTTGTCGCGGCGCGCCCGCCAAACACAGACGAGGATTAAGCGCCGTAGTTAAAAACTACCTGCGAGGAGTACCTTATCAACGTATTTTAAGGTCTAGATTTATTAAGATGGTGCTCGTGCTGGCGGCCGCTGGTGTGCACCTAGGTTTGTTGTTCAGAGCTATTTATACGAGTCTTGTGGGAATACTAACTAACTAACTTATTTATGTGCTTTCGTCGTGTATGAAGATTTAGGTCCTTATGAACACGAAGAAGACCTCCACCTCCACCTCCTGGAATGTGATTGTCAGCAAAGTGCCCAATTGCTGTAGCGTCTTTCATACGCCTTCTGAAGTCAATGGGAACTACTACACCGCTGAAAGGGAGCAGCACGATGAACTAGACTGCTGAAAGGGCAGGGAGATGACGGAAAATAAAAACTTCTTCAACTACGCCTACACCTTGAAGGTCTGTGCTACAAAGATCATCGTCTAGTTTTTGCTCCTCGTGCTGCTGTTCGTTGCTCAACCTAATCTCGATGAACAACGACAAACAAGCCTGGCTTTAAATTACAGATCGAAGCGATCTATGCGGAATCTAAATTTCACTGAGGAGATCATCGTCGTGAGCATGGAAAGTTCAGATCGATATCGCGGTTCTCGCCGTAAAGAAAAGATCTTTGACAAAGCAGCAAAAATGTCGATCCTTTCGCTCCAATGGGTCGGTCGTGAATTTTCTCTTGCAATATGTAGAATTTCTACCGATCATACTGAGATATTCACTCCGACTAGCGATCACACACACAGCAGCAGGTTTTTTTCTTTATCAACTCGAGAAAGTATTCTGTAAGATAATTGTATAAAGCAAAAGCATCGTAATTGTTTTCCTTCAGTCCGGGCCTGATTAAAATACTTCAAGTGAGTATAAAACTTCGCGCATAGTTAGTAACTTTTTTCGTTCGAAGTTGTAGTTTGTATACCTGCTCCTGTTCATCTTTGCTACACTGCTCACCGGGATATCAGTATCTTCGTCAATTTCTATTTCTTGAATTCGAGAAGTAGTAGTAAAATTCAATTATTAGTTTCTCGTGTTCAGCACGTGCTTACTCATTGCTTCAAAAAATATTTTATCACACACCTCCAGATCATCGAGAAGTATGTTGCTGTTGCGAACGAGCATCAAAGCCGGCTTGCTTGCCTGCTGTTTCCTGCTTCGTTGTCCGTTCTCCGCCGCTGCGGGGGTAGGTTTTTCCGGCGGAAAAGCGTCTGCATCAAGTAGAAGTGGTAGCACTAGCACTAGCCCGCGCGCGCGTGCTACGGACGAGGGCACTTCTAGCAGTACTGCTGTTTTTGACGACGCTAACATCGCGTCGAACATCCTTTCTTTTCCGGTCGGAGAAGCGGAAGATCCTTCGCGGGAGCAGTTGCGGGCCCGAGCACAAAAAAGGCTCGACGATTTTCGACGCGTGGCTGCGAAAAATCTGAGCCAGCAAGAAGTCTCACAGAGCGGCGGTGTACTGCAGCAGTTGGCCCAGTTTTTGGTTGGCGCGCTGAACGAAAAGTCCTCGCCGGGCGGCCGGAAGAAGGTGGCGTGGCTGAACAAGGACACTTCGCGCCTCGTTCCCGCGTCCACCGGCGCCGCCGGGAAACAAGCGCTGGACGCAGACCAGACGCATGTTGCTTGCCGCCCTTGGGGGAGTCACAATACAGATGAGATTTTCCTCCTCGAGACACCGTGGCCGTCCGACGGCCCCCAGAAGTTGTTCACCGATAAACGGACGGTTCTAAATGGGATGGTTCTCGATTCGGCGGAATACAAAAAAAAGCTACCGGAAATGCAACACTGGGTCTTCGAGTTATCCTGAGTAGAAACGCCTCCACGAGGTGCGTGGACCACCCCATAGTTAAGATGGGAACTTGGCAACACAATAAATCCAGAAGCTCTTCGAGTCACCACGCATGACAAGCTTCTCTCTGTAGTGTAGAAGTGCAGGATAGCTGCGAGGAGGACAGCCGCGGCGTTGCAAATGCATCTGCTTCGTCTCCTGTTTACAGCATTACAAATTTTTACAAAAGAAGAGGACAACGAGAAATGCCTCTCATGGGGATCATGCGCATCCCAAGCGTTGCTCCGTATGCAAATGTGCATCACATCAACTATGGGTTGGGGACGTTTATTTTCCTTAGGATACACAGGCGATGTAGACCAACTCGAAGCGTCGTCATCTTCGGGGTTCCACAAAGACAGGTTTCCGCTGATTTTTGCCTCGGTCGAGACGGAGATGCCGGAGGAGTTTCGACGCAGCGCGGATCTCCCGGAGGAGTTTCGGCGCAGAGCGGAGGCGTTTCGGCGCAGAGCGGCTGGGTATGTATATCCGTTCTTCGAGGCGCGCGGGCTAGGGTATTATGTTCACGGCGCCCGCGAAGGCGAACGCGAAGATCTGGTGCTGAAGTTTTCCGCGTCCCCCCTCAGCTTGGATTCGTTGCAGAGTCTTGCTACCCCGGAACGAAGTTTTTTTCTTGGTCGGTGGAGCTACCCGCGCAATTGGCTCCTTGCGGAAGGAGACGGGGTTTTTACCTTTATCCGCTGTGCAAGTCCTGCAATTCCGCGTCGGGATTCTCGAATTCCATTTCCTACTTCTCGACCCAACGGTTCCACTTCCGAGGAACGCACCTTTTCATACTTTTCATATCTTTACTCTAGCAGTCCTGGGTGCGAGGCGACTGTCTGCTCGCCCGCCTAAGGGGGGGAAAAATTGCTCCTCGGGGCTGCACGTCCGTCAGCTGGGGACGAGGATGAAGTAATATCGGAAGTAACAAAGTAATATACTTCGAGGACCACGTCGCACCTTGGCAAAGTATTCTAAGTATGTAGACTTTAAATTCAAGGTCGCAATTTGTTCTTCATCGAGGTAGTTCTTAATACACAACAAAACAGCTGCACTATACGGCTTGCAACTGTCGATCTTATTTTTTACGCGGCTTGTTTGTCGCGATAGGCCTTGTCCGTCGTATCATATTCGTAAATCGTCAACGTGGATGAAGCCGAAACATATTACATGCCGTGAAATCATTATTGCGAGAGCGGAAATACAGAAGACAACTAAGAACTACCGGAAAAATGGTCCATATGGGCGGCAGGACCTGGCGCAAGGTGAAACTAAGTAAAGTAGGTATGTGGATGAAATCAGCATTTTCAATGGCTTGCTTTTGTCAGGCACTGGGACTAAGACTATCAGTAATGTCGGGGGGAGGCTGGCAGGTACTACAATGTCATTGAAGCTGGTTCAATGACAATGAAGCTGGCAAGAGGTACATCAAGCATTTATTAGTGGACACGTTTTGGTTTATCTTTATTTGCTTTCGTCGTGTATGATTTAAGTTCCGTATGAACACGAAGAAGACCTCCACCACCTCGCGGAGTGTGATTCTTTACAGACCAAGTAGAGGAGGTGTCCGTCAGCTAAGTGCCCAATTGCTATAGCGTCTTTCATGATACGCCTTCTGAAGTAAATGGGATTTTGACCAAGATGGACACCGTTGCAAGGGCGAGGACATGAAAGAAAATAAAAACATCTTCAGCGTCTACACCTTGAAGGTCTGTGCTACAAAGATCATCGTGTAGTTTTTACTCCCCGGCGTGCTGCTGTTCGTTGCTCAACCTAAGTAATCTCGATGAACGACGACGGCAAACAAGCCTGGCTTTAAATTACAGATCGAAGCGATCTATACGGAATCTAGTGAATCAATTTCGCCGAGGACAAGATCTCCGTCGTGAGCATGGAAAGTTCATATCGATATCGCGGCGCAAACTTGCCGTAAAGATCTTTGTTGGTAAAGCCGCAAAAATGTCGATCCTCTCCAACGGATCGGTCAGGAATTTTGGCGATCAAATTATTTTCATCGATGATCATGAGATGATGAGAAATTCATTCCGACTAGCGAACACACGGAGCAGCAGCCGGTTTCGCTTCTTTGTCCTTGGTTACAGTATTCATTTGAGAGATTGTATATTATGCAAGAGCCCATGCTTTTCTACTTCTGAATCAGGCTTTGAGTACAAAACTTCAAGTGAGTACTTTAGAATTCACAATAAAAATTTGCGCATACTCATACTTTTTTGTTTTTCCGTTCGAAGCTGCTGTAGTTTGTGAGCTGCTCTCGTCTGCTAACGCATCGGGATATCAGTATCTTCGTCAATTTTGAATTCCTGAATTCGAGTAGTGGCTTTCTTGAATTTTTCCACTCGTAGCGCAAGTGCTTACTGCATCAAAAAAAATTCACACACCTCCAGAAAGTATGTTGCGTTTGCGAACGAGTAAAGCCGGCTTGCTTGCCTGTGGGTTCCTGCATGGCTGTCCTTTCTCTGTCGCCGCGGGGAGTTCTTCTGGCGGAGCCTCCAGTAGAAGTTCGAGCGCAGGCAGCGCATCATCGTCGTATGTTGACTTTCTTCCGGACGATAGCATTCTGCGCTCGGCGGCGGCTCTTTCTGATGACCATCCGACCAAGGTGGCGTCTTTGCGCGAGATTGTTGGCAACGAGGTTTGTGATGAGGCAATTAAAAGCGCGCTACGGCTTACACGTGGGAACGAAGAAGATGCGGCGCATATGCGAGTGCACGACTCCACGACCCTCCCCTCATTTACAGAGCATGAACAGCAATACAAGCGTCGACAAGATGAATGCGGAGGGTCTGCAGGACAAATTCACACAGATTTGTAGTGCTGTGTGGAGGGCCGGCGTTGAAAGAACCTGTCTGTCATGCAGAAAGTATGCCAAGAACAAAAGCAAAGATAAAGACGGGACGCGAAAAGAAAATTTTGCGTGACTAATTATTTGGGGAAGTAGGGGAGTCCTCGTGCACTCTCATAGCGCAGATTCTGCTACTCGCAGGCGACCAGGGCGGGGACGATGACGGAACCGAAAGTAGTGGGACAGATGAAGAAAGAACGGACCACGGTGCTACTACACCTCCAGGCAGCTCTGCTGCTCTTCCCACATCCAGAGCGAGGTCCTCGACCTCGCGCGGGCGGCGCTCGCCGCGGAGCCGGTCCGGCAGTGCGGTTTCGCGAATTTTTCAGTCACCAACGTCCCGTCGTACCAAAGAAGTCTCGGGGGCTCCTGCCAAGGACAGGGAAGACGCAAGAGGACGCGGCCAGGGGGACGTAGCGGAGCTAGCGGCGAAGCTCGGAGCGCTCGAAGTGAGCGAAGTTGTAGACCCCGTAGAGCAGAACATCGTAGAAACGACCATGGGCGGCGCAGGTAAAAGTGGGAGCTGCACGTCCGGGCCCGCGTCCGCTTGTAGTTCCCGTACTTCTCGAGAAATTTGGGGCCGCGGTAAAATCGTCGCCAATATCGTCCCTTTCGCCGCCGGAGTAGCGGATCTGCCGCGGGAGCAGCTGCGGGCCCGAGCACAAAAAAGGCTCGACGATTATGTGGGCACGATTCCGAGCAAGCACGTGAGACTGAGACAGGAAAATGGGGTATTGCGCCAGCTGGGCCGCGATTTTTTGGCTGGCGTGCTGCAGGAAGGGCTGGCGCGGGAAGAGAGCCGGCGGACGGTGGCGCAGCTGAACAGGGTCAGTAAACGCACCGCGGTCCCCCGACCGTTGGGTACGGAAAACAAGGCTCTACTGAATGCACAGCAGACCTATTCCTGCCGCCCTTGGGGGAGTCGTCCCGAAAGTGAACCGGTTCTCCTGCGGTCGCCGGGCCAGACGTCTCACACCATGGTGTTGCACGAAAAAGAGTATTTCAAAAAGTTACCGGAGATGCAAGAATGGACCTTTATCCTGAGTGAAAACGTCCCGCCCACGATTCATAGACGTCAAGATAATTACATGGCAGTTTATTACACAAGCCAAGAACTACATGTTTTGACTGTTTTGCGTGAAAACCTTGCCTCTCTGGTTGTGTAGAAGTCTCAGTCAGCTGGAGCAGTTGCGTCACAAATCGACCCTGAATGAGGTTGACAATAGCTTGCCGGATAGTTAAAAAAAAAAGTTAGCATCAGAAAATGCTTCCTGTTCTCATGGAGTTTGCTGCGCATGAGACACAATGTGGACCTGTTGCAGATTCACACGACAAAGAACATGGGGCGGTGCAAAAATTCCTTCAGCATGACAAATATGGGGTGGGGGCGTTTTTGCGCGTGATCACCATCACGGGAGATTTAAGCCGTCTCGAAGGCTGGTCTACCTCCCGTTTTCGCTTGCCGTACCATATTGAAAAGTGCCCGCGCGACCCCAAATGTCGAAGTGCTTGTATTGCAAAATTTTTCAATGCTGGAAACATATCCGACCTTGCATGTATCAGCATGACAGGTTTTCAAGCCAGAGGAGCGGAAGTCTGTGTGGCACAGCGCCAGGTAGTATGTAAGCAGTAATCGTCTTATTGAAGTCGTATAAATGGCTTTAGGAGATTCTAAAGCAAAGCGCGTCGCGTTCCGTTTATCATCCCCCTGGCATTTGTTTTCCATAGCATTGCAAAAAGTTTCCCTGGGGACGATGAAAATTTGCAATTCAAACTGTTCGGTCACGTCTGGTGGTGGGGCGGTATTTTTCATTTTGATGCGCCTCTGCTTTTCTATGCGGAAGAAACAATGTTGGAACACTCGATTGGCAACCCGGTCGGGTTTCGCGGATGGCAGAAAGGAGCAATCCTTTCCCGTAGTTCCCAGCCGGGCCCGGCTCCGGAGGAACCATTTTTCGAGGCGCGCGGTATCCTGAGTAAAAACGTACCCACACCAGAGTCAGGATGGGGATTTTGCAACACAAACCTAGGAGTTTTGTGAGTCACGCATGACAAGTTGCGCTCTGCAGTGTAGTGCAGGTTAGCAAGTGCAGCCGCATCACAGATTCCTCCGCTCATCCTGTTCACAGCATCACAAATTCCAAAACACGCTTGGAAATGACTCTCATGGGCATGCGCATTACAAGTCTTCCTGTCTTTGCAAATCTGCATTACAACTCTGGTGTGGGTACGTTTTTACTCAGGATACGCGGATTGAGATATTCTCGACACGAACGCGGAATGCATGATCTGGTGCTGAAGTTTTCCGCAATCCTATCAAAAGGAAAAATCCCCCCTCCCCATATCGAAAACGAAATTTGTGATGCTGTATTTGAGTACACAAATCGACTTGTAATGCTAGAAGGCCAAGAGACGCAGCTGTGGCCTCGTTTGAAGGCAATTTGTCATGCTGTTCCCCACTTCCAGCTGCCCCCTGTCATGCTGAAGATGCAAGGCTTTCCCACGCCAACCAGCACTACAGTCCGCATCTTTTCCCTTCTAGCATGACAAAGCTGATTTGTGGCCACAAATCTGCATCACAAATCTCTAGTGTGAGTATGGGGTGGGTGGATTTTTCACTTTCATAAATCCCCGTAAGCAGGGACACGCTGGAGGAGCTGTTAGATTTCAAGAGAGGTATTACACAGCGCTCGCTATGAAATGTAAAAATGTCTGGGTCTGGAAGAATGCAACTTGTCATGCTAAATCTGAAGCATGCAAAAATCTGTGTTGCGTGTTTACCAAAAGCTGTCCACTTTTGACCTAATCGAGAGGCAGTTTCTCATGCAGGATAGGCATGAGAAAGGTCTCGCAGAATCTGTCATGCTATGTCCCACATACCAGACGAGACCTCGTGGGTCATGGAAAACCTGCATGACAAAATCTGGCAATCGTCTAGACCCAGACATTTTTACAGTTGATAATCGCAGTTTCCGACCAATTGGCTCCTTGCGGAGGGAGACGGGGTTTTCACGTTCATCCGCTGCAGGGAAAACCCGGGAGGCGCCATGGCAGGGGCTCGCTTATCAAATGTAAAAATGTCTGGGTCTGGAAGAATGCAAGATTTGTCATGCAGCTTTTCCATGACCCATGCGGTCTGGAATGCAGGACCTAGCATGACAGATTCTGTGCGATCTCTCTCATGCCTATCCTGCATGAGAAACTCCCTCCCGATTTGGTCAAATAAACTGGACGACTTTTGGTAATCATGCAACACAGATTTTTGCATGCTTCAGATTTAGCATGACAAGTTGCATTCTTCCAGACCCAGACACTTTTACATTTGATATCCCTTTGCGGATTCTGATTTCCGCAAATACGGCGACCCCACGAACAAGTATTATCACAGTGTGGGCTGCGAAGCGGCCGTCTGCAGCTTGCCCATGCCCGCTTAAATGACGAAGGATAAGAAATCACTTCTCTTCACAGGAGACCGGGGAGGAAGCATTTGTTCAACCTAAGTTTTTTACTATCGAGCTCCTTGCACTTAATAAGCACTGCAAATCTATAAATTATTTCTATTTATTGAGTACTACTGCTTTCGTCGTGTATAATTAATTTGAGCAAAAGGAGTAACTTTGAATCTTATAGTGATGACAAGGTTAAAAAAACAAAAACAAAACGATCAAAGAATCGCAATCTACATCTTTCGCACGACATTTTTTCACGAGGTTCGTTACAACTGTAGTCAGATGTGTTTTTTTTCAACAGAGTTAGTGCATTTTTATAGTTTTGAAGCGAGTACGCTACCAGCAGCTAGTTATTTTTGTCAAGATTCTTTTCGCTGAGGTATTTTTATTGAAATAGCGCTAAAGGAAAAAGGTGACGGTGAGTAATCGCGTTTCCACCACAAACAAATAAACAAAAACAAGAACATGACTATGAAGATCTCGAACCCTGGTATTATAATTGAAGCATTTATTCCATTTGAAATAACGCCTGCTGAAATGAATTCAGGCAACAGGCGCAGCAGCACATTGGGGATGAAGACCGTGGAACATTTACCGCCGGCAGCAACACGCACAGTAGCACTATCACCAGTCCAGTTACTGCGTTGCATCGAACGAGAAAAATATTAGACCACGTTGGGATCATAATATTATAAGTGCCGCAAATGCGATGACGCAAACAGCTGCTGAGTTACTGCAAGCCGGTAAATAGGGAAGTGAAGAAAACGAAGACGTTGAAGCGCGAGAAGTAGAAGCGCGAAGGAAAACAAAATCGCTTTCCCACCAGGTGAAAAGAGTGTCAACGTAGCACGCCTTTATTTCGCCTGAATTAAATAAAGAGAGTGAAATGAAAGTAAAATACCCCATCTAGGGTGTTGAGTAAGTCATTCACTCACGAGTCAAAAAGAAACACTTCTACCGTCGAAGAAGCATCAAAGTGCAGAATTTTTGTTTACCAGCGTAGATAAGTACTGCGCCACATTTTGGGAACAATCACACCAGGAATGAACGCCGCTGTAAAAAGGGGACGGGGACAGTGAGCCTGCCTTTCACTACATTGTGAAGTTCGCTACGATCATCGTCGTTTTTTGATTGGTCATGTAAGAAATTACTACGGTTAATGAATTAATTTCAGGAGTACACGAAGTTCTTGCGCCGGGATCTCATTTTTATTTTTTGTAGAGCTGGAGTACTTGTCTTCCGCAGTCGCATTTCGGTAAGTCAAGGTCTTGTACAGTCGTGAAGTCGAGCGAGGTGGAATTGGTTTAGCACACATTCGAAATGATCCTTCGGAGTAAAAACGGGCATGAAGATCTCTGCGAGGAACATCAAACGTTTTAATTGCTCGTGGAAAAAGGGACAAAGGCGTTCCTCGCTTCTCCAAAGATGGTTCATCTTTCTGCGCGTCGCGCAGTTTCTGGTGCGCAGCACCTTCGGCGCAATGAGCGGGGCCGGGCGAGAAGAGGATCATCGGGGGGTGGAGGGGGCACGACAGCATGGTGTGAAGAAAACAAAACCGTTGTTCCGCACTCCGACCCCCTGTCTCCGCACCGGATCCGGCGACCTAGAGTACGGCATTAACCCGTTGGAAAGCGCGCTTGATGGGTCGAGAGTGTTCAAACACCACGAAATTTTCTGCCACTTTCCCCCCTTCGTCGCGCCAGCGAACCGCACTATTCTGTACGAGTTCAGCGGCCTCAAGGTCCCCGTCCGCTTCGACTGCGCGAACCAGCGGCAGTGGCACGTCTGGGGCACGTTCGATTTGGGCGTGAAGGCGTATAGAACCTCTGATGGGGTGTTGCTCACGGAGCAGCAAGCGCGGAGCCGGCACTTTGAGAACTTCCGGGACGTGCCCGGGTTGACCAACATGTTTGCTTCCGGGGACAGCACTACAAGCAGTCTCACGTTCGCCGAGATGTTCCCCCCCTACACCTACTACGCGCAGAGCATGGACCGGCGGTACCAGTGTCACGTGCACGCGGCCATGCTCCAGGCGTTCATGCCAGTCTACCAAGTGCCGCTGCCGGTGATGGACGAGGAGTACGACGAGCATGTGCAGGTGTACCAAAGCGTCTGGGAATACTGGAAGTCGCATGCGGACGGGATCATAAGAACGACCAAGGTGTGGAACTACAAGAACGGGAGGTTTAGACGTGGGAAAGATGTTGAATCAAAATCTCTTCAAAATCCTAAACCTGTACCTGCTTCTTCAGCCTCCACTGCGGCCGCGAAGCCAGTCCCCCACCGTCCCTTCGTCTTCGTCGAGGCTGGCGGGCGCTGGGGCACGTGGGGGTTCCGCGCGTTGCAGGCCTTGCGGCAATTTGCGCTGACTCAGGACGATCAGGCCCCCGCCGGTGGCGGTGGCTGGACCACAGACGAGAGAACAAGAAGCGAAGCAGTTGTTCCTGCAAATAAAATTCCATACCACATAACGGATAAAAACGCGTTTCTTCATTTCTTCGAGATGAACCCGATTTTCTGCGACGGGATCCGGGAGATGGCGAGAGTGAACCACTTCCCACTGTCCACCCACAGGCTCCGCATCTACTGCCGCCCCTTCAATCTGGAGTTGTTTGGCTCGATTCTGGCGGATCGGCGGCATACGCCGGTCATCGACGTTCTGGACATGGATATTCAGGGCGGGGAGTCCATCCTCTCGGATGTGGACAAAACGTACCCCCTGTTGTGGGACCTGATGTGCACAAAGGTGAAAAAAGTCATCATCGGGACGCACAACAAATTCACACACGAGGCAATCGTCGAAACCTTCCTCGGGCGGAAGCGGAAAAGTTATGAAGTGGGTGCACCAGCAGCTCCTGTGTGGGAGTTGGTCGCCGAGATGCCGCACCGCCACGCCGTGCAAGCAAACATATGGATTGCAAAAATGTCTGGGTCTGGAAGATTAGAACTTGTCATGCTAAAACCAAATCATGGAAAAATCTGTGTTGCATGACTGCCAAAAGCTGTCCTCTTTCGACCAAGTTGGGAGGGGGTTTCTCATGCAGGATAGGCATGACAGAGACCTCACAGACTCTGTCATGCTAGGTCCTGCATTCCAAACCTCGTGGGGCATGGAAGATATGCATGAGAAGTTTGCATTCTTCCAGACCCAGCCATATCTGCATTTGATAAAACAGCACGTTCAGCAACTGGAACTTCACGATGGTGGCAAAAGCGATGGTACCAAAATGAAAAATCCCCCCTCCCCATATCGAAAGGGAAGTCTGTGATGCTGTATTTGCGTACACAAATCAGCTTTGTCTTGCAGTAGAGCACCCCAGGCAGATACAAAGCCCGGAAAGGGGTGGCTTGAGGTAGGCACTTAGCATGGCAGACGTCTGCCCCATTGGCGCATCAGCATTACAAATCTCCTGCGAAATGCGGCGGAAGCTCTGGCTTTGCTCTCTTGCAAGACAAACTCGATTTGTGACCACAAACCAGCAGCGCAAATTTTCGAAAGTACGCCTTTTCGATATGGGGAGGGGGGATTTTTCCTTACGATAGATGGCGAGGGAACGACGTCGTAATACGGGCAGTTATATCGCTGGTGGTGAAACAGAAACAAGTCGTGAGGATGAGGAACAATTTGGCATGATCGCGAATCAGGATGGAGAACTAGTTTTCAGGAACTTAAACCTCATCGGGAAGTGAGACGAGCACGAGAAATAAAACGAAAGGTGCAATAAAGCATGGGACTGCCACTGTGCGGGCAAAGAATTCATCATCTGCAGAACAGGTCTAAGCTTCTACTTCGCAAGGAACTCCGGCTAATATTCCGCTCATGGATGATCTGATTCTTCTCACAAGACTGACACAGTTCTTCAACGAACAATGTCATCTACCTATGCGAACTTTGTAGTTGTGTTTTTCTTTTTCCGAGATACATAGAGAGTTCGGGTCGTTTGCCTCTATATTTTTCCAGGAGCAGCCGGACGTTGGTTGAAATGCTACTGTATATTTACCCTTCAGAAGTTTATTATATATAAATATGTTTTGATGAAGAGCCAAAACCATCATGAAGGCGCACGAAGGACATGTCGTACTACTACGCGGCCCACGCAATCGAGTAGTAAGAGGACGACCTACGGGTGGAAAAATGGCAAGGCACTCTATTCCCGTTCGCCTTGTCACCTTGTTTTCCTTCTTTTCTTTGTACCTCCAGAACGTTCGCGCTCTGAAGTTGTGGAGCTGGATCACCGACGGGTGGCTGCCCCGAGTAGTGTGAGCAAAAACGTCCCCACCCCATAGTTGTCATGCTAATCTACACGCTTAAAATCTGTCTCATGCGGAGCCCCACGAGAAGCATTTTCTAGCCGCTTTTTGGACTTTGTGATGCTCGAATCAGCATGAGCTGCTAGACCTGTGATGCTGCTCCGCTGGCTAAACAGGACTGCGCTACGTGGCCAAACTTGTCATGCCCAACAGCCAAAGCTTGTTGATTTGTCTAGCAGATTTGCCATCTTGACTACGGGGTGGGGACGTTTTTGCATAGGATACCGAGCGGAATTTGTTCTAACGCGAGACTTGTTCGACCCGGTGCGAGACCGCGTGGCCCTCTACCCTCGCGCGTCGCGGGACCTGCAGCTGCGAAACGCATTGACTGCGGGGGTGGCAGCTGCTGCGCAGGATGACCTTGTTCACGTGCAGCCCCTGGGACGGGCGACCTCCGAGGAGGCACCGAGTCCGACGGGAACTGCGATCAATTATGCGGGAACTTCTTCACAAGAAGTACTAGCACCAACTGGTGGAGCAGCTGCTGCTAGAAGGGCTGCTGCTGCTACTGCTGCTCAAGAGGCGGGTGCTGCTAGTGGAGGTGGTCGTCGTACTGCAGGAGAACACCGAACAAGCGAAACAACTGAGGGGCGCAGCAGTGACGAGAATTCTGGAAGTATTAACACGAATCATGCAGAAGCCAGTGCGCCGTCGATGGCCGCCAGCGGGATGATAGTACAACAGGAACAACTACAAGCACAGCCACAGCACGAGTCCGACAATAACGATAACCGCAATGACAAGTCGCTCATTCCGCACTGGTTTGATTTCCTGCGTTGCCTCCCCGTGTTCGGGCCCATTTTTCACTCGGGCATGAATCCCGACGACTTTTCGGATTTCGTGGTGGATCCGAGCTGGGACGTAGCCAGGAAAAAACACTCATCCCCATCCATTTTTTGCATGACAAACACTGCAACGTATGCACGTTTTGCATGACAAATTGGATGGGGCTGGGTGTTTTTTCCTGGATAGAATGTGCAACACGGGCATTATTCCAGGTGGTTTCCCTGCTTTAACACGGTAGAGGACCCGGACGAGGGATCCGGGCCCCTGTGCACCGAGCTGACCAACCTGCGCGAGCTTCAGAAAAACTGTCTCTGTTGCTCCGCGACGCTGCTCACCTGCGGTACGGGCGGCATGCTCGGCACCTTCCCCGACCCGCGCATGATCGGCGTAATTTGGGCGGCCCACGTGGGCGGCTGCGCGGCCTGTCACCTCATGGTGATCAGTGCGCAGAAGCTGCACGAAAAGTTTCAGCCCGCCGAAGAGAACGACGACGCGGAAACCCGGCCTTGCTGTCTCGGAGTCTGCCGCCTGCGGCAGCGCCGCCGGCAGCAGGTTCTTGCTGGGGAAGAGGGAGCAGAGGGAGATCTAGAGGCGGATCAGGCCGTTGCTGAGCGTGGTGGCCTTGGACGAGTACAGCTGCATGCGTGCCGCCGCTGCAGTTCCTTCCTCCGTTCCCACCTGCCGCAAGTCGCCGGTCTGAGTAAGGAATTCAAGCGCCTTCCCCGAAGTAGAGCAGAGCTTATCAACCGGCGGTTGCCCGAGGGCATCTACCTGCCGGAGGCCGACGACAGCACATTCACCTCACCCCGTCAAGCAGGCGCGCCGGGCACAAGACCTCTCGTTGCTGGGTTGTGGTGCCTGCAGCTCAGCCCTGCTGACGCCCGCGGTGTGTTCCGCGGCACGGAGGGGGGCGAGGCAGATCCCAATGTTCCGTGCCCTGTTTGTGCGGAGATGATGGAGCTCCACGGACGAAGATCTCATGAACAGCAATACCGGCCCGGTAAAAATGTTGCTGGGGCTTCATCATCTGCGGTGGACACGAGGAGCCGTGGCGGGGAAGGCTCCTCTAGTACTGCAGGTTCAACATCCACTTCTTCATTTCCTTCCCGTTCCAGTATCGGAATTTTGCAGTGCCCGGGTGAACACGCGATCTGCCGCGGCTGCGCGGAGAATCTCTCCGTCCGCCACATGTGGGAATGCCCCACCTGCCGTGGCTTTGTGGGGGCGCGAACGACGGTGTGTAGCTCTTTCTCTCGCAGCTGTTCAGTTGACGAAAGACAAGAGCAGCTTCGTGCAAGAGCTGGTCGTGCCGCTGGTGCTGCCTTCAGCGGCCCGCTCGAGAGGGTGGACGCTGCCGACCCAAGCGAGACGACAGAAGCAGCAGGAAGTGCTGGAGGTACTAGTGCCACGTCGGTGGCGAATGGACGACGCCCATCTTCGAGGGCCTCGAGGCACTTTGTAGGTTGGGTGCTAGCCGCAGCGCCGGCAGCGGACTCAGCTGCGGCATCGCAGGAGGCGGATCTGTTTTCTCCTCCTTCATATTGTTCCGGGGCAGCAGGAGCTTTTCAACACGTTCTCGGAGAAGCGAAGCCGGTGCAACAAACCATGACTTTATGAAAGAAAAACAGTCTGTTTCTTTTGACTTCTCCATCAAAAGTCTGTTCAAACGAAAACTGAAGCGATTTATATATGATCCCGCGCATGATTCCCAGATGGTGGTGCAGTTGATCGATGCACTTTGCGTAGTTTCAAGCCCATCGCCATATGTAAATAGTATAACAATCGGGTAAATAGTAGCTGGAGAAAAGTACTGACTATCTCCTTTTTGTATCTGATCTGCAATGTTGATTTCTCTGTGTGATTCCAATTTGATTTTCGATTTTCGGTTTGTTTACTTGAACGTCAAAAATGTCCTTTCATCTGTGTCGTGGGTGGAAGAATTATATAAGGGGGCATTTTGTCGTGGCTTTCGGTTTCGTCGGGATCATCTAACTAACTAACTATCTGCAAAGGGCACCTATTCGTCCTGGTGGTCCATAATGTCGTTCTTAAACGAATGGGTCAGCACTCAACAGCTGCAGCTCTCTGATGGACGTACTCGTCTTCACGACCGTGTTATTCCGCGAAGCAACAATTCTGTAAATGCATTCCACAGCTTCATCTCTGCAGACCACTTTATCGCGTGGTTTTCTTCTGCGTTTTTTTCAATCGTGAAAAAATAATAACTCTGTTCTTTTACGCACAAGCTTATACCGTTTTATTTACCACAAAATGTCGGCAAACTTGACGCAGACGGTTCTGACTCTGAATAAGGAGTTCGACAAGGCTCAGGACAACCTGCACTCGATTGCTATGGAAGTGTCAGAATCGAAATTGACAAAATCGAAAAATTTGTGATGCACAAAATCGATGTCAGTTGGAGCCTCAGTCTCCAAGTGGCGCATGACAAATTTCGGGAGCACCCAAATCCAGTTTGTCATGCAGTTTGGGCGAAGAAGACTCCTCCTGTCATGCTACCCTGGCAGCACATTTTATAACCCTAAACAGGCTCACAATCGGTCTCATTTGCCTGCTCCCCAATACAGGCCTTCAGTGCCCTACATTTTACGCATCACAGATCATTTCGATTTTCTTTGTTGATTTCGATCCTGACAGTTCCATAATTGCCCAGCTCTGCAGCCAAGCGGAAGAGCGGATCCGCAAGTCGCAGTCGCTGCAAAATGACTTTGCACGGTACAGGATATTGGTCTGGTGTTTGTCAACTACATACGAGATGAGTACACATGCATGGCAGTATTTGATGTCATGCAAGTAACTAAAGCTATAGCTCTGTCAAAAATTCTCTCAGGCAATTCCACCGGCTCTCTGAGCAGACGCGGCAGATCATCACCGCTGCAGAGTCGCTGCAAGACACGGATCCGACACTGAAGTGAAAATTTGGTGGTAGCTTGGTTGATCAGGATGACAAATTTGGCTCTGGTGATGTACAAAGAGGTTTTTCTTCAGGGATACTTACTTGTATGATGTGATCGCTCTATCGCAACTTAAATTTCGACGTTGTCACACTGTACGGCTGGCAATTAGCAGTAGTTCAGGACTGGGAGAATGAAAGAGAAAATATAAGAATTGGACCGCAGATTCAGATACTAGTACCCGCTAGTTACTTTGCAGATGAAATAAAATCGTTGTACTTGATCGTGCTAGAGGGCGTTCACCACCAGCGTTTCTTTGTTCATCGTTTGTCGTGTTCGTCTTCGTTCTACCGTCGTTCAAAGAAGTCGCTCGCAATCGGTATCGCATTTTTTTTTCGTTCTTAGACGACGTGGTGTGTTTATCGAGGAAAACAAAATCGTACAGTCGTGCAGGGCCATCAAAATCCCAAGAAAAGTGAGTGCGGTAGTACTTCTCTAGCAAGAAAGTGGTATCAGATTTCAGACGAGTCGGTTGCATCTTTTCCACGACATAGGAAATGACGGCTTCGTATTATCATACCTGGTTTTTTCCCAACTCGAATCATTGAACAGGACCTCATTCAGGACTAGACATTCGTAGCTTAAGTACGTAGAGTAGACCTCCGTTTTTATTCTCAGTCAGAACAGTCGTCTACGTCTTCCTCTTCTTCAGGGTGTTGCTTGATTATTTTTACTGGGTGTTGCTACTCCCTTTGCTGATAGACCTCATCGTACGGGTATGTGACTAGGCGTATGTATTTGTATTCTAAAGAGGAATCGAATGCAGATAATGCGCTTCTAGGATAGGCACGTCACACAACTGTACGTCGACCCCGGTTGGGGGTTTTGCGTCACCTGCTGTGCGGCAACCGCGGTTTCAGTTTCTGGTGTCCTCGTCTGCGGCAATCATGCACGCGACAAAAACGCGCGTAGCCGTAGGTCATCGAGTGTAGTAACTCGGCAAGGAAGTAGTAGTGCTGAAGAAGAAGCAGCCAACGCACCACAAAATGGCGTGCTGTGGTTGTTTCCGCGGGGGAGCTGCAAAAAAATCCCAGCAAGAAGTCGAGGAAGAGAACCAGTGGAAAGAACAACTTTTCTACGAACTGCAGCAGTCCACTGAAAACGCCCGGGAATCGCAAAAACAGCTGCAGCAAGTGGCGAACGAGGTGCAAGCGCTGAGCCAGCGGGTCAGCAGTGGAGGTGGTTCTCAAGGAGCAGGGGAGAATCATGGTGGCGTTGACGATTTATTTTCCGGCAGACCGACGGGTCATGGTGATGGTGGACAACTCTCGTCGTCGTCCGCACCAGGTGGTACCACAACTCGACTCGCAGCAGATTCTGTCGCTGAGGCGAGACTGGAGGACATGCTTGGCGAGCTGTTGAAGAGATTGTCGTCCTCGAAGGGCCGGAGCCGTGTTTCTGATGGGGACAGAGCTACGAAAAGATCCAAAGCGGGCACCACGACGAGCGGGCCCTCTAAAGAGGATGTAGTGGGGAACAAGCAAGATGGGAATGATGACGCGGTAGAGATAATAGACGAAACGTCCCTGAGCAAGGCAAGCAGCAGTTCTACTTCCAGCTCCGCGACAGATGACAAGAAGGGCCTCAAACAAGCCGGTAGTCTTCAAAATGCTGGTGACAACATTAAGAAGGAAAAGAAGATAAAAACGGTACAACAGAGAGTCAAGGCGCTCTTCTCGGCGGCCGGGAGATTGAAGAAAGGAACACAGGACAAACGAAAGTCGGCGGTTCAAGCTGAGATTGAAAGGGGAAAAGTGAAAGAGAACGTGGGGAAGTTTGAGGACAAAATCGTGGGAGCTGCTGCGAAGAAGAAAGGAGATGGAAAAGTGGGTACTAGTACTACTGTGGTTCCAACTGCTAGTACAATAACCCCAAGAACACAAGTAGAGAAAGCAGAAGAAGCAGACGATGACGTCGAAGCAAGTGGAGGAGCTCTTGCAGAATTAGCGGAAGTAGACACCAAAACCGCCGTGCCAGTAGGGCCCAAAGGCAAGGTCAGAGAACACATCGGGCTATTTCAGGACAAAATCGCAGAACAGCAATTAAGCCCAAGAGGAGATCCAATCGAGAAAAGGTCCTCTCCTCGCAAGAATATCAAACCCAAGCCATTCCTTTCTCGCCAATCTGCTACCATCGTCGACGTGCAGTCGAAAAACCTCAGCCATGCGCCGTTGGTCGACGAGCTCCAGCGACTGCTGAAGCGAAGGCAGGAGAAGATGACGCGAGAGAAACTTCGGCTCTCTTCAGTCGATATCAAAGGGGACGAGGCGGTTAGCACTACTATCGAGGTGAAAAGCCGCGACTACGGGACCAGACACAGCAGTCAAAGGCACAGCAGTGCAGTCGTTTGCGACGTCAGCTTCGGGCAGGGTCAGTTCGACATTGAGCCAGATCAGGAGATGTACCGACGGATTATAGCTGCTGGTGGTGCAGCACACGGGACAAGCAAGCACGTTCCGATTCACCTGCATCTACCGCATTCTTCGCATAAGCAAGTGGAGAAGAAAAGCGTGGAGCAGGAGCCGGTTGAAGACGTGACATTATCAAGCGACGAGAAGCTGCCATCTGTGAGAAAAACAGCAAGCGCGGTCGTCGCTAGCGGTGTTGTGCCGGAAACGGTTGCGGGTGCACAAAAAGAAGTTGTGAAACAGATGCGGAACACGTTGGAAAGAGGAAGTCCTCGTGCAGGAGGAGCTCCAGGCGCAGCGATCATATCTTCTACCCCGCAGGAGGATAGTATCAGTCCCAGGTCACCGGACACTCACTTACCCGTTTCGGCAAGGCAAGCACCACACGAAAAGCCTGCTGCAACATTATCGCCCAGAGTGGTGGTTCGGAATAAAAAGGATGGGTTTTTATCTCCGCGCGACTTCGTTGACGCGAAAGTTATCACGACCGCAAGGACCTCTACCTCACCTAGATCCGCCACCTCCGCCGAAACGCCGAAAACCAACATAGAAACGACGGAATCGTCCCCGGCCGAGTCGTCCACGGATTCGGATGTTGTGCTTGACTTGACGACTGGCATGGGCCAGATTGACGCAGTACAGCAGGAGCATTTCTACGACGTCGATGATGACGATTTGAATTGCGACATTGACGCCACAAAGTCCAGACCGAAGTTTTTACCCGAACTCGGAGATAAACTGCGTGCTTCTTCGGTTGTTTCTATAGAGAGCCCGCGGGTCAGCATGGTGTTGGGGGAAGTGGTTTTGCCCGGCGGAAGAGCAGAAGATGATCCGCCTGCGGCGGAGGTTTTCGAAGGTACGCCGCGGACCATGTCGTTGGATCTAGATTTGTTTACGACCAAATCCGATATCATTCAGGCGGCGAGAAAGAACCAAACGCTCGCGACCGCGGGGAGGTATGGTGGTATCAAACCACCAGTGAGTGCGTTATCGTCTCCTAAGCGACCAGGTGGCTTGACGTCAACAACGCCCAGAACAACTGGTGCAGCAGCTCCGGGTCGTGGCGTTGTTGCTGGCATCAAGCTGCGCTTGACGAAACAGCCCAAGGTGGCTGCGGGGATGAAACAGCCCAACACAGGTGTGGAGGTTTTTTCCGTGTCGGAGCAGGAACGTCGGCTACAGGCAGTTCCGAAAAGTGGCAAGTCCGTCCGAGAAATGGCAGCTTCGCTTGCGGATCGGATGAGAATGTCGGACGAAGTTAATAGCGTGTCGTCGACGGGATCGACACATCAACCAAAGACCACCGCGACCCAAATAAAACCAGCGGGTTCGAAAGCGAAGCCTTTTATCAGTCCAAAGCGTCCTTCAGCTGTTAGTACACGAAAGCCTTCTACGGCGAAAGTCACAGCTGCACCAGTGAAACCGCCACCGGTAGTCCAGGCGATAGACGCAGATAAAGAACAAGCAGATGAAATTCTGTCTTTACAGGCACCGGAATCCTCAATCGATACACAATCAGAACTCGCTGGACCTCCGGCAGATAATTACAGTGCGTCCGTCTTTGCCAAAAGGCCGAAACACCAAGCTCCGGCTCCTGAAAAGGCAATACGAGAAGAAGTGGACAAGGACAACAAGTCCGGCTCTACTTCCTCAGGAAGCGAAACTATAGCCATGGCCCAACTGGCAGAGAAGCTTACGAAAGAAGATGAAAACAGATTTGACGTGGATTTTCACGTTGAGCACGACGTGGCCACGTTGAGCACGACACGCTTGCCTCTGGCAGCCGGCCGAGCCGGTCAAGACGCTGACAACGCCTCCTCTGCCTCGTCCGTCGGAGAAAAATTGCGAAAATTGCTGCATCAGGGTGCGGAAGATCTTCCGGAAGGCGGGACTACCGAGGAGGACATCGGTTCAGACGCGGAGGTGCAGAGCGTGCAGGTGGACCTGGATCCGGATTATGACCAGCACGAAGAAGCACTAGCGCCAAGAGGGAAGCAGGCGATGGAAACTACACGACGTAGCAGTACTACTGGTAGAAGTAGAAGAAGCGAACAAGAAAATAAGCGAGGGAAGAAATCTACACGAGAAGGTACTTCTAGCGGCCCCGCACCAGCACAGCCGCCCAATCATGAAATGGTTCTCCAAATGAATCTGGACGCCTTCGCCTTGCGCAGCAGTATGGCGACCACGCATGTTGGTATTACCACCGACGACGCTACTTCTGAGGGAAATGGTATGGAAACGCCACCGGAAAGCGCTAGAGGTGAGGTGGACTTTTTCTCCCCGCGGGCAGGAGACGGGGGCTTCCTGTTCGGGCCAGATCTGCTTTCGGACATCGTGGATCGGAAAACATTGGAACAGATCGAGCACGGGCATAGACCTCGTACTCGGAACTGAGTTCTTCGGGATGTTGGTGCTCATTTTGATAGTAGCAGTAAGCTGAAATTTTTTAGGACAATTGGTGTCTGCTTTACTTCAATATAGGACAATCTGAAGACTTAGACTGCGCGACAGACTGTGAGTCTTGTTTGGCGCAAAAAACAACGCGGCAAAGCACGAGAAGTGACGTCATCGTGTTCTTTAGTCTCATTACATTTTCGGTATAAGTCTTTGTATGTTGCAACAGGAAAGCAACGCCGCGCTCCTTGTTCTGGTCACCACGAGGATCGTCAGTAGAATGCACCACTGGTTAGAAGTATTTCTACCGCAAAAGAAAAGGCTCATGCTGATGACAGACGATCATGCACCAGGTCTAGATTTTGATGTTGTGACGCTCGAACCAAGGATCCTTCACTTGCAGCATTTGCAAGCTTTTTTTTTTCTAGGATGCAAGTAGTTGGAAATCTTCATGAGCAGCGATGAACAACACATCATTTTTCGGCAACAAAAAGTACTAAGTAGAACACACCAGCATAGGCGTGCTGGGAGTATTTTCCTCGCCAGAGTAAACTTTTTTTGTCCACCGACTAGAACCCCTCCTGGCAGTGGGACTCCAAAAAAACCTTTTTGTGATTCGTATAACCCATAATTTGGCCGATTGACATTGAAGCAGCTGATCTGAAACTAGCTACCTTTCCTACAAAATGGTCGTGACCCGTTCCCCCCTCCACCCCCGAACGCTCGCGAAGGCGCTGACTGTCCTCGCACTCACGACTACTCAGCACCTGGTAGATGCGAAGAAGAAGGGGAACAAGAAGAAAAATGCGAAACCCAGCTACTCAGAAGATAACATACCACCCGGCGGCGCGAACTACGACGACATTCTTGGCGGTGGGGGAAAGGGAGGACTTGGGGGCCTCGGCGGACTCGGCGGAGACGACGGGTATGGGGATTTGTTCAAGCCAGAAACCAACTGCCCAGTTTTCACGTGCCCAAAAGGACAGAAGCCGGTGCAGAAGGGTGGGAGTAAAAAGAAGGACTTCCCGGTGGTTTACGGTTGCGACGCGAGTTCCTTTGACATGATGATGATGCTGGATCCGAGTAATCTAAACGGCGCGAAAAAGGGGGGAACCAGGGAAAAATTGTGGAAGGTATAATAAAGTAGAGCTGCTGCAAATTGTTAGTGCAATTGGAGGTTGCGATCATGCATGATTGACAAAACACAACTCATACTATGCCTGATGCTTTTTCCGCATCGCGATCTCATACACTACGAAAAATTATCAGTGTTGTGTCGGGCGGGACATCGGACAGCAAACTTGCGTATCAAATGCAAAAATGTCTGGGTCTGGAAGAATGCAAGTTTGTCATGCTTGTCTGGCATGACTCGAGAATCTGTGTTGCATAGCCACGAAGAGGCCCTCTTACCTGTCATGCAAAAACGCAGTTTGCCATGCGGAATACGTAAGACATGGCAGCCAAAAAATTCGTCATGCGTAGCTGCGTATTGCAGTGCGTTTATCATTCACTTTCAGCATTACAAGTTTCCAGACCGAGACATATTTGCAATCCATATTGCGGCAGAACGAAGAAAGAGATAGAGGACGACTTTGGCACATGTACAAACAAGAAATGCAAGGGAGATAAGAACTGCAAAATGAACGCACAATTCGGTTCCATGATGTCCGGGGGAATCAGTGGCGACAAATGCGACGAGTATAGGGATATTTAAACAACTACGTGAATTTAAATTTTTTTCTATTTTGTCATGCGGTGCATGCACGAGCACGAATCTTCTGAGCAGTGTGTCAATCAATCTGTGTAGCTGCATCATGTTTAATACATATACAACATTATCATCCAGGTACAACAAATCCCAAGCAGCGAACTGCGAGTGCGTTCCGGAGGATGACACGCAAGACTCCTTCAAAAAAGCTTTGAAGGGTTTCTACGGGATTTTTGCAAAAGAGAAACTGCCGAAGGACGGCGGCGAAATCGACGACCAGTGGATGTCCGAAACGGTGTACAAAAGCTTCAAGAAGGGACAAGAGCCGAAGATCTGGTAATTTTTGATTAAAAACTTGACAAAATTGACACGAATGGAAACGAAGTAGTACCACAGCATGACAAAGAATAAGAAAAACACTTCTTTTGGGTGGAAAAATTTCTGCATTTGACAAAAAACTCCTTAAAAACAGGAACGCTCTGTTCACAAAATACTCCTCCAATCTCCGGCACGAGGACAAGCCGAAGCCAAAATACGACTACCCGCCCCCCATGGACGAGGACCTGCCGGATATGAAAACCTCCAGTAGTTCTGCGGATGCGAAGAAAAACACAGAAAAACCGGCAAAAACCTCCAGCACATATGAACTGCAAAAGTATCGTACTCGTAGAAATGCATGACAAATTCCCTCAGCGTGAGAAATATAATTTGTCATGCGGATTTAGCTTGAGACGAAAATTTGTAATGCATGATTGCGATTACTACGAGTGCGATACTTTTGCACAGGATAGCACAACCACCACCACGATGCCCGGGGATGACGACTTTGGGGCGACGCTTGGGGGGGACGAAGAACTAGTCGAAGATGTGGAGTTGTAAAACCGCGCGGGAGAGGTTTACGTATCAAGAAATCGCACTGGGACGAGTTATAAAGCGATCTTCTTCTCTTTGAGGGTGATGAGCTCGAAAAATCCTATAACGACTTTACACTTACATCTAAAAGATGAGCGAAGTAGAACTTACATCAACATAGATACGGGACAAAAGCTACTACATCTAGTGACACACAGATACAATTACCGAAGATCTCTTTCGTTTTGAGATCTGCGACGCGAGCGGTAATTTTGTTTTTGACCGGTTATAATCTCGACACAGACCTGCTTTGACATCAAAAATGCGACATCAATTATAAGCCTGTGGGCATTTTTCCTCGGCGCATAAGATGGAGAAAGTGTCAGACTTGTTCCCAGCTACGGACAAAAAGTATTTTCCTAGGAAAGACTACCGAGGCCGCCCCCATTGATGTTCCAAGAATGCTGTATGTTTACTTTCTAGCAAGCGAGTTGTCTGTAGCTGCACTGAGTCGCTTTCATCGCGTTCTAGCGTCTGCTTCGTACAACTGAAAGTCACACCAACGATCAGCATTTTTCTTGAGTGGAGGCAGCGAACGAAAGAATATGCTTATTTCTCTGTTTTCTTCTTGTGATAGCATTTTGTACCGTAGGTCCTATTTTAGGTATGCCCTTACTACACGACCAGGTCGGTTATATCTAGCCGAACAAAATCAAAGATGGAGCCCTCCAGAAACACCCCCTCCTCCACCTCCTCCTCCGCCGCCGCGCCACCGCCTCCGGAGCCAAAATGGGTCGTATCAAGTGCAAAAATGTCTGGGTCTGGAAGATTTCTAGATTTGCCATGCATATTTTCCATGAGCAATGATGTCTGTAATACATGCCGCAGCATCACAAATTTTTAGAGGGCTTTGTGATACCTCTACCGCATGAGAAATGCCGTCTCCGCGTAGGACAAACCCGACCCCTATCCTTGCTGGTCATGCAATACAAATTTTTTTTAGAATCCACAGACAGCATCACAAGTTGTGACCTTCCAGACCCAGACATTTTTGCAGTTGATAGGTCGCGAAGATGAGCAATTTTGCGATCCAATACAACCTCACCTGTGCCTCTGCCGCACTCGCTGTGATAAGAGATGCAAACGCTAATATCAATCCGAGCGAGACTCCACCGCCCGGGGCGATTCCCGCAGAGCCCGCCTGGGCGTCCCAATTCCTTCTCGCCGCTGTCTTCGCCGGGACGCTGGTCGGGATGCTCACGATGGGCTACCTAGGCGACAAACTCGGAATCCAGACGGCTATGATCTTGACCCAGGGCATCACCGTGCTCGCCGCCTTTTGCAACGTCTTTGTTGCGCCGTTGTGGCTCGGGAATGGGGGCGGGGAAGGACCGGTGGTGGAAAGGAGCGGAACACCAGCAACATCAAGTTTTGACCCGGTACTACAAACGCATCCTCAAGCCGGCGCGGAGGGATTCTATTCCGGTTTCGTTTTCGCGAGGTTCTTCCTAGGCGTCGGTGTTGGCGGGATGTACCCACTCTCCGCTGCGAGTTCCGTTGCTTCGATGAGCACAACTACCGCCTCAAATAACGAAATAAACCCTCCTGATGAACCGCGCACCAACTACCCCTCCGCGATTGCGAAGCAGGCCGGGAAAGCGTTTCTGTGGCAGACGCCGGGCGTGATTGCGCCGTACCTGGTGACGTTGCTGGTCTGCGATAGCGCGATCGACAGCAGCGGGGGTGCAGCGATTAGTACTTCGAAGAACTGTATCAAAGAAAAAAAGTTCGTCACGATCACTCATGCGCATTCTTGCAATACAAAATTGTTTGTCATGCGTAAAAATGCATCACAGCCAAACTTTATTAGGGATCTCCCTAGTGTTTCTGCAATACAAGGAAAGTTTGTGATGCTGAGAAAACTTCTAATGCAAAACCTGCAAGTTAGTGACTGTGACAAACTTTTTTCTCTCCATAAACTGGTCTGTTCTGTCCCAGTTCCAGACTATTGTCGGACTGGGGATGGTGCCCTGCTGTCTGGTGCTCGGGAGGCACTGCTACGCGGTTTGGGCCGTCGGTGGGAGAAGAGGGAATACTGCAACAGGGAGCGTGAGGACGGTGGGTACTGCAACTGCTGGTGCAGCGCAGCAAGTGCAACCACGACCAGCGGGCCTCGAGATAGCACGCGATGTGGAGCTCGGGCATTCAAACTTATGGAAGTGAAGAAAAAGTAGTATGTTGACAGGGTTTTTGTCATGCTGAAGCTGAGTGAACTGTTGTGTCGAGGAAAATAGAGGAGCGAAAACGCCAGATACACTGAGGAACAAAAATAATCATGACGCATTATAAATATATCCTGTTACAACGCTACACGTTCACTAGCATATGGCACGCTTTCAGCATCTTCAGCAGCTGCAAACGCGCGAGGACGTGATCAGCAGCGCCAACAAGGAGCAGTGTACAATCCGAATCTGCGGGAGGAGCTGTTGTCCACAAGTGCAGCGGGGGCCCATGCACACCAGTCGCAGTCGGGTAGTAGATCGGTTCTTCAGTCACCTTCAGGCAGTTCCTCGTCCAGCAGCATGGACAAAAGGCTTCTCCTTCTCCTGATCGGCAGCGGCGGCACCTGGTTTCTGTTCGACGTTAGCTTTTTATGAGAGTGCACAACCTGCCCCCTCATTTGTATGGCATGAAAAGCAATACAAACAGCACCATACGTGGAGCCTGTGCATGACAAACTCATGTGCCGAATGTAGTACTGTTTGGGCTCCCAGAATCTGTCATGCAAACAGTACCACAGGGATGCACTTGAATTTGGGATTTTGCATGACAAACGAGGGGGAGGGAGAGTTGTGCACTGTTATACTTTTACGGCACATCCGTCTTCGCTCCGTTCATCATCGTATGAAAGTGCACAACCCCGCCCCCTCCCCCTCATTTGTATTGCATGAACAGCAATACAAGCGTCAGCAAGAATACAGGTTTTGCATGACAAATTTGCACTGGATTGTGGTGCTCTTTGGGCTTCCAGGATTTGTCATGCAAACAGTGCTACAAGGCAGCAGCTGGATTTGGAATTTTGCATGACAAATGAGGGGGAGGGGGAGTTGTGCACTGTCATACATCGAAAAGATTCTCCCACAGGCATCCCTTCAAGCGGTCTGCTGGCAAACGGTGTTGTCGAATCTGGTCGGCGTGGTTGGTTCCCTCCTCTCGGTCGCGCACGTAAGCAGTACCAGCTGCCGACAGGGACTGAGGCTCGGGTTTGTGCTTTTAGCGACGGCTTTTTTTCTCTTCTCCGTCGTTGAGCATTTCAAGATCGAGCTGCCGCCACTTGTTTCTGGGGATCCGAAGAAAACGGAGGGGTTACTGGCGCTGATCCTCTATTACGTGCTGCTTGTTTGCTGCAACTTCGGCCCGAACGTCGCAACCTACGTCTTGCCCATGGTGTGCTTCCCGAAAGAGTCGCGCGTGACGTACCACGGCCGGTCAGCCGCGTGCGGGAAAGCGGGGGCCTTTCTGGGGACGCTGGTCTACCCGTTGTGTTTGCCGGTCGTGGGTGTGCCGGGGATCATGGGGATTCAAGCGGTTGTGAGCTTCCTGGGGTACGTTATTGCGGAACTGTTTGTGGGCGAAGGGGAGGGAGGTGGTGAACAGACCGGGAGTGGTGCTCCTGCGCGAGATGTAGCACTTGTATCACGAGACAGCCGTGGTGGACAACAGCGGGCGCAGCTTCCGCTTTCTACGACGGCGCATAGTGCGACGGCTGCTGGCTCGGCAGCCGCGGGATCAATTTCTTCTACTCCCGCCTCCAGCACCGGTGTGCAGCATCTCGGTTCTGACTCAGGTGTTAGCCTGACCGCGAGTCTCATGGCGGACGGGAAGGATCAGCCACTGTCGACAACTGGGAGTGTCATCAGCCCGGACGATGACAGCACGTCGCTGGCGTCGTTTGCGAGCGGGTCGAACTCGCGGTGAATCGGCGGTGATGGTGCAGCTTGCGTGTTGCGGCGAGTCTCGGGTAGTACACTAGCTACAACGCCCAAATTGTGACGATACAGTACAAAATTATGATTTTTTGGTAGTTTTTGGTCTTACATGAACTTTCACACGAGATCGCCTCTTGTCCTATATTATAAGAAGGCTGATTAGAAAGAAACACAACTGTAGTTGAAAGCTACATAACACGCTGCAGAAAGTACTCGAACCAGCATGAACGCGGAAAGCGACAGTCATATTCTTGTGTCGATACGCACTGTGGTGCGCGGCAGGGGCAGCGCAATCTAGGACTACAAGTTTGAGTGGAAACTGTTGTAGCCGACATGTGTGTGCAGCTATTTCGTTTTCGAAAATGCTGAAAGAAATACAATCGGTGCAAAAGCCTGGGGTGCTGTTCGTGATACAGCGAATGCAAGTTCGGTTTGTACTTGTAACTGCTCCTATTCCGTGTTTTTTTCGCTTCTGCTTGCCAAAACAGAAATTGCAATCGGTCGAAACCCGAACTCAAAATTGTGCTGTAATTATTTCGGGCATTACGTGTCGCAACAGCTGCTGTGCCGCATTCGTCAATTTCGGTCAAAAAGTCATCATCGGTCCTAGGCACGACGTGTCGTGGATTACTAACTTATGTCTACCACTTTTTTCGTGAACAAAATTTTACGTCAGATCCTCATGTTCCCAAGCCATACCCCGATTATGTTTTCATTACGTTGATGCCCATTTCGTCTTTTTCTACCCCATATCCACTGCAGAACCCGACTCTATTATGTTTTTCTGCATTAACGTTTCAAACAGCTTTTTTTTTCGTACGAATGCGTGCAACTAAACCTCTCGGTTGCACAATGACCTGCATGACGGGGCGGCCTCGCTAGGGTCTGATAGCGAGCGAGCCCCGATAGGCTATTTCTTGCGATCAAGAAAAAGAACCACATCAACCATGACGGGAGACGAACGCGGGAGCGGGTCCCGCCAGAGGAAGAGAATGTGCGGGTTCTGCAATGTTTTTACGACCCTGGTCGTTTCCCTCCACCTCCTCCTCGCCCCCACCTCACCAGTCTCTGCCCGGTCCTGCCCCGGTCGCACCTACACGGTGAACGACTACATTGAGGCGGACTGTGTCACCTACGAGGGCCAACTCCGGTTCGAGGGGATCTGGGGCTTGAAGGAGATCAACATGCCGCGGCTAAAGCGCGTCCGCGGGGGGCTGTTCATCGAAGACAACCCGGATCTGGAGTCCATCTACATGCCACTTTTGGAGCGAGTGGACCACCGGTTGGAACGGTCCATCATCATCCGGAACAACGGGCTGGGATACATATTGACCACGACGCCCCCGCCGCAAGTCTACAAGACGACCACCGCGGCGCCCAGTACCACTTCAACCACCAGTACGTCGACAACGACGACGAGTCTGACGCTCTTCCCCATGTTCCGGTCCCTCGGGCAGGTGTTCGGCGGCAAAAACGCGGAGAAACATGCGAGGATGTTGAGCGAGGAACAGAAAACTTCACCAGCAAGAACCAGTACGGGAAGTGAAAGAGAGACAAGTGAACAACAAGCGGGGCATGCGCATGAAGATATTGATCCAACGCACTACCCAGATGAAAAGAACAATAAACCTGCAGACGGTGCTGGTCTTCAGCCTGGTCGTGAACAACAAGCTTCTTCCTCTCCTCGTGCTCTCACAACTACACAGATGGGTTTCACCACGGCGGAAAATCCGCTCGGGCAGTATACCTACAGCACCCGGCGGTGGATCACGCGGTCGAACCCGATCGCGAACAGCATGAATTTTCCCCGAGTCACGTACATCAGCAACAACATCGAGATCACGAACAACATGAAGCTCCAGTACTTGTTAATGGCGTATGGGAATTCCTTAAACCCGCTAGCAAACTACTTCAACACGCCACGAACCGGTCCGCCGATCGACTGGCCGAGAGTCGGGGAGCGAGACGGAGACGGGAACTTGTTGACAACCGAAACGGCGGTTGTCGCCGGCCCCGGGCAAGTTCTGCTCGCGACGGCGGGGCCACCAACCCTTTCCGGTCCGAGTTTGGTGGTGTTTGAGTCGAATTCCGATGATGGGAGCACAACGTTACCCCCGACAACGACCACGACCACCACCACAACGTTGGAGTTCGCTTTTATCGGGGTCACCGCGCAGGACCGGACGTCGATTATTTTGCACAGCAATCCCGATTTAGTCTTCATGAACATTGGCGGGAATGTCCGGGGGGAGGTGCATATTCGGGAAAACCCGGCGCTCCGCTCCATGTCGATGGACATGATGAACTCCATCCGGATGACGGTGTTCATTCACGACAATCCGGTACTGAACGGCATCAATTTCCCGGCTTTGACCGAAGTTTTGTCGACCGGGCTGCACTATCAAATGCAAAAATGTCTGGGTCTGGAAACTTGTGATGCTGGGTGGCGTATCATGAGGAGGCCACAAGTGCTCGCTCAGCATGACAAGTTTCTGAGCTTCTAGATGTTGCCTATTCTGCATGACAAACTGCGTTTCTACATGACAGAAAAATGGCGCTCTTGGGTAACGTGCATGACAGATTTGAGAGTCATGCCAGACAAGCATGACAAACATGCACTCTTCCAGACCCAGACATTTTTACACTTGATATGCACTCTTTGGTCTTGCGGGATAACGGAATTGCCTGTACCTACTCCGGCTTCATGCGGTTCCCGTCGTTGCAACGGATTTCCGGGATGGTGACGATCACGGGGAACCGGTGGTTTGGGGTCATCGAATTCCCCTCCCTGGTCGAAACGGGGCCCGTCCCGTCGGACGGATACAGGCGGTTAGAGGATGGACATCAAAAAGCAGCGGTGGGGTCCGCAACTGAAACCATCAGTGAGCGGAGACAAGAACAGCACACGACGCCACCCAAGAGCAAAAACAAATCTTCGACCTCCAAGGTTGTAACTACTACCCGTGGTAGCAAAAATGTTGACCGACATAACCATCCCAACTCCCTCGACAATCGTCGTGGCGGGCAGAAGGTGCCGGATTTGCTTTCTCCACCGGATTGGCGGTCCGGTTTGATGTCAGAGGGGGAAAAGGAGCAGCGCAGACTGATGTTTTCCGAAAGAGAAGAGCTGGAGCTGGAAAAACACGCTGCACTAGAACGCGAAAAGTGGGACGCAGAAATTGAAATAGCGGAAAATAATGAGAAACAGTTATTTGGTGGTCGTGTCAGGCAACTCACCACCGGCACGCCCTACACCACCGGGAAAGTGTCCGTCAATTCCGTCACTATCACGGATAACCAGCGGTTGTACTACGTGAAATACTCCGGGATTCTCTACGGCAGCATGCAGGTCTCCGCCCAGTCGGACTTGGTGAACATCGATTCGCCGGATCTGCGCGAAATCCGGGGCATGCTGTGGATCGAGAACAACGCGCAACTCGCGAGGGTTTCTCTAGCGAATTTGCAAACGCTCGGCGACACCTTCGACTACAGCTTGAAATTTGTCAGTAACGGGCAAGGCGCGCAGGAGCGGACCGGGTTTTTTCAAGCACATGTTTTACGGTCGACAACCCGTGGGATTGTGTTCGCGGAGAACCAAAACTTTGCGAGATTGCAATTTCCGCAAATGCAATCGACGGGGGAGACTTTGGGCTCATCCGTTTTCGTTCAGAACAACAAGGACCTTTCCCTATTGGATTTCAACGGCGAGATGGAGGGCAACGTGGTGATTCATAACAACCCAGATGTCGAATCCATCCGGTTGGAGGGTCTTGCGAAGGTCAAGAACGACGGGAATCTGTACTTCACGGACAACCAAGCGCTTCACACGGCGAATTTGGTGCAGTTAGTGGAATTGACCGGTGATTTAGTCCTGGGTCGGAACGGCTTGCTCGCCCGCGCGCACGGATCGGTCACCGCGCCGTTGTTGAAATTAGTCGGAGGAAGGATTCGGATAGAACAAAATTTCAATTTGGGCAATTTAGTTTTTCCGCAATTAGATTCCATCGGGCAAGCGGAGGGGGAATCTGTGGGGGTTTTTCAGAACGTGAATTTCCAGTGCTGGAACATTCTCTTCAACGCGTTGAGATTCGTTGGCGGTTACATTCAGTACAAGGACAATTTCATGCTGGACCAGATGGAGTTTGATTCCATGGGGAACTTATCAAGTGCAAAAATGTCTGGGTCTGGAAAGATCCGAACTTGTGATGCGACTTCCACTACACGCGCAAATCTCTCATGCATAGGCAGCAAGCGGTGCCCATTTCCTGTCACCAAAAAGATGGCTTTGTCATGCGGATTAAGCATTGCGGAACGTTCTCAAAATCTGTGATGCTAGGGCTTCCATGACAGACCTTCTGTGTCATGCAGAAACAGCATGACAAAAATCTGCATTCTTCCAGACCCAGACATTTTTACATTTGATAGAACTGCGGCCCGGCGCAGGCGGAGCTCGGGTCCTACTGCCCCTCCGCAAGATTCATTTGCGCGGCGCGGCATATCCTGAGTAAAAACGTACCCACACCAGAGTTGTAATGCAAATCTGCATGCTTAAAATGTTTGTCATGCGGAGCCCCATGAGAAGCATTTTCTAAGGGTGTTTTGAAATTTGTCATGCTCCAATCAGCATGAGAGACTAGATCTGTAATGCTGCTGAACTAGCTCAAACAGCACTGCACTACGCGTCCAAATTTGTCATGCGAAACAAGTAAAGTTGGCCGATTTGTCTAGCAGATTTTCCATCTTGACTCTGGTGTGGGTACGTTTTTACTCAGGATACGGCAGGTGCGGTACCCGCCGTACGATCTCGGGATTCCGGAGTTGAAGTTTTTGTCCCCTTTGGAGGTAACTCTGGAAGCGGACTTGACCGACCGGTTACTATACGGCGTGCCACTGTTGAACGACGACATGGCGCGGGTGTACGCGAAGTACTGCAAAGTGGACCCGATCCAGGTGAAAATTCTCTCCTACGCGATCACGAATCCAGCGTTAGTGCCAGGGAGTATCTCCGGTGCGGCGCAAACAACGGTCGCGCCAGGATCTAGTACGACACCGTCGAACGGAACTTCTTCTCTGCGGGAACTGCAACCCTACGACTACCCCAGCAACTACCCTGCAGTAGCTCTAAATGGTGACCAACGCAGCTCGCAGCTCAAAGGCCGCCAACTCGGTCAGGTCGCACGGTTGCTGGGCGTCCGGGTGGAAGTGATCACAACTAGTTCGATCGAACTCCAACGGGTCTACAACCGGATCGCCAGTTTCAGTCCGGCGACGTTTGCGGATATGACCGCGGATTTAGTGATTGAGCTCGCGACCCACATGAACACGCTACAAATCATCTCGGTGGGGCGAATCAACATCACCAGTACATTCGGCCTCGAAGGAATCACCCAGCCGCCGATCCCAGAGGGGACGTACTTGGACACATCCGATATGGTGGATTTGACCAAAGCACGGGAACGACCTGTCGACCCGGCGGACGCGGGCGCAACGGCCGAGAAGGAGACGGACTACACGTGGTTCATTGTAATTGGGTGTGTGGTTGCGTTCGGTTTGTTGGTTTTTCGGCTTTTCGTCTTCTTAACCATGCAGTCCGCTTTACAGGCGAATTTGTTGGAGCAGGAAAGGGAAAGAATCGAGAGGGAAGAACGGGAGAAATACGAGGAAGAATACTACGCCCAGAAGGAGATGGAAGCGAAAGCGAAGGACCACATGCTCGTGCTGGGGTCGCAGTTGGTGATGAACAACGACGAAAAACGGGAAGACTTGGAGTTCGGCGCGACAATGGGTAGTTCCGCCGCGGAAATGCAGATGCTGAGCCAGATGACAAGCAGTCCTTCGGCTTCGCATAGTAAGCACAAGATCGCGCCGATGGCAATTACCGACGGCTCGGCCGGTATGGAAGCGTCAGGTTTGAAATCGACAAAGTTGAAATAATTTGCCATGCATAAAATGCAACTCATAAAGTGCCTGTCTTGCAGAGTAGGCAAGCGAGGCAGACTGTAAGCCTGTGAAGGTGTAGAAATAGAGCTGCTAAACTAGCATGACAAAAGGCGTCTTCCTTACCCAAACAGCATTACAAACTGGATTTAGGCACCACCAAAATTTGTCATGCGTCACTTGGAAACTGGGTTCCCACTGGCATCCATTTTATGCATGACAAATCATTTCAACTTTGGCGATTTCGATCCTGACACATCCATAGCCGGTTTTGATGGGAGTCCGACTGCGGCATCCGGGACGTTGGCGATTATGGACCGGTCGTTTATGCAGTCGACACAATCAAAAATGCCCCAGATCTTCCGTTACGACGACGGATCCCGAGTCGCCCCAGTGGATTATGGCGACGGGATTGTCGTCGCGCCGGGCGTGCAGCCGTCGAAGCGGTACATTGGCGGGAAGGTGAAAATTACGCACAAGAAAAAAACGACGCGGGGGAATCCGGAAGCGTACACGAATTTCCTGCGGGATAGGATTCACAACGCGGACGAAACAAATGTGTATGAAGTGTGATGAAACTACTACAACTGCGCTCGCTTTTGGTTTTGTCGTGGTTGAGTCACTGCTTGTTATTCCGTTCATCTAATACTACACTATTGCTTATCATAAACTCTAACTCATCTGAAAAAGAACTTTTCGTTGATAAAAATGCCTACCGAAACGAAGTAGCAATTGATTGATACCCTTAAGTTACCATCTAATATCCAAAACAATTCGAAACTCTGCATCGGCTTTGAAATACATAACCTGTAGCTATTTGAGAAGGACTTGAGAACACACTTCTGTTGAGACAAAATGTACATAGAATGACTTGGAGTTGTTGGAGCTAATTGTCCGCAATGCACTGGCATTTGTCATTTCGTTGGTGCACCGCGATCCCGGTCGCTTGATTTGTCGCGCAGGCGGTTGATGATGCATGTTTGTTCGAAAACGGTGGGTCACGAGCGCATGATGAAAAAAATTCGTAAGCTTTTTGTCCCCAACATCCCTGGTGCCCTTGTGCTTGTTGTCGTCCAAAAAAATCTAGGCGCAGGTTAGGTGAAGTCGTATTGTCGTTTTCAGCATCATCAATTAAAGAAATCGTAAATCGAAAACAATGGCTCGTGTCTTCGCAATCGTGTCCAGTAGTGCTGGGTCGCTATCGCAATCGTTTCTCGGCAGAATCTTCGAAGGAGCGTGAACCAACTGTCGTCTCAGGTACTTGATTCCAAAATTTTTTTCTTGGACCACTTAGACTTTCCGCTCCGCTGCATGTAGCTTATGTAGTTTCGTTTTCGTGTGAGCCAAAAAATGTACCTGTAAAATAAAATGCAATAGAGCCACCTTGTATCAAGCCTTTGAACTTGATTCCAAAACAAGATGGATCCCCCCAAAAACGATTTTGTCTCTACAGAAACCACGCGCATTGCCGACGAGGTGTTTGCTTCCGTCGACGCAGAGCTCGAGGCGATTACGGCGCAATTGCGAAAGTGGGGCACAACTTCCAAGAAATCTGTTTCAAAATCGCCCGCGGTTGGGACGCCGACGAGTACTGCGGGTACGAGTAGGCAGCAATTACGACGGGATATCAGTGCAACGAAGGTAGAATTGGAACAAAGAGAACAAGCTGCGGCGGAGGTGAAAAGTACAGAAAACGCTGGGACGAAAGGAAGTCCAGAGCTACAACCAGGAGGAACAGCTGGATCCTCGTCCCCACCGTTTCTGTTTTACAGCGATCCGACGCAGGTGCTGCTGAATACAAAAGGAGCTCCGGTGCTAGACGACGGGCTATTTGCTTCGCAGGCGGAGTGGTATGGCAATATGAATGTTTTTTTTTCTCATGCGGAAACAACTGAGATGTCATTGTGAGAATCAGAGACATTCACTTGCAATGCAAAATTTGAATTCCTAAAACTTTTATATGGCCTTCAATGCAAAAAGAAAAACAACTATGCAGGAAAACAAAGCAAGACTTGCGTCTCCATCCCAAAACCAAAAACCGTATCCAATTTCCCCCACGGGACGGGAGAACGCCGGCTCTGATTGAGCACGAGATCGAAAAGGACCTGAAGACCTGGCCCAAGGACTGGGTGAAGGAAGTGCCGAAGAAACGGAAATTCGTTTTGAAAAGATCTTCCTCCGAGCAACTGTTGCTGTCAGCTGCATCCGGCACTGCTTCTCGGATTGAAGCATCAACGCAACACCAGAGTCGTGGTCTCGAATCTGCCACGGCGAAAAGGCAGTATAGAAAGACCAGTACTGGAAAATCAAGAACGCAAAAATCCGCAACAGGGTTAACGCGTTTCCACGAGGTCGTGCAAGACTGGGCGAAAACGCTACGCAGCCCGGTGCAACCCAGTACGGTGAAAGGAGTCACGCGGAGCAGGAGTGTGGGCGCATTAGGTAGTCGGGGGAAAACACCGGTGAGCTGTGTGGACGACGACGGGGACCTGCAGGAGAGAAGTGTGCAGGTGCAGGTAAAGAATGAAGCGGCAATAAAGCCTGAAACCACTTCCGCAGTGAGGGAACAAAAAGAAGACCACAACTCTTCCAGTGAAGACGAGAATGATGCTGCGGATCATGAAAATAAACGGGAAGTAAAAAATAACCCACGTAGTTTGCTCTACTACACCGAGGAGAATACCACTACGAACGGAAACGACGGGGCCGACGACCAAGAAACTGCCCAACCACCACAAGACCAGCTCGCACAGCAACTCCAAAACCTCCAAACCTCCCGACCCTCCCTCAGCCCCCTATTCCGTCAAGACAGCGTCGCGGAGCTCGTTTTTCAAGACCAGGAGTCCACCAAACCGGACAAGAAGCTCTTCAAAGACGACCCCACGCACAACCCGCACCACACCGCGACGGAGCGCGGCGATCCGAAACTGCACTTCGCGACCACGTCGGAAATCGCGTACCGACAAGTCAGGTCCAGTCAGGAGTTCCAGGATCTGTTCCTAGATTTGACCCAATCCTGGCCGGAAAAGTCGCCGCAGTCGAGGACGAGGGAAGCGCGAACGGAGCGGATTTTGAAACGACAGAGCGAGAAACGACCGCTGAAGGCGTGTTTGTACGATTCTGGGGAGACCAGCTACACGGGAAAGTACCCGTATCGTGGCGGAGAGGGGTCGGATTGGCAAGTGCGGGAGTACAACGAGGCGTTGCTGGCGCAGAAGCGGCCGAGGGAGTTAAAGTTAAACAACCCTGCGGTCGGCGTTGTGGACGACGAGTGTCGGGCCAGTCGGTTTCAGGGAAAATTGTACGGGGTGAGGAGAAACAGTGGGGTGACGAGCAGGTATAGGTTTATGTGCACCATGACAGATCTGATGCTACCTAGAATGCGGTTTTGAGCATGACAGAGTCGCTCCCAAAATTTATCTACATAATGGCGATTCTTATCAGGAGCCGTTCCCGGTCCCGGTCTCGCTCCAACAGTCCCGCGAAACAGAAGTCGCAGAAACGGGTCGGCAGTTGGGAACGAGCCAGGCAGCAGGGGGGACAGCGAGAACGACTAGCATCCCCGTTGAAGAGCGTGCACTTTTACCCAGAAGACGCAGGATCGAGTTTGTACGAGGAAAGCGTAACGGATTCGCAGGTCTTCTTCGACGGTGGGATCATACGACCTGCGGACGCAGCGGAAGTGGACAGACCCTCGACCAAAAAAATGCCGAATCGCGCAGGAGGCACCACGTACAGGCCTGGCAGTTCCGCCAGTGGTGGCCCTGCAGCGGATCATCGCGACCAGCAGTTCATTCCCAGGAGCAGTCAACACCAGAACAAAGCAAGTAGTTCGAGCTCCAGTAGTACCGCAGCTGCCGCTCCGTTCCAAGTCCCGCCCGGCAAAGTTCTCGTGGATCAGTCGGTCTTGAAAACGATCAAGCAGGAAGTTGCGGGCCTGCAAAAGTCTTATCAAATGTAAAAATGTCTGGGTCTGGAAGAATGCAAGAGTTGTGATGCAGGTTTTCCATGACCGATGAGGTCTGGAATGCGAGACCCAGCATGACAGATTCCTTGAGGTCTCTATCATGCCTGTCCTGCATGAGAAACTCCCTCTCAACTTGGTCAAAAGCGGACAGCTTTTGGTACTCACGCAACACAGATTTTTGCATCATTCAGATTTAGCATGACAAGTTCTAATCTTCCAGACCCAGACATTTTTACATTTGATAAGTCTCTCTCTGACACGAAAGCGCAGATTCCGCAGCTGCAGAAACTGCTGCAGGACGAGCAAGCGAAAGTTGCTTCCCTGCAGCGACGGAAGCAGACGTCGACTGATTTGCAACGGTTGGAGAAGGTTTTGGCGGATCGGGAACAGAAGATCCGAGAATTGGAGATCGCATCGTTACCGGTGCCGATGGGCCCGGAACTGCAGGAGCTCTGCTCTGAACTGACGAAAGCGAGGGAACAGAACCAGGGGCTGAGGGAACAGGAGGCGGATTGGCAGAACCGGGTGCGGGAATTGAGCGGGGTGATAGACGAGCAGAGGGAGAGGTTGTCGAAATACGACGACTTGCAGAGGAAGTGGACCCAGGCGGCGAGGCTGGATGAACAGAAAATGCGGGAATTGTACGGGAGGATAGAAGAGTACTTTTTATGGTTTTTGCTTGTGTAGTCTTTTTAGAAGCTGCATGATGTTGCTCATGTTGATGGCAATCAAACGCGGTGAATTATCACAGTGCCGCATCAGAAACAAATCCCTGTCACAGGCTCGAGGCGATAGTCGCTGGCGATGTGCCCCGTCCGCAAGATTTTTCCACCACCGCTAATCCGGGATTCGAGCCACTTTCCAGCCGTGTGGGACAGCATCCATAAGCCTTTAAACTGCAACGTGATGACGTAGCTGACAGAATCTAGTATGCCGATTGAAGTTCCTTGAAAGTTATAAAGCCGTACGCCGAAATAACGTATTAAGCCGAATCGCAAAAATGAAATTTGTTTACTGTTTACCGCACTCATTTGGATTTAGGACCAGAGTATGCCGAATTGTACGTACGTGTTTGTCTAGCCTTCTGTATCACTTTGGAAAAATGAAAAGCTTAGCTGCAGGCGGGATTTGCGCAAAACTACAACTGGTTTTTGTTCGCTCAGCTCGCACTTACGGACTTCTTGTGGAAAACACCTCTATCGGTAAATTTGCTCTCGGGTCTTGTATGAAAAAGCTGTTCGTGAAGATGGGGAAGCTTCTACACAAACCTCTGGGACGAGATAACTTCATTTCCAGGACCCCATTTTAGTACAGTTTTAGAAAAACTATGCGCACCACGCAACGTCTGCTACACCCAAGAACATTCTCGCGATTTCATGATAATGAACGTACTCAAGAACTACTAAAAGAACCCGCCACAACATTTTTCCACTCATCGCGCTACTTCCTCAACCCACAAAAGAACCACACTCGCTTCCCGAGACTAGGCCAAGACATAAAGTGTTTTTTTCCTCTGCATGAGCAGAAACTGAATTCTTTTTCCACAACAAGTTTAGCAGATTTAGCAAGAAACAACAAGAACCGTTCGCTTTACCAGCAAATAATCATGAAGCGCGCCGCGTCCTCCTCTTCCGCCGCTGGCGCCAAGCGCCAGAAGCAGGGCCCAACCGGGAGTGTCAAGCAGTCCTGCGCGGGGGTTACCCGCGGCTTCGCAGATGCTCTCAGAACGGGGAGTGAAAAGTACCCGGAGCACGGTGCCGACCCCCCAACGAAAGCAACGGTTTCTTCAACGAAGAAGCCTCTCCCGACCAGGAATGCGACGACAAAAGAACTCACGTTTGTTGATTTCCCGGAATTCAAGCCGAATCTGACGCCGGGGGAAGTCGTCTTAATGGGTTCCTTCGGCGGCACGTATTTTCGCGACATCCACTCTGCCGTCACGATATGCATTGCAAACGTATCGTACTCGTATAAATGCATTACAAATTTCCTCAGCATGAGAAATAAAATTTGTAATGCGGATTTACCTTAAAGAAAAATATTTGTAATGCAAGACTTGCATTTATACGAGTGCGATACTTTTGCACAGGATACACGAAGCAGGCGCACAAGGGAAAACAAGTCGCGGCGGAGTTTCCGCTGGAAAGTTGGGGCTGGAAAAGCGGAAAGGCGATTTCCTTGCCATCCGGTGTTATGCATTGCAAATATGTCTGGGTCTGGAAACTTGTAATGCTAAAAGTGAATGAGAGTTCCACTGCAATATGAAGGCAAGCATGACAAATTTTTGGGCTCCCGTGTGTTGCGTGTTCCGCATAGCAAATTGCGTTTTTGCTGGACAGGTAAGAGGACCACTTCGTGCCCATGCATCACAGATTCTTGAGTCATGTCAGACATGCAACCAAAGGAGAGCAGGATACAAGGGCGGAGCCGGGCGAGGACCGGGATGCGATGGGAGTGCGCGGATCTTATCAAAAAGGTACGGCCTAAGGCCTCGGGAACGCCGAATATAACCGCGCTCTTCTTCGTGAAACGCCCACCGCTTTTTGCGCGATGGATAAGAAAAAAAATCAAAAGAAAATCAAGAAAAATCAAAAGAAAAAAAATCAAAAAGAAAAAAATCAAAAGAAATCAAAGAAATAAAAAGAAAAAGAAAGAAAGAAAAACTGCAAATCCATGCGCAGAGAGTTCAGAAAAAAAAAAAAAAAAAAAAGACATGCATGACAAATGTAGCAATCTTCCAGACCCAGACATATTTGCGTTTGATAGGTGTAAACGTCTCGCCCGGGGTGAGTGTGAAACAAACGAAATTTGACGCGGAGTTGATGCTGCACTCGGATACCTACAGGACGACTGTTAACAAGTAACTACTTGATGTTCTTGATTTGGTGGTTACGATTTTTTGTCATGCGGTTTTTGAAACATATGTCGTTCCTGTGATGCGCGCAAATCAATGCACACGACGGGCGGGAAAAAAAAATCAATCACAGGTTCGGCGTCAAGTGCGGTGGCTCTCTCTACATGTGGGAAGGGCACGGGTGGATTAACGAGATCGACCCCTATGGCTGGTTTCACTGGTATTGCCGGTTTTACCAGGGGAGGAGAAGTACCGACGACGCGAGGCAGGTCCAACGGTGGTTGAACTCCGCGGGGCCGAAGGGACGCTTCAAAAATCAGTTGATGAATAAGTGCCAAGCGGAGGGTATGAATTGCAAAAATGTCTGGGTCTGGAAGATTGCAACTTGTCATGGTAAATCTGAAGCATGCAAAAATCTGTGTTGCGTGAGTACCAGAAGCTGTCCACTTTTGATCAAGTTGAGAGGCAGTTTCTAATGCAGGATAGGCATGATAGTGATCTCACGGAATCTGTCGTGCTAGGTCCTCCAATACAGATCATATGGGTCATGGAAAACCTGCACGACAAGGCGAGCAAAGTTCCAGACCCAGACACTTTTGCATTTGATAGCCGGGAAATCAAAAACCGACCCGAGCGTGTCGCCCGTGATCAGGCAGACTCTGCAGCACTGGGCGCTGGAGATCAAGTAGTAGGGAAGTAGATTTTGAAAGAGTATTGTAGAAGATGTGTAAAGCAGGAGCAGCTGGTAAGGACTTTCTCAAGCCCTTTGGAAGCTAAATGTAATGAACTATCAAAAGCGAATAGAAGAACAACTGTGTGCAGATTTCAAAAATTTCAACACCAAGTATGAAAACGCTAAGTACTGTACGATAACGATTACTTCGACGCATACAGCACAGTGCCTTTGTCGTGCGAAAAACCGAACGAACCTCTCTGAAATTTGGGCCAGAGTTTTGCGAACTGTTCCTCGTGTCGTTTCTTTTCGTCTACTCCTGCTAACGCGTGTAGGTACGTAGCTGCGAGGTTTTATTCTTGAATTGGATGATCATTGATACTCGCTTCATCTGAAAAAAAAACGGTCTCGAGTTGCGGAGAGCGGTTCACACGTATCCCTTCTTTTAAAAGGACCCACCATTGCTTTTGTTTCTTGAAAACAAAAGAAAGCAATGGTGGGCTCCTTATCCTTGATTCCAAGATGCGTTTTGCTTCTGCTTTCAACTGGACCTCCTGCGCTGCAAATGCAATGCTCAACCCTGGCGGCACGGGTGCATAGAGCCAAACGTGGTCGTCGCTCCGGGAAAGCAAAGACCCGCGTCCTCGTTCCCAGAAAATCAGGTACTACCTCAGCCGCTGCTGCCAAGACGAAAACCGGCAAAAGGAGATCGAAATCGCACTCCCAACATGTCGTGACCAAGCAGGAAAGGCTCGCCATCCGGAAGGAGCTGCAGAGGTTGCTCGAGGAAAATCGGGAAGACGAGGGGGACGAGGACGAGTCTTCTGCCGAGGACCAGGACGGGGAAGAGACAGACACTGAGCCTGCAGACGCGACCGAGGAAGCTACAACCAGCGAAGGAGGAGAGGAACAAACCACTTCAGGAGTTGCAGAGGGAAATGAAGAACCACCAGAACAGACCCTAGAACAGGAGCAAGCCGCGGAGCAGCAGGAAGTTGCAAAAGAGCAGGCGCAGGCGTCGCAGGAAGATGCTGCGGAGGCAGCGGAGGCACAGCAGGAACAGGCGGCGGAAATGGCGGAGGAACAAGAGCAGGATGAGCTGGACACAGGGTCTACGTCGTCATCAAACGCTCTTTCTGGTAGCCGCGGTGGTGGCGCAGCGAGCGGTCCAGCAGCCCCGGTTATTTCTCCGACCCCGATGGTGGTGCCAGCACCAGATAGTTCTCCTGCGGGGCGAACAACTGCAAGTGCACCGGCACCAATGGACGGTCCAGAAGTTGTTTCCTCGAGCACTCCGAGCGCCAGCAGTGCACCGCCACCTGGATCCGTGATTGTTCCCACAGAAACCGCTTCCGCACCAGAGCAAGTAGTACCCGAAGTAGACCCGACCGGCATCAGCGAGGCGGACGCAGCGGACGATTTGGTAGCGTCAGCAGCTGGATCTACTTCTTCTGGATCGACGGGTTCAGGTTCTTCGACGGCTGCAGAGAAACCAGTCCTCCCGGAAAAGAACCTCCAAACCTGGCGGTTTCTCCGCGAGTCGGCTGCGAAAGTCGGGGCCATCGCGCAACAGCTGTTAAGCGTGCAAGCGCGGGTGGACGGCGCGCGGAAATTCGTGGAGCAGGACAGATTGCAGTGGGAAGCCGCGGAGAAGGACCTGGAAATGCGGAACGCGGATTTGAAAGCCTCGTTGGCGCAGTTGCGAAAACAGGCGAGGGAAAACCAAATCGCAAGGGACGACTGGTCTGTGAAAAAGGAGAAGATTCAAACTGGTATAGGATTTTTCAATGATAGATTTCCACCTTTGTCAGCGATTGTATAGTATGTATGCATGACACGTTCAAACAGGTTTGGAATTTGGGCAATACAAAGTTACTCCATGAATTATGATTATCACAGTCCGCACCCGCATTCTCGGTGTGGAAGAGGACATGCAACGCAACGCGGAGCAGTTTTTGGAGAAAAAAGCGGATTTGGCGGACGAAATTTCTAGTTTGAAGGATCGGGTTGCCGAGTACCGACAGCAAGAGGCCGAGGAGGAACAGCAGGAGGAGGAAGGCAGTTCGTCTGCTGAAGAAGAGAAGGAAGCTGCGTCGTCGGGTGAAGATGAGTCTGACAGCCTGTCCATGGTGGCCACTACTAAGAGAACAGCAAGTGTAGCGCCGCGAATCATGCCGAAGAAGATGGGAGCCGATGGCAGTAGCACCAAACCGACGAAGCAAGCACCACCACGGCAGAAGACAACAAAGAGGAAAACCTTTTTGCACCAGCAAAGCAAGGCTAAGTCCGGCTCGCGGAAAACTACGGCTAAAAACAGCAAGAGCGCAGCGAGCGGTGTGAAGAAGGAGCACCAGAAGCGGAAGAAACAATCGAAGGAGCACGGCAAAAGCAAGAAAAAATCGGTGGAGGAGACTGCTGACGCAATGGTCCGAGAGATACGGGAAATGCAACAGCAGCTGCAGAAGCTTAAGGCGATGAACAAAGCAGGTACGACGACTACTACGGCGAAGAGAACAAGGACTGCTGCTACTTCTGCGGCAAATCAAAGTACTAGCAAGGAAGAATCCAACGCACGGAGAGCCACGTCTGCGCTGCAACTGCAGCAAAGAGCAACCGCACCCTCATGCCCGAAGGCGGAGGAGCTGAAGGAGCAGTTGAAGGAATGTCTGAGTTAGAGGAAAAATTGACAAGAAGACCATTTTACCCAATTTTTTCCATATCAAACGCAACAGCCGTCAATTTACTTTTTGTTTTTTCTGCACCAAAGGACAGGATCCATGTGCCGCCGTGAGAATCACCTTGAAAATCGACCGTATGGTGAAGGTCTCCTTCGTGAAAACGCACTAGCTACACTGAAAACTACCATGCTGACGTGCTGTCCACAGATCTGGAAAATTGCTTAGTCCAAGTTTCGCCGTTATCGTTATGCACATGGTGGTCTCTATTTCGTTTTGTCTAGAATTGTTTTCATCGGTGCCTCGTCTGCGGTAGAATTTGTTGAATTTTTCAATCGTGGAAGGGATAAATCGTCAACGTTTCTGATACCTGTCGTAATGCTGTGGTAATCGTCGTGAAGCCAGGAATCCGTCATGTCGTCGGGAAAAAGCAGAAGAAATCATTTTCTACACGATTCCGTAAAACAATGACAAAGCAGCAATTTCTTCATTTCTTTGCTCTAAAACCACCGGGTGCCAGATTTTCCGTTTTTTTTCTTTCACAGGGGATAGAATTTTACCAAGAAGAAGCACATCTTCAAAAAATCATGGCACGCAGCACGAGGCGTAGCAGCGGCGGTGGCCTAGTCACCCGGCGTCCAAATGGAACGACGCTTTTCGTGCTGCTTCAAACGCTTGCGCAATATGACCTTTTCTTCCTCTTGGAAGACTCTACGACTCCTTTCACCGCCGCGGCGAAAAAGTTCTACTGTGTGGGCTCCAGCTGCTATGGGCCGGAAGCATCTGGTCCGATCGATGAAGAGGGCTTTTCGAATTTGTTCACCGCGGACCGGGCAAGGAAGCCGAAGCATAAGAGGGCAAAGAACTACCGTGCATCACCCGTTGAATTGTCGGCTCGGCAGCGGAAAGCAGAAAGAGTTAGCAATGCCGATGTTGACCTCCCGGCTGGTTTGCTGAACACGACGAGGACTCCTACCGGATCCTTCGAAGATACTGAGGAGGCGTCTACTTTCGCCCAGACCGAGATGGAGATGAGCCTGGACCTCGGACTAGAAAAACTCGACTTCCAACTCGATCTCCAGCAAGAGGGGTGGCTCATGGACAAAATTCACACTCTTGGCAGCGGGGCGAAAAAGCACTACGAAGACGCGAAGAGTTGGGTGAGCCAGCAGGCTGGGAAGGGGAAAAAGGCAACGGAGAAATACTTGCAGAAGTACCTGCAGGGGGCGGTGAACATCACAAACGCGATGACATCGAGTTGGAACGGGTTCAAAACCTTTCTGCAGATCATTGCCGACGCAGACTGCCGGACGAAGCTGAGCACGCAGTTCGCCAGCATGTTCGTCCTGAGTTTTTCCAACACGAAAAGGTACCCGCACTTCAGCAAGGTGAGGGACGCGGGGAAAACGGCGCTGAAGAAGCTGAACAAATTGTTGAGTAAGTCCGGGTGGGGGTTGCGGAAGATCCAGGAAATTTTCACAACCGTGCTTTTCGACCCGCTGAAGCTAATCGCCGGTGTGATGCAGGACATCGGCCGGTTGGCATTGGATTTCGGCAGCACGGCGATAAAGAACGTGCAAACGCTGATTGAGGCGTACCGGAAGGACGGAAACAAGGCGTGTATTCAGACGGACGAAGAAGAGACCGTCGGTGAGGATGCCGAGGACGAGAAAAATGCGGCTGACAAGTCATCCAAAAGCGGGTTTTTGGAACAGGGGAAGAAGAAAAATTTTGAACTTGAACATGTGCAGAGAAGTTCTGCAGCGAACACTGGAGTAGGGGCAGGTCGCGTAGCGGTGCATAGCAGGTCTTACACCCCGACCGGAGACCTTTTTGGTTTCACGCCGTACCCAAATGTGACGCGGTTTTATGGTGCCGGTAAAACGCCCAACCCATTTCTCGAAGTTATTGGAACATCAAATAGTGCTGCGGCGCAGGAAACCTCTACAAGCGCCGTCTCTACTTCCGCGTTCCTGAATCTGCAGTCTGATGACGAAGCGGATGCTGAAGAGGCTCGTGCAGAAGCCAAAAAAGCAAGGGTGAAGGCGAAAAGAGCGGAAAAAACAGCTGATGATGCGGATCGAACAGCAGAAAAAGCCGAACAGAAAGTGACGAGAAGAAGGCAAAAAGACCAGGCGCATGAGGCACGTGAGAAACTGGATCGGGAACGCAGCGAGGCGCTACTGGATAATCCAGACGAGGCAAGAAGACTCGCGGAGGCAAAAGACAACGAACTGACCCCAGAACAGCGGAAGCAAGCTCAAGAGCAATTCCCAGAAAAGAAGGTCTACACGATGACGGATGCGGGTGACGACCCGGCGGACACGTTTCGGAAATGCAAGAAGTGCATGCTGGCGGTCAGCTTGGTCCTGGATCTCCTTCCCCGGGAGCTCCACGCCACCGTCGGGGCGATGGTGCCGATGGCCATGCACATGCTGTACCGGGTTTCCGGCGCGACCGTCGGGGCGGCGCTGAACTCATTTCTCAAAGTCGGCCACGGAATGTCGCCACCGACACTGACCGCGGCCTGGGCCTTGCGGTTTTTGAATACGTCCAAGAGCAGCACCATGCATATGATGTTCGGGGGCCTGCGGCGGGCGACGGGAATCGAATTGCTGGAGGAAAGGGAGCAGAAGGACATATCGGACGTGACAACGGCTTTGACCTCCGACAAGGGGTTTAAGAAAGTTCTCGTCCACGCCGGGGTTCAGATGCTGGAGCAGTCGCCGGTGTGCGCAAACGCAGCTGGCGAGGTTGATGCTGGGGAAAAGACTAAATCCTCAAAGGCGGACAAAGGATCGTCCTCTTTTGCCACGTTGGCCGAAGGACAACAGGAGCGTCGCGTTCAGGTGGAAAAGCACAAGCAGGCGGATTCTCCGGACGGTGATGCAGAGGACGCTGAAGACGAAAATGCGAAAGGTACGCACGATGATGACGCTCTTGCCCTCGAGAATGACGAGGACGACGACAGCGACGGCGATGATGAAGCTGCTGCAGATGATGATGCGAAAGTCAAAGACGCCGAAGACCCAGAACAAGAAGAGCAGGAGCGTGACGACGGTGCGGAGGAAAAAACATCTGAGAAACCAACGACCTCAAATCAAGACCACGACGGATCTCTTACCCAATACGAGGATGACAAGGGCAACGTGCAATTACAAGGCTATTCGAGCTGCAAAGCCGCGGAGCTGTTCGGGAAAACGATCACCGAGCAGTACGTGAAGGGGAAAAATAAGGACTTGAGTGCGAATGAGATTTTGTCTAACGTCATGCCGGTTTTCAACACGCAGGTCTTGGACGTTGTGGAGGGCGGGAAGGAGAAAGAAAACCAAAAAGTCGACAAGGCGTTGGAGGATTTGGAGAAGGAGGTTGAAAAGGCCGAGAATTTTGTCGGCGGGAAGGGGAAGGCGAGAACGACGAAGAGTCGAGGTGATGAAGAACAACATCACCGGAAGAAGAAGGGAGGTGCTGTTGCGGGGAAAACGAAGCAAAGTAAGAAGAAGTCGGGATCCGGATCGTCGGAAAAAGCAGAAGCCGAGGAAGGAGCGGGTAGGAGAAGGAGAAGGAGGTCTTCGAAGAAGAAGGAGAAAAGCCTGAAAACCACGCCGGCCACTTCCAGTGACGACCAGGGAAAGGAGGTGCGGCGGAAGGAAAAAGAAAGGAAAAGAGAAGGTTCCGAGTCGTCCTTGCTTCAGAGGAAAGCGAGTGCGGACGAAGGGCGGAATGACGAAGAGCGGAATGACGAAGACCGGAGCGAAGCAGGCAACCCAGACGGGCGGGACGGCGGTGCGGGCGAAGAGGGAAATGACGAAAACCCGAGCGAACAGAGGAACCCGGACGACAGGAGGCAAGAGCGCGGCGCGGACGACAGGGTGCAAGGGCGGCGCGGACGGCAGGAGAGAGGACACAGGAGGCAGGATGATGAACAGGGGGACCCGGACGATCACGAGGGCAGCGATGAAAGAGGAGACAATGGCACGGGCGGAGAGCATCATCAGGAAGACCATGATGGGGAGGAAAGAAGTCCGCCAGCGACGGTCGAATGCGCTCCATGAAAAACACGCTCTCACTTTTCAGTACCGGTGATTCTTGCGTAGAGGTTTTGTGTCATGTTTAGTTTGTACGTAAGGCGAAACGAATGCGGGCTCGCGGCTTGAGGGTATCCACTTAGAAGTGGAAGGAAGCAGGCGCATACATAATTGCCATACTTAACATAAGATCAGAAGCGTGACGGGTCGTGTTTTTCCTCGCATACTGCTTGTAGTCAAGCGGAAGAACAACTCGAAAAAGGTAGTAAGAAGAACTGTAAAAAGTTGGAAGGGAGCATCGAAAGCGAGGAGCAGATCAACAAAGAGAAACTTCAAGATGCAGAAAAGAAGCTTAAAGATCTGACAGAACAGATTGAAAAGGGCTTAGAAATCGCAAATCGTGCGGCCGCCTCAGTCTCTGTCGCGGGCTTCCGTTCGTTGCCTTCGTAGGTGCGATGATGTTTCTTTCGTATAGAGAGAATCGGGCTACCATCCATAACGGCAGGTCCAACGTATGATTTATATAAAAGTTTTTGCATGTGCAACAGGAACAGCCTGGTTGCAGTGCCTGAGTCAGAGGCGGTCCGAGTTTTCAAATTTCATAGGAAGAGGCAGGAAAAAACGGTGAAAAGAAACAGAGAAACCTAGTTAAGGCTCACAAGGCTGCCAAGAAAGCTCTTAAGAAAGAAGTGGCCGCCAGAAAGAAATTGCAAAAGAGTATCAAATTGCAAATAAGCTTCCCACTCAAAAAACCCCAGGGCAGCACGACGTACAGTCGTGTCGCCATCCCTTTCTCAGTGTCACCCTTGTGTGACGAATGGTTTGAGTCCTGAATAAGGTCGAGCACTTTGCCGCCCCAGTATTTGCATTATAGCATTGCACTTTTAGCGAATTGGAATAAGTAAATGTGAAACTGCAGCAAGTACCGGCGGAAGGACCATTTGTGGCTGCACGCGCCTTTTCGCTTTGGTGCCATCCTCTGCAAAATGCGTTTTGGTGCTGCAGCCGTCTGTGTCTCTACTGAGGCGCAGCAAAATATAATGTTCATGTTTACTTTTGTACCGTGGGAAGCTTTTGCTAGGATACGAAAATATCACCAACTTCAGGAGAAATTGGAGCAAGCTCTCGGACAGCAGGCAGACGAGAAAAGCGACCTAAAAGAAAAGATAGAGAAGCTGACGAAGAAAAACGAGCAGCTCCAGCAGACACAGAAGGCGTTGGGTGCGGTTGCAGACGGCAGAGCGGAAGAGCTGGCGAAGAAAAAAAAAGAAGCCGCGGAAGCCGCGAAAGCCGCTGCGGCAGAAGAGGAAGCTGGTCAAGGACAAGAGGAAGCAACCGAGGAAGGTGTGCAAGACTCCTCCGGCGCGGCAGAATCGGCCACCAGCGATTCACCCGATGCTGAAGATGATACAACAGCGGAAACCAGTGACCCAGATGAAGCACCAGAGGACCACCAGGCCGGGGCAGACGGTGGCGCGACTGGTGGAGATGAAGAAGCGGCTGGCGGAGGAGCAGGTTCAGACCACACCCACACGGGCGGCTCTGGTGGAGGTGGTGATGGCGCCGGTGGCGGCTCTGGTGGAGGTGGTGATAGCGGCGGCGACGAAGACGGCGAGGACGAGGAGCACGAGGACTAAGTTTTTTGAACGCCGAACAGTTCTTTTTCGAGCGAATTGTACTGAAAATATATTTAAGTAATAATTTGGAATCGCATCAATTACCAGTGCTACTAGAAACTGTTTTGTGGAATTCTTTACGAGCTCATTTTTTGCAACACGTACACATTTTTCATCTTTTTTTTTCGGTTTCGACATGCAAGATTTTCATTTTTAGTCATGTTTTTGCCGAAAGAACACTTTCACATGTTTTTACGATGTCACGTTGATCATGATCTAGACGATGATTGGGATAATTTGCCTTTACCCTCTGGGGTTTTTCGAAGAACTGTATAAAGTTTTTGAACCTACTGTACCTGAAGCTGAACACGGGATAAAGACATCAAACCTCATTTTCCACACGACGACGCGCGCCCAGTCTGCCAATGTCCGTCGCTGCGGTACCACACGAGTGTTTGATGGTTTGACTGCACCTTGCGAGAGAACGTTCTTCGAGAAATTTTCGGCAAACAGAACACACGATCAAGAAACCGACCTATCGATCATCAGATCTCAATGACTACTTTAAAACTTAGTTGTTTTCCATCTTCACATCAAAGCCAAGTGCCTCACACACCAATTTCACTCTCCCCAACCACCACCTCCATGTCCAAGCCGACCCGCGAGGTGATCGTCCGTGTGGAGCCGAAGAGCTTTTTCGCGAACGAGCGGACCTTACTGGATTGGTGCGCGATCTCCACCGTCCTTGGTTCCGTCAGTGTCACTTTAATGTGCCACGTGTCGCGGAACTACCAGATTGCCGGCCGCTGTTTGATGTGTCTTGTGTTGCTCTTTCTCGGCTTTTCCCTCTACGATTACCGCTACCGGACCTGGGTGTTGCTGGAAAAGGCGCAGGACTGGCACTTCATCAAGCAGTATAAACCATTATTACTCGTCGCGCTGCTCTCCGCGTTACTCGTTGCGTCCGTGTGCGTAAACGACGCCGCCGATGTTCACCCGTAGGCTGGTTGGATCTACTACCGCAAGAACGCTTCTTGCATCGTCAGGGAGAAGAAGTGTCGCGACATCAGCGAAAACTCCTGCACCGTTGTTCTTCCTCCGTCGCCACCCGAAGAAACTTATCTTTTCTGGAATCACCACCTTCCTTGCCGTCCAAGAATACGCCCGGGCGCGCGCCCGAGCGGAGGCGCGGGAGCGGTTCTACGATGCGTGTAACGAATTCAAGGACAAGAAGCAGGATTTGCGGCGAAAGAGCAGGAGGGATTTGGATCAAATCGCCCCGACGACACGTTTAGGGAAAATAGCCTACGCGTTTTTGGAATGGGCAAGGCAGGTTTTTCGCGGCTTGCAGTTGTTCATCGTTTTCCTCCCCGCACTTCTAACCGCGGTGCCGTGCTTGGTTCTGGCGCCATTATTCGACATTGACAACCTCGATAGAGTAGAGCAACCCCTTTCCACCAAAGCCGAGGAGGTTTGGCTGGATGTCCTCACGAATTGTATCCAGCAGTCCGGCGCGATCTTGATCAAGGTGGCGCAGTACATTTCCCACCGCAGGGACCTGGTCGGGGATACGATCGCCGACAAATTCTACTATTTGAGGGAAAACGTGCCGGCGCACAGCTACGCGGAAACGAGAAAGATTGTGAAGGAGGATTTTGGTATCGATTTGGATGCGGTTCCTGGCGGTGGTTCGGATGAGGAGGGTCAACAGAAAACACCGTCGACGCCAACGAACCATAATATCCATCTCACCGAGTTCGACAAAACCCCCGTCGCCAGCGGCAGCATTGCGCAGGTGTACCGAGGGAGACTTGCGGATGACAATACCAATGAGGTCGCGATCAAGGTCCGGCATCCGAATGTGGAGAAGCAGGTGGACACGGACTTGAAACTGGTGCATTCTGTTTGTTCTTTTCTGTCAAGTATCAAATGTACAAATGTCTGGGTCTGGAAGAATGCAACTTGTGATGCTGCGTTTGGATTCCAGAAAAATCTGTATTGCATGAGTACCAAAAGGAATGTAATTTTTGCTACGCGGTGAGGGCATTTGTCATGCGGAATAAGCATCAAGAAGCTCTCAAAAAATCTGTGATGCTAGGGCATGCATCACAGACATCATGGCTCATGCAGAACGTGCGTGACAAGTGTCAGAATCTTCCAGACCCAGACATTTTTCCAGTTGATATCAAGGTTTTCTTACTTCGAGTGGATGGAACTCCCGGTGACCATGGACGAATTTCGGAAGGTGTTACTGGATCAAACGGATTTGCGAATCGAAGCGAAAAATCTGAAAGTCTTCCGGGACCATTTCGGGATCACGAAACAAGTAGACAGTCGTGGGGGAACAGATGATGAGACGAAGGAACTAGTTTCCGCAGCTACAATTGTCCCCGACGTGGAGCAGTTCGTCACGTTCCCGGAGCCGATCGCGGCGACGGAACGGGTGTTGATCGAAACTTTCGTCGATGATGCGAAGCCGATCTCGTATTTCATCGAGAATCCCTCGTCGTTGAATGAAGAAATCGCGAGGCTGGGGATGCAGACGATCAACCGCATGATCTGGCTGCACAACTTCGTGCACGCAGATTGTCATTCGGGGAATTTGTTTTTCCGAATAAAAGACCGGAGGAAGGAGCTGCAGAAACAGCGGAATGTGCTGCTGAGAACCGCCAGTCAGAAGTACAATGCGGACAGAGCAGCGGGATCGGAAGATAGGGCAGCAGGTGGACAACATACTGCAGTGCCCGGGATGCGGCCAGCGCCAGGTGGCCAGAATGCAGAGATGAGCCCAGGCAGCTCAACTGGAACTGCGAGCACTTCTCCCACCTCGACGTACTTCCAACTTTTCACCAGCCTCGCTTCCAACGCGGCGGAAGCAATTTCCCTCGAGTTGACGGATTTGGCCCAGTCCGCGGTGGAAAAAGCGTTTCTGTTCTACGATGAAAATTTCGTAAAGGATGTTCCTCCCTCGGACCAAATTTTATCCGCCGCCAGTCGCCTGCAGTCGAAAATGAAAACGCAATCTTCTAGTAGCACTTCCAAACACCACCAGCTCCCCATCGTCGAGCCTCCGGAAAAGCGTTCCCTCCGGTTTTTTCGCAAGAAAGAGCACCGGCATTTGGACTATGCAGTGCAAAAGTAACGTAGTAGTATGAATTGCATTACAAATTTTGGCAAGAAGAAAAGTGGGATTTGTAATGCTGTTTTACCGTAGGAGGAAGGTTTGTCATGCATATCTGCAATTACTTTTACTACGAGTACGATGCTTTTGCACAGCATATGGACATCCAGATGGTGATTTTCGACGTGGGCATGGTCACCGTCCTTTCCGAGAAGGACAGAAGGAAGTTCATGAAACTGGTCAAGTCAATCATCACCCGGGACAGCAACGGCTGCGCGGAGATGCTCCGCGGGCTGTGCTCGTACCGGGAACAGACCAGCGCGAAAATGCGGGAGTGCACGAAGGACATGCTGGTGTTTTTCGACGAATTAAACAAGCTCCCACTGCACAAAGTGAACGTCGGGGCGGCGTTGCGGGAAACTCTGAACATCATCGCGACACATAGACTGCAGGTGGAGGGCCATTTTGCGACGTTGCTGTCCAGTTTGATCATTCTGGAGGGGATGGCGAAAGACTTGGATCCGCAGATTAACATCATGGCAAGCACCGTGCCGTTCTTGATGAACCGAGCGGTTGAAACGTTCATGGAGGATGGATGATAAGTATCTATTTTTCAGAGCTGCTGCCAGGAGTAAGCTTCCCAGTGATGAATGCTGCTGATGCAACGTAACATTCAACCTACTTCAGCATGATCGATGGCTTCTGGCCCGATGTGTTCATGCTGGAACGATTGAAGAAAATTTTTTCTGATAGATAGATGGAGTAGATTACAAAACATTGGAGTGGAAAAACGTGTCGCTATTCAGCAACCACTTCGTCTACACTCGGTGTGATCATGTTGTCCACGACTTTCGGACTCGGTCGTCTTGAATACAGGAAGCATATGTGCATCGGTGTGGTTGTTGCAAGTTTACAGCTATCGGTGGAGAATTTGCACTTTCGTGGTTACATAATTACTTACTTCTTTCGGTCCATCGGCACCATTGCCACTTAATACTTTGAGCATCCTTCTTGATTCGGTCATGCGTCTGCGTGGTGATAATTCGTAGAAGGCATAATTTCAATAGCGTTGACGCTTTTCTGTCATCTTTCGATTTTCGTTCAGTGAAGTTGAAGCAACTCGATCGGTGACGAAATAACTTGGCAATGCAACACAGGACCCTGGTCCTGGTGAAGCAACCGGGCCCATCTTCAGTGGATTTGGGAACCCGGTAAAAAACTACCGGGACTTAACCCGGCCAGTCACAATTTTCAGTTTGCATCTTTACCCACATAAATTTTATTTCAAGTTCCAAACGATACACTTCTTGTTCTAGCGTACTTTTTCTCATCATCCTGCACCCTGAAGACAATACGCCTACACTATGGTACGCGGAGCTCCTGCGAAAGGTGCTGTGAGGGGCAAGGGCAGAGGGGCCGAACCGGTTTCCGATTTGGTGGAAGACGAGCCGCCACTCGCGATTCGCCCGGCCATAAAACCGAAAGCTGGGGGGAAGATGAGGGGGAAGATGAGGGAGACGCCGCGGGACCGGGAAGACAAGAGGAAGTCGCAGCAAGTCGTGGTGGAAGAAGAGGACGAGGAAGATGTATGACGATTACAACGACCACGCTCCACCGCGACGCCCGCACCGCCCTCCGCGTCCGTCCGTGCTGGACCAGATTCTTGGCCTCTGCTGCAAACGCCCTTCGGGACGAGGGCGGAAGGGTCGTGGCAAGGGAAAGAAGGGGAAGGGGCGCGGGAAGGGGCGGGGGGCGGTGGCGGATCCGGAAGATGATTTTTTTGTCGAAGATGATATCACCAGTATGGAGGAAGAACTCCCAGCACCGGCGAAGCAGATTGTATGCTCCCGGCAAATATTTAATATTAAAGGGGTGTCGGAATCGTATGCTCCTCGTTGTATAGAATTTTTGCAAGATATGTGTGTTACTTGTATGACATGAGACTTCTATTTCTTGACGTTCGCTGTCGCTGCCTGAACTAGCATGAGGACAAAAAATTGCAGTTTTTTCTACCGATGAAAAATATGCCTACTTCGCTTAAATGCGATTTGTACTTCACTTTTTCTGAAAAAGAAAAACTTTATCCCACACTCCTTTTGCACGGTCGATAAGGGCAAAAAGGCAAAGGGAAGATGATCAAAGGCAAGGACAAAGGCAAGGGGAAGAAAGGCAAGCCCTTTGTTGTTGAGGAAACCGACGAGGAGGCGCTGACCAACGAGGAGAGCGCAACGGACGCCGAGGAAGACTCGGCAGAGGAGAGCGAACGGGATCCCACCCCTACCTACCAGTTTATCAAATGCAAAAATGTCTGGGTCTGGAACAAAGCAACTTGTCATGCTAAAGTTGAATCATGTAAAAATCTGTGTTGCATGATTACGAAAAAATAATGCCCACTTTTGACCAAAGTGAGAGGGAGTTTGTCATGCAGGACAGATCGATGATAGAGATGTCACAGAATCTGTCATGCTAGGTCCTGCATTCCAACCCGCATGCATCATCGAAAACCTGCATGACAAACCTTGGAGTCTTCCAGACCCAGACATACTTATTTGCATTTGATACAGTTCACCATGCGGCAAATCGTTCTTGGCGCGGTACTATCCTGTGCAAAAGCATCGTACTCGTAGTAATCGCAAGCATGCATTACAAGTCTCCATCCCAAGGCAAAGCAGCATGACGAATTTCATATATCATGCTGAGCTAATTTGTATTGCAATTGCTACTAGTACGATACTTTTGCAGTTCATATGTACTGGCGGCTCTGATCGGCGGCGCTTTCGCCGCCATCATCACTGCCGTGGCGATGGACAGCTATCAAATGCAAATATGTCTCAGTCTGGAAACTTGTGATGCTGAGTGGTGCATGACTGAAATACTTCCCCATGCAGCTACGCATGACAAGTTACCCGCACTACACTTTCTCAGGCGGAGTCTGCATGAGAAACTGCACTTTTGTACTTATGACAACAGAGGGTATCTTTTTGCTAGTCGTGGTGCAACACAGATTTTACAGGAGTGCAGGGCTAGCATTACAAGTTCCATGCTTCCAGACCCAGACATATTTGCACTGGATAACAGCGGCGACGAAACAAGTTCTGCCTCATCTTCCACGTCTTCGGGTACCGCGCCGACCCCCTCGCCGACCCCGGCAACAACCAGTCCGACGCCCTCGCCGACCCCGGCTACGACCAGTCCGACGCCCTCGCCGACCCCGGCTACGACCAACCCGACGCCCTCGCCGACCCCCGTCTCGCCGACACCCGCCTCACCGACCCCGGCGCCCGCGCCGACGCCGTCCGGCACTTGCCAGGCGACTTTCACGCAGCCTGCGCCGCCCGCGAATCCTGACAGTACTACTTACATACTGCTTTTTCAAGAACTTGTCAGCTGGTACTCTATGATTGAATCAAAACTATGCGCAAAAATGTTGACATCGTGTGAAGAGCCTGACTGTCAATCTGAAACTGATGGTAGAAAATGAGAGCATGAGCAAATAAGGTAAGTACACAAATCTGATCTTCTCAGTGACGCCACCTGTGATCGATGCGGACCTCGAGTGTGACGCGAGCGAGTACGCGAACATTGCCAATGCGCCGGCCGAGTGCGCCGCGTACACGACCCGGCCGACGGGCGGCAACTTATCCAGGAAAAAACACCTCCCATCCCCATCCATTTTTTGCATGACAAGTAGTGGATTTTATGCATGTTTTGCATGACAAATTGGGTTGGGATGGGTGTTTTTTCCTGGATGCGACTCCGTGAACCCCTATGAACTGATCCCCCTGGCCTGCCACGCGCCCAACTGGGACATTGTGAACAACGTGCAGCTATGAACTGCAAAAGCATCGTACTAGTAGTAATCGCATTACAAATTTGCTCTCATGCTGAGTTACCTTGAAAAAAAGATTTGTCATGCATAAATGCGAGGATTACTACGAGTACGATACTTTTGCACAGAATAGCAGCCGGCCATCGAGCTGGTGCAGAACTCCCCTGACTTTTTGTCCAAGTACGTGACGTATGGATTGCAAAAGTGTCTGGGTCTGGAAGATTGCAACTTGTGATGCTGCATTTGGATTCTACAAAAATCTGTATTGCATGAACAGCAAAAGAGGCCCAGCTTTTGCGACGGCGAGAGGACATTTCTCATGCGGTATAGGCATCAGGAAGCCATCTCCATCACAAAATCTGTGATGCTGGGGCATGCGTCACAGACATCAGGAGTCATGCGAAATGTGCATGACAAGCCTTGCATCCTTCCAGACCCAGACATTTTTACACTTGATATGACACAGCACACCATGACCACGAAGGAGGCCATCGTGGGGCAGCTGCAGCGCGCGCAGCAGACCGCGGCCGCGAAGTGGGTCAGCGACATGGCCACCATCAAGGGCGGCGACATGCCGCAGGGGACCATCTCGAAGTGCAGCACCCGAACCTTAAACGGCGTGCTGCAGGCGGCGCGGAAGAAGGGGTACAAAGCGCTGACCGTGATCTGGTACAACCTTCCCAACCGGGACTGCAACGCCGACGCGAGTAACGGCGAGATCTGCTGCGACGGCACGACCAACGGCTTCACGACGAAGTGCGCGCAGGAGGCGATCGGCGGCAGCTCCTACGACGACGGGCAGTGCGAACAGGGGCTCCAGGTGTACGAAAACCAGTACGCGCTGCCTTTGTTTAACGTGTTGAAGTCCTACAACGACATCCGCTTAACGCTTGTTCTCGAGGTCGACTCCCTCCCGAATTTCATCACCAACGAGGGCAAGAAGAAGTGCACGGCCGAGACCAAAAACGCCTACATAACGGGAATCGGACTCACGCTGGACCTGCTCGCCCAGCTGCCCCACGTGACCACCTACATGGACGCCGGGCACGGGCACTGGCTGGGGTTCGTGGCGACCTCGTGGCCGAAGTACGTCGAGCAGGTCAAGACCTGGATGACGCCGAGCGGGAAGTTATGCTGAGTAAAAATGTCCCCACCCCATACTTGTCATGCAGATTTGCAGTTACAGGAAGATTTGTAATGCGCATCCCCAAAGGGGTACGTCGTCTCTTCCGTGAGAACAAAAACGTAAGGCGTAAAATGGGTCGGGTCCTGGATCGTTCTGTATGTTGGGCTGTCGCGCTCGGCTAGCTGGCCGGGCTGTGCTGATCAGGTGTGGTGGGTAGCTCCCGACTGGTTGGTACTTTTCAGCGGGCGACTTGCCGTGGTAGCGCTCGGCTTTTGTATGATGAGGTCGCCGAAAGTGCTTCCTCGCCCACCCCCCGGGGAGGGGATTCTTGACCTGTGGCGCTGGGAGCGGGTGTCCACTACATGATGATGATGCGCATCCCCATGAGGCATGAGCAGAGGCATTTCCCATCGTGTTTTGGACTTTGTAATGCTGTAAACAGGATGACTAGATGGATTTGTGTTGCGGCTGTACATGCTAAACTGCACTACACTACAGAGAGGAACTTGTCATGCTTGACTCCCAAAACTTGTCGATTTGTGTTGCGAGATCCCCATCTTGACTATGGGGTGGGGACGTCGACGTTTTTACTCACGATACAAGTCCTTCATCAGCCAGATGCGCGGGTTCGCGATCAACACGAGCAACTATGACAGTGCACAACTCCCCCTCCTCCTCATTTGTCATGCAGAAACCCAAATCCACTTGCTACCTTGTGGCACCGCGTGCATGACAAATTCGTGAAATCCAAACATTAGTACACTCGGCGCATGAACTTGTCATGCACAGGTCCACTTGTACTGATGTTTGCAATGCTGTTGATGCCATACAAATGAGGGGGAGGGGGAGTTGTGCACTTTCATAGCAACTACCAACCGGTGGACACTTCCACCTACGGGCAGATGCTGGCCGCGAACGTGTTGAAGGCGAAGGAGCCGTGGCGGTGCACCGACAACGCGTGGTTTTCGAAGATGTTGTGGGACGAGTTCCAAAAACCGGTCATTGTGGACGTCGGGCGCAGCGGGAACTCGTGCTACGGCGACCCGTTATGAACGGCAAACATGTCGGGGTCTGGAAGGATGCAACCTGTGATGCTACCTCTGGATTCTACGTAAAATCTGTCTTGCATGAACAGCAAAAAAGGTCCAGCTTTTTGCAACGCGGACAGGGCATTTCTTATGCGGTATGGGCATCAGAAAGTCCTCGCAGAGTCTGTGATGCTACGGCATGCATCACAGAAATCATGAGGCATGCAAAATCTGCATGACAAACTCCTGCATTCTTCCAGACCCTGACATATTTGCATTTCATACCCGTCGGGTACGGACGACTTCAAGGCGTTCGAGAACTGGTGCAACGCAGCGCGCGCGGCGCTGGGGCCGCCGCCGCGGGCGCTGCCGTATCGCGAGGAAAAATCCATCCTCCCCATATCATCAACATGGAAGTTTGTGATGCTGATTTGTGGTCACAAATCGCCTTTGTCTTGCCTATAGGGCAATGGGAGCCATGTGGCGCATTCCAGAGCCAGTCTGTCATGCGCTTTCGACTACTGCAAACCTGTTTGCCATGCCTATCTGCTAGCCTGTTGCATATCCAAACAGGCTTAGATGAAAATGCCGCCATGCACTTCCTGCAAAAGAAATGTGATTTGTGTACGCACTTCCAGCATGAGAAATTTCGTTTTGATGTGGGGAGGGGGTATTTTTCACTGTAATACGCCGTGCACGGTCACCTTCGACCGCCCGGACGACATGTACGTCAGCGACGACGTGCTACGGATTGCAAATATGTCTGGGTCTGGAAAAATGTTGGAGCTTGTAATGCTAGTTTTCCATACCTAGAAAATCTATATTGCATACCCAACAAAACTAGTCACAGCCTCTTTTGTACATGCAAAAACGCAATTTCTCATGCGGATTGCCTATGAGAAAGCGTTCTGGAAAGTTGTCATGCTGGGTTGATGTATTCGGAATTGTTTCCATCATCCACATTTTAGCATCACAAATTTCCACACCCAGAAATAGAAATATTTGCATTTGATACGTGCCGTCCATGAGCAACTTGCCGGCGGGGGCGATTGACGCGTGGGTGTGGCTGAAGACGCCGGGGGAGGTGGACGGGTGCAGTCACGCCGTGATCTATCCAGGAAAAAAAGTGTGTAAGTGTAACTTTCTTTGACGAACAGCATCACAAATTTGCTCTACATGACAGAGAAAACCTGTCATGCATGGTTTATAAGGGAAAACACACATGAAAATAGGACTTCATGGCTGTCTGGCATGACAGGTGTAACTCTGTTGCATCTTCTGCAACACAAATTTACACTTACACAGTTTTTTTCTTGCATATGATCCCGGCGAGCTCCTGGTGGATGACGGCGGAGGCCTCCGTCTTTCGCGACTTGGTCGGCGGCACGGGGTTATGAACTGTAAAAGTGTCTGGGTCTGGAAGAATCCAACTTGTCATGCTGATTTTGGATTGTAAAAAAATCTGTATTGCATGAGCAGCAAAGAGAGCCCAAGTTTTGCTACACGGAAAGATGAGCATTTGTCATGCGGTATAGGCATCAGGTAGCCCTCACAAAATCTGTGATGCTAGGGCATGCATCACAGACATCAAAAGTCATGCAAAACGTGCATGACAAAGAACCTGGCAATCTTCCAGACCCAGACATTTTTACATTTGATAGGGGTGGGACCCCACGGCGAAGTTCTGCAACGCGAACGTCGACCACATGTGCGAGATGGCGGTTATGGGATTCTCAATTGTTACATTCTCAACTGTTACATGAATTTGTCATGCAAAAGCACCATCATCATCCTCACGCTCACGATCAAGCTGCTCCGCATGACAAATTTGCGAAGGGCTGAGCCGTGCCGAAATCTGCGCCAGCCTTGTAATGCAAAAGGCGCAATCTTCCTCCTTTCACTTTTGCCAGTCTTGCATTACAAATTCATGTAACAGTTGAGAGTGTAACGTTTGAGAACTTCATAGCTGTGGGCGACGTGCAGGGCCTGTGGGCCGGGAGCGGCACCCCCATCGAGATCCCGGACGCGGGCCGGTTTTCGCCCCACAACATCATCACCCTGGCGACCAACGCTGCGATTCTGGGCATCGGGGACTCGTCCGCCCAGTACACGGGTTGCTTGAAAGCTACGGACGCGGGGCAGTTCGAAGTCGTCACGTCCAGGTAAAAACTAAAACGCAGTGACCGATGTCGGACATTTTTGTTTTTCTGCATTTGTAGTATCTGCACGACGTTCTTCGACGTCTCAGGTTGTACCAAGTTCTCACATTCCGTGTCACTTTTCCGTTCTTCTAAACAAATTGTTTCGTTTTTATCAACATGGAAGTATACCAACCGCCCAGCATTCTTTTGTTGCGGCTACACTTACAGTTTGCAGTGCAAGAGATGTGAGTGAGCTGCACTTGTAGCTGTACCACATGCTGTTTTGAAGCTCCACCGATTTTATTTTGCAGGACAAGGCTTTCTTAATTCTAAAAATTCTGGTTCACCCATTCCACTTGCTACGACGAACTACGAACTAACCAACACCCGCAAGGAACTACGTAAGGGGTCTTCACACGACGAAAGGCTTTTTACGAAGTACGAACTAAGTGAGGGGCAGCATCAGCAACAGCATCTTGTCTCCTGTGCTTTCATGTGTTCGGGTCACGAAAAAAATCTGTTTGTGCCGATCGCAATATAAAAATCGGTTGTTGATGTTGCAGAGAATGTTGAGTCACATCAGTGCTTTCTACTTTCTGACCGTTATCATAAGATTCAGAAACGGTCCGGAAAGTAGAATCCAACACGTAAGTACACACGAAGTTTTAGCTGTGACAAAGCCTGAATGGGAATCAATGAATCATTCCAAGATAAGTAAGAAAACAGAGCAGCCTCGTAGTTCAAGATCACCATAACAAGTTCAAAGCTCTCTGTGCTTTTCCCAAAAATGTTTCCCACTGCCGGTTTCGCTTTGCAGCGCGACGAACAGGTTTTTGAAAGCAATGCGACCGTCGACAACAATAAAACCGATAGCGGTTTTGCTGGTTTTAAGTACACTAGCTCTACCGCATCTCAGCCGCAGCAGCCACCACAACAGCAGCAGCAGCAAATTGCACTCGCCACGACCACAGAGGAGCCGGTGTCCTTGCAGCTCGGTTTGGAGAAATTCAAGGATGCGCAGTATTTGAGTCTGTCATCAGGTGGCCGGGGAGAGAAAACCAAAAGCAGTTCTACTTTTGCTTCTTCTAGTACTCTCCGCCACACGTCGTGGTCTTCAAGTGGACAACCCCGCAGCCGGGACAAAATCGAACAGGAGGTGAGACAGTTCGAAAAAGTGATTGATCAGGCGGTTCTGGAATGTAGTTCTACTTCTAGCGGAACAACGGATGGTAAAACGAAGATTATTTTCACGGGCGGATTGGAGTCTAAAGAGCAACTGCTCGCGTTGCAACGGCAGGTGAAATTACTACTGAAAGAATTGCAGCAACTGGGTGAGGCACAACGAGCAATCGTGGAAGAGCAGAAGGGCAGTGCAAATGGGAGTCTTGCAGAGAAGCAGCAGAAGAAAGGAACAAGTAGCAGCAGCTCGGCCGCTTTGAAGAACGATAATAATACTGATTTCTCTACTGACCAGAAATACGACGAAGTTGCGCTCCAAAACGCCGTGGAGAGGCTGAATAGGAAGTTAAAGAGCGGCGGTGGAACCAAGAATTATACTAGCCAAAATAAAGATGGGTCGTCTGATAGTACCACTACTAGCAACCTCGCGAAAATTGAAATTTACTGCGACAAGAGGGACAGAACGTCAACCTCGTTGTTGAAAGCTTTGGAAAAGAAGATCGCGAGTTTGGAGGAGAAAATTTTCGGCGTTGTGAATCCGCAAGAGGAAATGGTCTTGGCCGGCGGCGACGAATCACTACACGAGACGTTGACACGTATTGTTTTTCTTCATCGGTAATATTTTGCTTCATCGGTGCAGATGTTAAAAACTAAATTGACATGTCATGTTACAAGAACTTCTAGTGATTTTGTTGGAAAATATTAAAGCTCTATCACCACAAAATCAAAATCAGGCGTGAGCCGAACGTTAAAAGACCTCGACACCGGCCGTCTCGACGCCATTGCCGAGTCTTTGCGCTCTTTGAAAAAGCAGAAAGAGGCCGCGATCGAGGGGGGAGAAAATAACACGGCCGACCCAGCAGGAGAAGTACAAAGGCTATCCGTGATCGACAACACCAACACACGGCAGATGGCGAAAAGGTCCTCGTTGCTCTTTCACCAGCAGGCCGCGCTTACCAGAGCGGCAGAGCAGCAGACGGTGGAAGAGGAACAGTTGGAGGAGCTGTATAGTCTCTGTGAAAATCTGTTCTCCGTGTCCTCGAAAAAGATCCCGCATTTCCTCGCCCGGATTGAGACGTTCAAGGATTTTCGAGAGAATGAAAGTCGCGTGATAGCAGATTTTATGAACTGCAAAAGTATCGTACTCGTATGAATGCATTACAAATTTCCTCAGCATGAGAGAAAAAATTTGTAATGCGGATTTCCCTTAAGATAAAGATTTGTAATGCAAGCCTTGCATTTATAGTTATACGAATACGATACTTTTGCACAGGATAGATTTGGAGCGAGTCGAGGGGCAGCAATTGGACGTGCGGAAGAAGCTGGAAACGTGTAAGCAAGCGCTGGAAGCGCTGCAGGGCGGGTTAGCGGAAAATATTGCGGTGATGCAGAAAAATTTTAGAAAATTAGGCGGTGGGTGAGCGAGGACGTGATCATCTTCGCTTCAAACTGCTTCATTTGACATCAATTTTTTGCTCGAAGTCATTTACCGTGAACGTCAAGTCAGATGTCTTTGTCACGTCGCACTTGGAGAAGCAGTACTGCAGTATTAAGCATGGAGTCGAGGCATCAGACTCAAACTTATCGTGACCACGTCAACGTCTGCTACAGCGCAACTCGAAGTCGGTACTTCCTCGAACAGCAGCTTTGCATGTGTCAAGCGAAATTTAGAAAGCTCCGTCGGTACGTGCAACCTCCAGAAATTTCGTTCGGTCCGTGAAACTCGAATAAAAAGAAAGTCCAAAAAAATTTCGGTGGTCCTTCGTGCAGAGATCTGTATAGATTTTCGTTTCATCGTACAACCTGTTGCCCAACTCGTACTTCGTGCTACGTACGCCTTACCTGCTATTGAGCAGCATTTTGGAGTAGATTAAAAACCGTTTGTCTTCTTGCCTTAATACTTCACAGGACCTCATTTCACATTTTCACCCAATAATTTTTTCGTACATTACATTAGTTCCACATCTTCATGCGATTCGATTTGATCCAGGGGGGCGCTCCCCCCTTCTTTGCAAGACCATTGCTTTACCCTAATCGGTGAGGTTATCTCAACAGACATGACCAAGCTTTTACATTACTCTGCTCTACTATTCTAATTCATTTCTCATTCGTGCCTTAATGCACAGTTTGTTTCCCATTCTGAAGATGACGGATCCTGCAACCACCGCAAGTACCACCGCCGCACCGGCGCAGAATCAAGACACAACCACCACAAATAAGCCACGGATGGACCGCGGTTTCACGACGATGCGGATGAATTCGATCGTGTCTGTCCTTCGCCTGGCCGCGCCAAGATTCGGGTCCTCGCAGGCGAGCACGTACCAGGTGACTCCACCGAATGGAGGTCATCAACATGGAAATAAGAAGACGAAAGTGAGGAAAGGAGGCACACATCACGGGCAGCCGCATGGATCATCCAAGAAGGGACATCAAGAAGAATCCTCAGCCAACCCGATCGCTTGTGCGTACAATCTCGTCGCCAAATTTTTCTCACTCTTTTATCTTCCTTCCGGCGGCCACGCGGAGGTGGTGGATGAGGAAGACGGGATGAATCAACCCTGGTATCAATGCGACGAGCAAAGTCTGGTGTACAAGCAGGCGGACACGTTGGAGTTGAGTTTCAGCCAGGCCAGCTACCCGTCGCTGTTACTCGATTTGCTGCTCGCGATCGCGTTCGGGTTTCTGCTCGGGGGGGTTTGGTCTGGGTATTTGTTTGTATCAACCAGTGTGCACTACATCATCGACGACTTCATTTACGGGTACTTGGACACGAGAAACTCTTTCGTCTACTACCTCCACTGGGTGTTCTTATCGACCCTCTCCACCGGCATCGCAGTGTTCACGACCTACCGGTACTTGCCGCATTGTATCGGCGACGGCGTGACGCAACTCTACGTCTCGCTGGCGATAAAATGCAGCGTCCCGATGCACGTGGTGCTGTACCGGACGTTGCTTTGCCCTCTCTTCATCGCCCTGGGTTCCCCACTAGATCTCGAGTCCCCCTTCCGCCAAGTTTCTGCCGCGTTGGGCTGCGCCGCGGTGCGGTTTCAACGGAAGTTTTTCGGAAAGCCGTTTTCCCGGGACGGGTACCCCGTGTGGGCGATCACGGGCAACGCGAGTTCCGTCGGGTGCGTGCTCGGGTCACCTCTGGCCGGCTGTGTGTTCGCGATCGAGCAGATGCTGAACTTGCGGTCCGTCGCTTCTTATGGAATGCAAATATGTCTGGGTCTGGAAGGATGCGAACTTGTGATGCGCATTTCACAACACACGCAAGTCTCTCATGCAGAGGCAGCAAAAGATGCCCACTTCCTGTCACCAAAATGGGGGATTTGTCATGCGGATTAGGCAATGCGGAAGCTTCTCGAAATCTGTGATGCTAGGGCTTCCATGACAGACATTCTGTGTCATGCAAAAACAGCATGACAAAAATCTGCACTCTTCCAGACCCAGACATTTTTGCATTTGATATTTCTGCGTTTCTGCTGGTCGGGTGCTGCGCGATCTGCGGAAGTTACGCCACCGAGAAGGTGACGGATTATCTGCACCGGGAAGTGCGCGAACATTTCAGTCGGGACTGGAACTACCACACGATCCAAGTCGATGGGGAGTACACGTTAGTGGCGTTATTCCTCGCCCTGGGCATGGGGTTCATGACGGCTTTCGTGGGTGGGTTTTTCACCATCGGAGTGGAGAAACTCCAATCCTTTTTCGCCGAAGCGGAGATTCTGCAGGACCAACCGCTCCGACGGCAGTTGATCGGCTTCCCAGTAGGGTTTCTCACAGGTTTACTCGGCGCGATTTGCTACCACGTCGCCGACGTGCGAAGCGGGTGGATGCCGGGGTATGATACGATGGAGCAGATCGCGACGCGGTACAGTTGCAACGAGCTGAAGGCATTAAGCAACACCGATTTGAACAAAGTCGCCTACAACATCCGAACAACGGGGCAAGCGGTAACTGATGAAGACAACTGTATGGAATTAGCGGATTACGTCACTATTTTCCTCACGAAGTTCCTTGCCTGCATGCTGCTCTGCGCCATCGAAGCGCCCGGCGGGATGCTAATACCGAGTTTGGTGTTGGGGTCGAGCTTCGGGGGCGTGACAAAATCGATTTTGGCGGAGATATTTCCGAGTGATGTGGGGATGTTTCGGATCTGCGGGTTTCTGGGCATGACGGGCATTTTCGCGTCGATCATACGAGCGCCAGTGACCGGGCTGATGCTGATTTACTTTCTCTACGGTTCGGCAAGGGCCGGGTTTGTGGTCACGATTACCAGTCCACTGTTGCTTTGCGGTATAGTTTGTTGGTTTTTTTACTTCATTTTGTACGGAAAAATTTTAGATCGAGCTTGAGTTTCTGATGCAAATAGTTCCATGCGTGGGTGAGTTCCTGGGTGGTGTGTCTTATAGGCAAAACGAAAACAAGTGCAAAAATATGAAATCATTGAAGTCCTCGACGAATTCTACCAAAAAAACAGCCATGACCTCCGCCGTGATCTCCTTTTTCATCCGCCCGGACGAGTGGCATTTCGAGCTGTTGTTGAAAGCCGGCGTGCGGATGGAAACGCTCTGGAAGAAGGGCGCGCACGCGCTCATCGAGGTAAAGCACATTCTCGAGGACAGCTGGCGCTGGAGCTACATTCTGCAAGAATCCAAGCAGTGGGAAATGGAGTTGCAACACGAAGCGCTGCTGAAGTTGTTTGAACTCGTGAAGGACCCGGAAAGAACCCGGGATTTACAAGACCACTTGGTCAACGGCGGCGGCGAGGCGGTGATCGGAAATGCCACAACGTCTGGGAGGGTGCTGTCCAATTCCTTTTTCAACCAAGAAGTGTCGAACGCGCAGTCGAACGGGTCGGCGGCATTAACATTACCCCCACAATCGTCCAACGGGCTGCACCATCATGGATCTTCGTTACTGTCCAACGGAGGCAACAGCAGCTCAGTGAACGGCACATCTACTTCCCCCTTCCGGAGAGGGGCGTCGGGTGAAGAGATGAAGGAAACGATGTCGCACATGATCTCGCAGCTGTCGCCCATCGGCGGGGGATCCAGCGCGCGTCTCCACGATAGCAACTTCTCGGTGACCCCACTCGGGTACGCTTTGGTCTACTGCAACGAGTCGGCGGTTCATTTATTACTGTACAAGAAGGCGGACGCGTGCACTTTGTCCGGCGGGAAATCACCCTTGGAAATCGCAACCTCGAACCTACTCGTCGACAGCACCAGTCGGCTGATCGCGTATGGGGCGCAGGCGGAGTCGTTGATATCATTGCTTACCGTAGCGTCGCATTTGGCGGCTGACGTTTCGTTTTTGGATTCGCAGAGCCGGGTGAAGGCGGTGTTAGAGGAGAAAATGCCGGACAGTTTCGAAGAAACAACTACAACAGCCGAGGAAGAGGATGAAGTAGAGCAGCCCGCGGACCAAGTCATCATGAACATTTTACTCACCAGTTGCAGCCCGGAATTTTTAGAAGAAACTAGACAAACCCTCGACGACCCGAAGAAGCTCGCGGAAGTTTTGGAGGATCCGTCTTACGCGAACGGAAGTTCTTTACTTTCGCCAAAAGGGCAAGGTGCAGCTGCAGCAGGAGCAGCAGCTAACCCAGCTGCTCTATCAGCTTCGAACAATAGCAGCACGGATAACAGTAGTCAAGCAACGCCCTTGGAATTGCGACGGGAGGCGGCGATAAGTCTGCTGAAGACTCTGATTGACGCGATTTTGGTCGCAGTGGAGGAGAAGAAGAACGTTAGACCGGTGAAAATAATAACAGGATTGCGTTCATCTGTGGACGTCGACAGCAGTAATGCTCCTACGCCTGCGATAATAAAGGCGTCGAACTCCGATTTCAATTTCATCAAAAACCCATCCTCACCATTAGCGAAGCGAACGGACAGCAAGGGGAACACGTATGACATCAGACTCTTCACGAAGGCCATCGTGACGAAAGACCGGCAAGCCAACACGAAGTCGATAAAATCCGAATATCAGTGCGAGGACGAGGATGTGCTCGCAACGAGCAGCGTCGATATCGAGAAGATTTTGCAGGCAAACCTACCGGCTGGAAAATCCTTCGATTCCGTCTGGTCGCAATTGGCGGCGGCGAGGGAGGTGGGAGTGGCGGTATTAAAAACAGACGAAAATGGGGTCGAAGTGGTAAACGCAGTAGAGGAGAGCAAGGAGGAACAAGAACAACCTGGTGTAGAGCAAGAAACCTCCCAAGTGCAACAACTACAAGCTACCACGACGGCCGCTGAAGGAGACGGCAAGATTTTTACCCAGCTGGAGAAGCTGCAAAAACAGATGGAGAACGGTCTGTGCGGTTTACGGTACTACCAGTCAATAGTACACGTGGTCGCACCTACTATGGACGATAACACGAGCAACGCCAGAACAAGGGACGGCAGCGACAGCAAGGAAGCGGTTGGAACAACAACTACGAGGATATTAGGTGAAGAAGGGCCACCAGAGGATGCGAATAAAAATCCTGCGGAAGGTGAAGGACGAACAACAGCACCTGACCACACCTCTCAACCCCCCGAGGACCAACTGCTTACAAGACAGCGCAGCGGGAACTCCAACTCTCGCACTGCGTCGAAACAACAAGCGGTACTAGAGAAAAAATTATGTCGCGTCGTGAGATCGGCGAGGCTCGTGATGCGCGGGAGAGCCGTCCGAGACGGCACGAAGATGCTGGTGCAGGAAAGACGCGCGTGGGATCCCCCCGCGGCGGGCTCCAGCGCGCGGAGACCAGGGGCACGGGCCAGATTACCGGAGATATCCATAGTCCATCCCAACATGACGGACGCGGATGTGTTCCATCTACTGCTCCAACGGATCGGCCTCGGCCACTTCTCCGCGGAAAGGCTGCACGAGTGCTTTCCGGGTCCGTGGCGAATGGAATCGATCCGAGAGTTTTACCCGGTGGATGATTCCTTCCCGGGCCTCGGCGGTTTCATCCGCCAATGCGACCAGTGGGTTATAGACATCGGCTACATGCGACAAGCAACGGCGCTGCCAGTGTTGAGAAATCATTTCGCAGAAACCTTGAGCACAGCGAGGGAGTTGTTGCTGGCGCAGAAGGAGAACGCGGCTGCGGCGGCAGCCGCTAGTGGAGCTGCACCAGCTGCGAGCACACCAGCGTCATCAGCAGCTGCCGGCGCTGCAACACCTGCAAGTAGTGCCACTGGGGTTTCCCCAACCGGTATCAAAACAACGACATTCAGCGTCTTCCGCGACCGGGACGACATTTCGAATTTCGCTCTGGGCCTACCGGTGTTGGAACCATTCCTAGCGGATGGATTTGTGTTCCAATGGCGCCACGAACCGACCGGAGCGGCGGCGAGGAAAGGGTCGTGAGTTGTCCCTTCTTTTATGACAATTAATATGCTCACACACTAATTAAGCCAAATTAGAACGAGATCGACTTCCCCATCACCAATTTCCAACCCAACCTTTTTTTTCGAGAAGATCATTTTCAGAAGGAGCGACTCTAGAGTTCGTATTTCAGAACATTGGTAGCCTATGTTACCTCATATTTTCCAACGTATCTTCAGAGTCTCTTACTTCATTTAGATTTAACCCGAACTGTATTTGAGAGGTTTTTATCACAGTTCTGTATTCCCCCGACGGATTGTTGAAATGGATTCGTAACTACAAGTTTCTGCACTGATAGAAAGTTCTCTGGATTTTCATGGAAGGAGGTACGGAGCGGCAGCAGGTGGTTCCTGCACCTGCAGTATCTTCCCTGCTGGACTCTGTATGCTTTGTTCGGGTCATGGATCGGACCGACGGCGTACGCAAGGAGCCTACAATATCGGTTAAACGGTGTAGTTGTCTCTCTGCGATATCAAGCGCAAAAGACGCAACAAAGATTCATTTTCTCATCGGTCGTACCATACGCCAAATGAACTAGTCTCGGTTTTCAACTTCATCGTGCACAACAATGCTGCACTGACGCGTGCAATAAATAGTTATTGACATCGTACAAGAACAACCGCACCAAAAAAGTCGGTCCATGATAAGTATCTCGTCCAGAAAGTGGTATCTATCGTCGTCCCTTGTAGCTGCTTGTAAGACCTTCACCTAACGTATTTGCTTTACCCTATCTACGAACGCCCATTTATTTTCCATTTCAATCAAAAACCCAACAGGTGAAGACCCCCATCGGTTTTCACTCCCAATTTTGGCCCACCTGTTGTATATGTTTCTACTATGAGGAAAACCTCCTTTTATATTTTCAATTGATTTTTCTCCCTGTTGCAACCGAATTCTCTTTTCCCTTCGCACTACTAGTTGTACCCCTTAATATTTTCGCACGGATTCAGAATTAGAATTTGGTTGGACAAGACGACGATGTTTTACCCTCTGGCTCCTACGAAAAACTTGTAAATTTATAATTTCAAGGCAGTTGTTGTCATTGTTACAACGTCTGTCTGTTTCGTCATTTACAAGTAGAATTGGAATTTAGTACAACTTTGTATAAACAGAGAGCAAATTATACAGCTGTACTCCAACCCGCAGCCCCTATCTTTCTCAAAACGCGCAGCCTATGTGGTCGCAGCTCAAACTCGTTAAAATAAAATCTTCCAAGTAGAATTAAGTAAACTCCCCTCTCGTCGTCGTCGTCCTTGCCCATGTCGTTGACCGGGCTAAAGCAGGGGCTCGCCAAGGCGCAGGGTGGCGCACCGGGAGGGCTGGTGCAGAAGGATAGGCAAAGGCTCACCGTCGGTGCCATCGACCCCAAAGATGCGGCCAACGCCAACAACGGGGCGAAAGCAGGCGGGAGGCCGAGCAATAACAGGGGGTTGGTGCAGTTTCTCAAGGCAAACGACACGATAGCCTGTGCCAGTGTGTCGTCGTCACTGTATTGATTTTGATTTTTTTTTTTTTGAAAGAACCAACCTGCACGAGGATTAATTCTTCCACACTACTAATTTGAATGTGATGAAATCAATGCAAGACACGTGGAAGATAGAATTTCAGCTCTTGTGAGAATATTACAATTTTCCATGTTCTTTTGAAGATGAAACTGAACCGAAACAAAAACAAAACAAAGGCGGTCCTCCACCGGCTCTTCCGTTTGTCTTTCTTCCGAGACGGTGCGCCGTCAAAATTCCTTCGACGAGAAGCGGTTGACAAAAGAGGGCGACCTATTCTGAGTAAAAACGCACCCACACCAGAGTTGTAATGCAAATCTGCATGCCAAAAATGTTCCTCATGCGGAGCCCCATGCGAAGCATTTCCCCATCGTGTTTTGGAGTTTGTGATGCGCAAAGCAGCATGATATGCTAGATCCATGATGCTTCTGGAGCTAGCTAAACAGGATTACACTAGCGGGCCAAATTTGTCATGCGAAACAACCAAAGCTGGTCGATTTGTCTAGCAGATTTCCCATGTTGACTCTGGTGTGGGGATGTTTTTACATAGGATACGACCCCACTTTTGACATTGGCAAGCTCGCCGCGATGGGCGTGGCCATCGGGTGCAAGAAGGGAATATCAAATGTAAAAATGTCTGGGTCTGGAAGAATGCAACTTGTGATGCTGCATTTGGATTCCAGAAAAATCTGTATTGCCTGAGTACCAAAAGGAATGTAATTTTTGCTACGCGGAGAAGGCATTTGTCATGCGGAATAGGCATCAAGAATCTCTCAAGAAATCTGTGATGCTAGGGCATGCATCACAGACATCAGGGCTCATGCAGAACGTGCATGACAAGTGTCAGAATCTTCCAGACCCAGACATTTTTACAGTTGATAGGGAAAGAAGCCGGAATCGCCGAATCAGGACTCGTATGCCTTTGTGCACTGTCCAGACGACTTTACGCTTTACACGGTTTTTGACGGTATATTAAGGGTTGACCGTTGATGTTTTAATATTTTGTGATAAAGTACATTCATCTGGAGGTGCTTATGCTTAATTTGCTAAGCTAGCAAAGTTGAAGCATGGAAGTTTTAATCTAGTGATTCATCTCCTTCAGCATGAGAAATACCTACTTCAAGTCGTTGCACCTCATACAGGTCACGGCGTGAACGGGCACGACGTGTCGAATTTCTGCAAGGAGTACATGATAAAACTTTTCATCTCCGACCCCAACCGCGACACGAACACGGAAAAAGCCTTCGCGGACACCTTCAGGAAAGCCCAGCAGATATCAACTGTAAAAATGTCTGGGTCTGGAAGAATGCAACTTGTCATGCTAAACCTGAATGATGCAAAAATCTGTGTTGCTAGAGTGCCAAAAGCTGTCCGCTTTTGACCAAGTTGAGAGGGAGTTTCTCATGCAGGAGAGGCATGATAGAGACCTCAAAGAATCTGTCATGCTGGGTCTCGCATTCCAGACCTTATGGGTCATGGAAAACCTGCATCACAAATCTTGCATTCTTCCAGACCCAGACATTTTTGCACTTGATAGCAGATGCTAGAAAACGAAATGGCCTCGCAAATCGACAGCAGAACTTCGGTATGAACTGCAAAAGTATCGTACTAGTATAAATTGCATTTGGCGCGCGCGCGCGCGCGATTTTGGTTTGTGAGGTACGAAGCGCTGCGCGACTATTGTTTACGGTGGGACGGCTGACGGTCGTAGGTTTTCGGGACGCTGCTTCCGAGCACTGGGCGCGCGAAGACCGAAGCTGTGCGCGTAGCGCTGGTTTTAAACAGAAAGCGGGCGAACGCTAGGGCCGATCGCAGTCGTGGCTGCTCTTTTCTGTAGTGACAGATTTGGGGCCTTTGGTGCCCATCACGGCGCGCGATGAGGTGCTGCAGCACCATCTAAAACGACGGCGCTGCGGCATTGCAGGTACAGATCCGAACCGGGGGTCAGATCCTACCTGACCCCCCGGGTCGACTCAGTACCATAGAGATCAGGAGCGTACCTTTGGGTCAGGAACGCCCCCCCTACTTCTTCCCAGACCCGCATTTTTTTTTGGCGCCGAGCATATCAAATGCCCTGTTTGTTCTAGAATATTCAGGCCCCGGGGCGCTATTGAACTGGTAGGTACATTGTTGAACCGCGGGACCAGTTGAACTGATACACATTACAAATTTCCTCAGCATGAGAAATAAAATTTGTAATGCACATTCGCCTCGGGAACAAGATTTGTCATGCAAGACTTGCATTTATACGAGTGCGATACTTTTACACAGGATATTCGGGGGCCACGGCCACGATGATCTACCGTCCCGCCGGGAAGAGGGAACTCCACGTGGCGTACTGTGGGGATAGCAGGGCATCGGTATACATAGAAGCAATTTATTTGTGTTGCTGTGTCTCGCATGCCAAAGCGATCTCTTGTACGGCTTTCACGCATTACAATCTTTTCGGATGGTATTCCGAGCTCTACCGTGTTTTGCATGACAAACTAGCTTCCAGCACGACAAGAAATTTGGCCCATCGCATTCATGCATTACAGATCTTGTTGTCCTCCGAGTTTCGCATCACAAATCCAAAACAGATCTGCTTCGCTACCGAGTCCACCACCGTCGTTCCGGGCACGTCCCAGAAGCCCAACGGCAGGAAGCAGCTGGGCGTGGAGCTCACCCGGGACCACAAACCGGAGCTTCCCGAGTATCAAGAAGAAACATCCCCCCTCCCCATATCAAAACGGAGATCTGTGATGCAGATTTGCAGTCACAAATCAGCTCTGTCATGCTAGAAGGGAAAAGATGCGGACTGTCGTGCTGGGTGGCGTGGGGAAGCCTTGCATCTTCAGGATGACAGGAAGCAGCTGGAAGTGGGAAACAGCATGACAAATTGCCTGCAAACGAGGCCACAACTGCGGCTCTTGGCCTTCTAGCATTACCAGGCGATTTGTGTACTCAAATACAGCATCACAAATTTCGTTTTCGATATGGGGTGAGGGGATTTTCCCTTTTGATACCGAGGAGAAAAGGAGGATTGAATCCTCCGGCGGCGTCGTGCTCTTCGACGGGTACTACAACCACCGGGTTTTCAAGCGCGGTACGGTGTACCCGGGGTTAAACATGTCCCGGGCGATGGGGGACGTGATTGGGAACCGCGAGGCGGGGATCGTGGAGACGCCGGACTACAAAATCTTCGAGCTGACCTATTACAATGAAAAATGCCCCCTCCCCATATCAAAACGGAAATCTGTGATGCAGATTTGTGGTCACAAATCAGCTTTGTGATGCTAGAAGGCACAAGATGCGCACTGTAGTGCTGCCTAGCGTGGGAGTAAACCTATGCGTCTCCAGCATGACAGGAGACAACTAGACGAGTGCGAAACAGCATGACAGATTACCTGCAATTTAGACCGCAGCTTCGTTTCTTGGCCTTCTAGCAATACAAGTCGACTTGTGTACTCAAATACAGCATCACAAATTCGCGCATCTTCCGTTTCCGATATGGGGTGGGGGCTTTTTTCACTTTGATATGACCGACGAAGTGATCGCCTTTCTCGTGTGCTCCGACGGCGTGTGGGAGTTCATCGACTGCCACGAGGCAGCCACGATTGTGCACAAGCACAAGGACAAAGAGACGGGGAAAATCAACTGCGAGAAGGCGGCCGAGGAGCTGTGCCGAGAAAGCTACCAGAGGTGGATGGACGACACTGGTGGGGAAATTTCGGACGACATCACCGCGATGATTCAAGTTCTATAAGCTACGTTTTTATGCTATGTGTTTCATCGTGGTATAATAAGTAGTTGGAGAAGTAGTAGAAGTAGAAGTAGTACCCCATGTAGTAGTATCCTACATCGCTGATCAGACACAACAAGTCAAGTAGACCTTTTACTTGCACAGGGTTGTAGTTGCACTGTTTTTCATATATCGAGAGCGGATATCATCGAGAATTTTCGAGTTTGTAAGATTTAGCTCGTGAATTCAAATGGAAACACGAACAACAACATCCATTGTGTGTGATTGTGTGGAAAGATCTCAGCACTCTAAGTAGACTAGTAGGTCAGCATAACTGGCACGCATATTAGTTGTATCGGACACGGTACTCAAAATTTTTGCATAATTGCGCGACGCGAATCGGAGCTACACACGCCTTTCTCGACGACACGCAGCATAGTATTCATCTAACGCATTGTGAAGGTCTTTTTCAAACGACTTGTATAGAAGCAGCTTTTAACCACATCCTCTTGCATAAAATTTTATCAGCTCTGAATACGGTCGTGTATTTCAATTTTTCGATGGACATGATTTTCATGGTGTATTTTTCTTCCTCTTTTTCAGGCCAAAGATCTTTCAAACAAGTGGAGGGAGCTCAATCGAAAATGAAGGAGGTTGTAACTATTGCTTTATGTCGTGGTCAAGCTACTGGTGCCATTACCATTACTCGCCAGTGGTCTTCTGTTCGAAGTATCGACATACTGTGTTCGTAGTCAGCATCGAATGATGCAGGTCGAGGTCGAATGATCTTTTCTGAAAACTTAGACTTCTGATCTTTTCTTGGAGACAGAGATGGTTCTGTATGCAAGATTTATACAACTGTTGTGCTCTATTTTCCCGTTGCAAATGCAAAGTAATTACCTACCGTCCGAAAAGCCTATCTCGGTATGAGTCAGTTATTTTCAGGTTTTGTGAAAGCAAAAAAACAAAAAGTTGAAATTCGTTGAGATTTGTTCTGCTGTGTAGGTACTCGGTCATACCTTGGCGGCACTGAGTCTGTGAAGAAAGACAAACCAACGTCGAAGAATTCCACCGACAGAGCTTTCGTTCTTTCCGTTCCAGTCTCATGCATCGTTCAGCCTCGGCATCGGCTCGAACCCGATATGAGTAAATGACTCTTTTTATTTTTATTTCCTTTTCCGATTTTTTCGTTTTCTTTCGTACACAGTCCTTTCCTTTCGTCAGCGCATGACAAGAGGATTTCGTTATCTTGGCCACCTTCGATTTTTTTCAAGCAGCACGTAGCTGAAGCATCAGAATAAAGTAAATCACCAGCATACCCTCTTAATATGAGACTGCCCTTCGACGTGATGATCGTGGTCTGCGCGACCGGTAAACTGCACTGCCTGTCGTTCTGGGAGATCGCAGCAGTTCGTGTCGTGATGGTTAGCACGTTTCTTGTCGTGCAACATTTATTTCATCGTACGTACGGACGCTTGTAAGTAGCAGTAGCTTGTACAACGTGCAAATCAAGTAGTGCTCAGTTCCCTTGGTGTATGTGGTATTTATCGGGCTGAAGCGGAAAGGTGTACACGTTTTTCACTGTTACGACTGCTCCACTTGAATGGTATACGTCCTCGTCAAGAACAGAACCAGATCTGACAAAGGTGGTTGTCGTTGTTCGTACACCACTCAGGTCAAGCGTATAGTCACGCACCACAAGAACTAATCGTGTCAATCTAAAGCTACAAACAAAATTGGAAATAACAATAACGCCAACGCAGTTCCCAGGATTTTAGTTGTGGTTCACAACGACAACGTGCTCACAGCATCTTTTTTTCCTAAGCTGCTACATAGCAAAGCGCACACTTCTGCTCGTGCTCTAGTCCGTCATAATCTTTACGACACAAGAGAAAATGTCCGCACCAGGAGAAGGCACTATCAGCATGGGCAAGACAAGCAAAGCGACGCGGCAGGGAGCAGCCGCGACGGGCGCCCCGCTCGTGACCGGCGCACCGCCCCCCCCCCCCCCCGTCCGCTCGACAGCACGTTTTGCTCCCACCGGGAAAGGCGTGTCGCCGGTGTCGCGCGAGGTGGACGACTACTGTGCGGGGGAAGTCGCCGCCGACTGTCCGCCTGTGGTCGGTCCGCAAGGGGATGTCGAAAGCGGATTTTTGGACAACAGCGACAAGAACCACGACGACGAAGACGATGTTCTTTCTGCCGCCACCGGCAAGGATGATGCTGCAAAGCTACCGGGGGCGGACGCCGCGCGCTCTTCCTTCGTGTCCTACGACACCTTCCCGGCGAAACAGAAGCCGCACAGCAAAAGACTCTCAAAGCCGGCTTTGGCGAAGGTTTCGGCCATTACGGCGGAGCGTGCTTTCTTCGCTGGTGGCTTGGGCTCTCGTGCGTTTCTGTGGACGTCCTGCGCCTTAATGGGTTTGGTCTTGATTCTGATGACCTTCGGCTGGGACACTGCAGGAGCAGGTAAGTATACTTTGCTGCATGAGATTTGTGCCTCAAGCTGATGAACAGCGACTGAGAGTTGTGTCTATACAGGATGCGAAATCGTAGTAGGAGTAGTTCTTCAAAGTCTTTTTATTCCACCTCCCTCGGGAGCGAAAGCGAATGCACGGCCAAAATTCAGCGTATTTATGCAAGGGTGAAGAAGAGCCTGGGCTGCATCAGGAGCTCGCGCATGATCATGCGAACTTGAACTTCAAGGAAATCCTCGCGAAAAAAAAAAGCATGGAATCAATCGGAGATCTTCTTTTTCTTCTTTGTGAGCAGTCGGAGTGTAGAACATCTGGACGAGGATGTCAGCGTATTTTTTGAAAGTGAGGAAGTGTTGAAGTTAAAAACTAACCCCAACAGTTGACGCATGCTTCGGCTTCCTGCTGCCGTCTACGGTCTGGTCCGAGACGCTCTGGACGCGGGGCCGATGGCGTCGCGGACGCATCCCTCCGCTATCCAATGCAAACTTGTCTTGATATGGAAGATGAAAACAAACTGTTGCAGACCCACACACTTGCCATGTAGTTTTTGCACCTGCGAAGACGTCTGGAGTGCACGCGGAGCGAGCATGACAAATTCCGCGCAGGCTTCTCCATGCCTACACCGCATGAGGAGTCGGCCTCTCTCGCTGGGAAACAAATTTTTCTGGGGTCCATATCTTCGAGGCAGCTCAGTAGATTGCTCTTCCTGCTGGTGCTGCCTGAGGTTCTGCCAGAATCAGGCTCATAACAGATTTGCGTCCTCTTTTTCCGGAAACAGACATATTTGCAACTCATGACCGTGAAAGCGAAACAATGGGCAACTGTGGCAGAGAGAACTGCATTCTCGCAAGCGGGAGCAGCAAACGCCACCGAAGCCGCGTCGCCGTCGTCCTTCATTTTTACCGGAAAACAGCAGGTGCGAGATCCATTCCACTCATACGGGTGGGAGAAAGAGGAGCTGCTCTGCAAAAACGTAAAGCGGCAAGCGGAAAGAGAAGAGTGCGAAAAGCCCCTTATGTCAATTTATAACGACCACGACCAGATTGGACGCACGATCCCGATTGGGGCCTGCTGGTGGAACGACTCCAAATTGGGTCCCTTTCAAATGGGAACCCCAGGGTGTCTGTTGGATGCAGACCATCTGCAAGAAGGTGACCAAACCGGCTGGGAGAGCCAGTGTTTGCGTCACAGCTTTTACAACCCGGGCGCAAACGACATCTGCCAAAAGGGAGAGCTGAAGTGGTGCGAGTGGCAGGGAGCGGAGATTAAGTTGCCCCACGACGATCATCAGTCCGAACAACGATCGTGCATCGGCTACGACCGCGGCTGCTGCGTTCCGCGAGGCAGCAAGGCCGCGGGAATCGGGTGGAAGTTCAGCCCCTTCAAAACCACCAGTCGCGAGATCGTGGCAACGATCTTCTACTGACCGTTGTCTTCGTCGAGGAGGAGATGTTTTCGCGAAGTTTTTTCACGAATGTGCAAGCTCACCATCTTTTACAAATTTAATTTTTTTTTTGGAAAAATGAAAACTTCAACTCTGACTGAAACCGCGACGAAGAAACTCGTCCGACTATGTTAGTACTAGGCGTCATCGCTGACAGAACGTAGTAGCAAAAGCCGGGTCATCGCTTACAGAACGTAGTTTCGGGTTGTTTGAATGTTGTACAAGCCACTTTGTTTTCATCAAATCTTTTCGAAGCTAAAAGTAAAATAAACCAGACAAAATTTAATTTCTTGTTCGCTCCTTATCTGACTTACTCATCAAGCAGCAGACGCGACGACATTCAAACGCAACTGCATTTTGTTTTCAACGTTTTTGATTTTGCTTTGCTTTTCTTGTTCAAGTTTTTCAAAGTAAAAAAGCAAATGGAAGTACTTGAAGTTTTTAGCATCTAAGCGGTTCTTCTACTTCTTCTTTGGTTGCACGCCTACGGCACTCTCCGGCTGTCTTCGTACGAACTATTTCCGATTCTGCGCATAGTCGGCCGGTAAGTGCGCCAGGACGTAATACCAGCAAGGCCTACGTTTTTTTTTTTTCATCGAATCAACAAGAAATGCCATTGAAAGAAGAAACGCATTCAGATCAACATTACCAATCACCACTCGTCGTCGGAATACGAATTTCAATTTCCGTCGCATTTTCTGTTTATTGGAAGTTCTTTTACAACACCAGCCGTGCCAATTTTCACCCCGTATTTCTTTCCTGTGGAGGTCCCCGGCGTTGTTCAGAAAACAGCAGCCCTGCTGTAGGCATTTTTAGTGCCGCCCAATCCCCGCACACCCAACACTGGATACGCAAAAGCACCCAGCACTGGATACGCATAAAAATAAAAATATCTGCGCATAAAGTACCCGAAGCCTAGGACTCTGGACGGCCAAAGCCTAATTGACATGCTTATGGTCTTCTTCAATGAAGATGGAGAAGCGAAAAAACGCCTCTGTGTACTTAGTTTTTTTGAAGCCTCCACAGCACGTTTTTTTTTTCAACCTCCCGCCCCCACATTGTAGCCCAATAGGTGAGTGCCGCTATCATAGATCTTTTCTTCGTCCGACTGCGTATCTATAGAGCTTAAGTAAGGTAATATTTAATCTACTTCTACTATGTCTTGGGCTTGGAGCGAACAGGAACAACCAAGCTTCATGATATCTAGACTATATTTGCCAGTCGGACGATGACGATCATTTAGATTGTAGCGGTCTCCTTCTGCGTGCCCAACCCATACCCGGAAGTAGTTTTTTTATATCTCTATTTGTAGTCCCACCCTGAACGAGTAAAGACGCAAAAAAAAAGCGCTATAAAAGCGCCAGGGCGCTCGTTCAAAACTCTTATCCCCCATTTTAGCAGCTTTGTGAAGTCGAGCAGGTAAACAATAAGAAGATAGGCAGAATAGTTCGACAACAATTATCCGCAAAGCAGTTTTTTCGAAATCTTTTTCGACCCCCACACGATGAAAGCCAGAAGCTAGCACTTTCGGGAGACGAGAACTTCCTAAACAGGAAGGGATGGCGTTGCTGCTCAGGAGATAGCACAAAGTGAATGCTTCTAAACGGTTTTCGAATAGTTTTACCCGACCCGTCCCCAAAAAAATCGTCTCGAGAGGTAAAGCCGCCTCGAAAAGGCTTTCCCCCGTGGAGGTCGTGTTGCGTCAGCAGCGAGGGCTCGAGCAATGACCGAGGGTGCCCCCGCGAGCCACGCACGCTCTCTAGGTAGGTGCTTTGGCCACCTTCATGTTTGTTCCGTACAAAGAAATATTGGCGTCTTAATGTGCTTGCGCTGTGCTTGTTGCCTCATTTGTTCTTTCCTCGGGGCCGCATGGTAGTACTTCCTGCCCTTGATGCCCTCTTACTGCAAGACTTTAGCTATTATACTAACATTGAAATTGATGAAGGTCGGGGCTTGCTCAATGTTGATCTTGTCTAAAACTTTTGATCTTTCGTTGGAGACAGAGATGATCCACCTGTCGCAGCAGGAGAGTACAGCACTAAAGATGTTGAGGGACAACTGCAGTTCTACCCGCCTTCCAAGACAGAAGCTCATGGAGGTTTTTGACGGTCGGTTTAAAATCAAGGTCCGTGTGGTCGAAGAGAATGAAGGTTCTTCGCGCGCTCTGCTTTTTGGTTTTGGACGTCCTTGATCATCGTGATTCATATAAATCGTAAAAATCCCTTTTGACCAGTTTCCCAACCCCCCATTGGCTCCGTCGCACTCAAAACTATGACCCGCACCTTTCATTGCTCAAATGATTTTCGTTTTCCTTATTTCGAGTTAATATCTTTCTTCTCGCCAGCTTATCCTGAATTGAAGCTTCCAAATTGAAGAGTAAAAAATGGCAAGCGCGTTCTTAGGTTTGTCGCCCATCAATGCGCCGAAAGTGGACAACTTTTTAAAAGCGTTAACATGATGCTCCTCACGTTTCTGCGGAGCCTGGCGCCCTGTGGCGATGACGATACATGCGCGTCGTTCTCGTTTGGGCGAAGCAAGGCTGGGTCGAAGGAATACAACGATGGCAGCGATGAAAAAGAAGGTGTCGGGGCTGCAGGTGGCACTAATGTCGGCACGACCACCAGCCCCGAAGTCGTGGTTGCTTTCAACCGCCGTCCTACCGCCCCGAGCGAGCGCAATGCCACGCTGCGACAATCAAATGAGATACTCGCCGGGAGATCTATCCAGGAAGTTCTGCGGCGGCGCTGCCTCGAATACATCTACGCACGAGAATATCGTGAGAAAAAAGTGTTTCACTGTAAGGCTTTTGCAGGTTTTGCATCACAAGTTTGTTCTACATGACAGAGAAAATTTGCCATGCCAGGTTCCTAAGGGAAAACACAGCTAAAAATCCACTGTCTTGCATGTGTAGCAAGACAAATACTTCTGTGTTCAATTTTATGCATCACAAGTTTACAGTGAAACAGTTTTTTCTTGCGATAGAAAACTGGACTGGTTCCCACCTGATGTCGCGGAGAAGATGCAGGAGATAATATTGAAAGGAAAAACTCCCCCTCCCCATATCGAAAAGGCATGTTTCCGAAAATTTGTGTTGCTGATTTGAGGTCACAAATCACATTTGTCTTGCAAGAAGACAAGTGCAAAAGCTTCGCCCCTTTTATGGAAGCGATTTGTCATGCTGTTGGGCCTAAAGGGCAGCCGTTTGCCATGCTGAGCAACTAGGCCGATACGCCCCTGCATAGCCTGGGGATCTGGTCGCAATGCCTTCCTGCAATACAAAGCTGATTTGTGTACACAAATCCAGCATCAGAAATTTCGTTTTGATATGGGGAGGGGGGATTTTTCCTCTCGATAGATAAGCATGGTTAGAAGTACAGCAGAGGAAAATCTTAATCTTCAAAATAATGCCGACGCAAAGGAGCTTGGTGTTTCATCTGTTATTTCCCCCGGCGACCCCGATATCGAATGGCTGAAGGTGGCCACGACAAAAACACTGTCCCGGACGAATTCTGGAAATGTGCAATTAGAGGATTCCGAATCGTGGATCGACTCCTTTCACCTCCGTTACGAGATCGACGAAATTGAGTCTCTGGTGATGCAGCTTCTCAAAGGTGTTCGTGTTGAGCCGGAAGATGGTCCGAACGCTTTGTGCGAGGTCTTAAACGAGCTGCAGTGCCTGCCGAGAGTCGCGCCCGGGCTGGTGAAGAAAGACTGCGCGGAATTTGGCAGTTGGATGTCCGCGGATGCGGTCACCGTGAAGCAAAACGGCTTAAGATTGCTGTTGTTCGAATGCTTACCGCTGGCAACTCGTGTACAACAATACGTTCAGTCTTCCGCTTCGAGGACACTACTGGGCCAAGAGCGGGCGGGGATTGAGCGGGAGCTCTGGTACCAGCGGGGACGGAATGAGAGGCTGGTATCGGCAGGGAAAGAGCATGTCCGGCCGGAGCAGCTCGTAGCGCCGATAACTAGTAGACAGGAAGAAGGCGGTAAGAACGCCTTGAAAGATGAGGATGGCCAGAGCTTGAAGGGATCACTTTACCTGGAGAAGTATGCAGAAATGCTCGTTTCGTCTTACTCCTTTTTGACGGATGCCTCGCTCGGGGAGATCTTTGGTGCTCTGAACAAAGTTGTCCAAGAACAAAGTAGCGGCCACCATAATTACCGAGAAGCGCATGTACCTAAGCATCTCGATGCCGCCCTTGCCAGCTACGTTTTGGAAGTCTGGCGCGAGTTTTCTGCTCTCCCCCCAGACCTTCAGGGAGACGGAGTTCATCTCTCGGGCTCGAACCACCTTGGTGCAGTAGTTGTGCAGAACACATACCGCAAAAAGATTCTGGAACGTCATTGGTGGGAGAAGGAAGGCCCGGAGTTGCGGTCAAAGATACTTCATCTTGATAAAGACCAGAAAAACTACCCCTCGCTCACAGAGGCTTTTCGGCGCATTGAGGGTCTGGAAAGGGGTTTAACCATCGAGCAGAGGGCCCAACAGCAGGTGAACAGATTGCTACGGGAACATGGGGACCAAGAACAGAATATGAACTGCAAAAGCATCGTATTCGTATAAATGCATTACAAATTTCTTCAGCACGAGAAATAAAATTTGTAGTAATGCGGATTTGCCTTAAGAAAAAGATTTGCATTTGTAATGCATGACTGCAATTACCACAAGTACGATACTTTTGCACAGGATACAGAAACTGCTCGTCGACCTCTCATCTACTTCAGGACCGGAAATAAACGAGGTTGAGGCGCAGAGGAGGAAAAAAGCCTTTCAGCAGCTGCAACTGCAGTGGCATCCCGACAAGGAGCCAGATCCGGAGAAGAGGAAAATCGCGACCGCCGTGTTTCAATTACTCCAAGACGAAAAGCCACGGTTTCTTGGCGAAATAAACTGTTCATAAGCTGCAAGAAGTGAGTTCATCAAGTACAATGCGTGTTTGTGATATTCACAAAAACATTTGTAAAAGCTTGAAATTCGGGTACAGTAAGTAACACAAGCAACAGCTGCCCGAGCGAGCGACAGCTTCGGCCCTAGCCGCATGAAAAACAGGTAAGTGTTCGTGCGAACTGGCGAGAAATACAAGGTTCTTGCTCTTCATTCTGCAGGTAAGAAAACGATCAAACCTTCGCACAGCATCAGAAACACTACGGCAGTACGGCGCTTTGTTTCTAGGCCCATACAGCCTTCAAGAAAAATATGGGATCTAAGAATCAATAAAAGTGTTGCACTAGTAGTAACTAACTACAAAAACACTACAATCTTGTCCAGCAAGTTGTAGACGGCGAAACCACAAGCATCAATCTCACTGCTTTGCTAAAATGGCGCACCGAAAAACAAAGAGGAGAAAACCTTTACCATGTTCCGTGACAGCCGCCACGATCTCCACTGCAGCTGCATTAGCGCTCCTCGCGAGAGTTGTTCTGTCCGAAAAGCCTTTTGTTCTTTCCTCCCAGAACCAAAACTGGTTTCCCGATCACGACTGCAGAAATTCGGAGAAATGGAACCACTGGCGGGAACAAATCCGCGACCAGCCCACGTGGCTGCGGCCGGAGAACACGAAGGTGCAAGCGGGAATTGTGGACTTCTACTTGAAGCAAAATCCATCTGGACAAGACCAGGCGTACAACAGCGACCCGGCGGACCCAAGTGCTCTCCTCCCCCACGAAGGGAAGATGTATGAGGATTGTTATCTCGGCGCCCTCTACTCCGGCCTGATCGTCATGCTGACCTGCTGGCTGCGACAAGACTCGTGCTACTTTGAGAACGAGCAGAAACTGCAGAGAATGTTCCCGCCTTTAAGAGTCCTGATCGGGACGGAGTGGCCGATATTGGAGACGTTGGCGGAGACAGATTGGTCCGCGAGTCCGAGCGCAAAGGATCTGCAAGTGACCTGCGATTTTCCCACAGAGAAAAAACCGCTCGTGGACTGGACACGGTTCAAGGAAGTATAGAAAATGGTACTTCTTCTTCTAGTTCTATCTTCTTCTGTAGTACCTGCGTCGTGAAGGCTGTTCTTGGTGTTGGCTTCTGGAATTTCAATTTCAGTGCACCGCGTGTGCATGTGGTGCATGAGAAGTGTTGCTGTGTACTAGCAGGGCAGTCATTTTACATCACAAATTCTTTCTAGGTTTTCACGACCTCGCCAAATTCCTGGTTCGACTACGCCGTGAAAATCGCCTACGGGAAAGAGCTGGAACAAAACACCCAAGTAGCCATCGCCGAATGCCCCCTTGGGTTCCTGACCGCGAACATTGTGAAAGCGTTGCTCTGCGCGAACACGGAGTCCGTGTGTTTCCCCGCCCACGCCGGCGCAGTGGATCAGGTGATGGAGAACTTGAGCTTCCACGCCCTGTTCGGGGGTACCTGGCCCATTGGCACTCTGCTGGTGCATTTACGACGGCAGGTAAAAAGGCATGGGTACATGTTATCAAAGGGAAAAATCCCCCCTCCCCATATCGAAACGAAGTTTCTGATGCTGGATTTGCGTACACAAATCAGGTCTGTCTTGCTGGAGAGGACTGCAGGCATATGCCAAGCCTGGGCCGAGAGGTTTTGACGTAGGGGACTAGCATGACAGACGTCGGCCCTGTAAGCCCAACAGCATCACAAACCGCCGGCATAATGCGGCGGACTCTCTGGCTTTGCCTTCTTGCAAGACAGACAGGATTTGCGACCTCAAATCTGCATCACAAATTTTTAGACGGATGCGTTTTCAATATGGGGAGGGGGGATTTTTCCTTTCAATACATGTTGGGGTTTTCCGAGAAAGAACTGGCGGATCAGTTCTACAACGATGAACATGTAGAAGTGGACAATACTAAAGTTCGTGATGACACAGACACCAGCGTCGGCGATTTGGGTCCATCTTCATCTTCTGGCAGGATACATGCAGTCACCACGCTTTTTGGCGCTGCATCTACTAGTTCGAGATCAAGCAGAACAGCTGCACGACTACCAACAGAAAATTGGTGGTGCAGGAGGAGTGGTGGGGAAGCAGATTTGATGTTTTCTGCAGCGCCAGAATTTCAAGGTTTTGAATTCCGGATCTCCGCCTTTTCCCCAACCATGCAGAACTTTTTAACCTTGGTCGCGAAACGCAAGCTCTGCGCCGTGACCTGGGACATACGAGATAGCATCGTTTTGACCACGATGGTGTACGGGAAAAAATTCCACAAGTACATCACCCCCTTCCTCCAGCGCGTCGACGCGGTGGGAGTGAAATTCTTCGTCCTGTGGTGCTTAGACGAAGAAGCGCTGTTGCAATGCGAAAGGACGACAGCTGCATTGACGCCTTCAACATCTTCGTCCACGCGGATGGAGGCAAGCCCTGGCGAGTGGTTTGAGCAGAGCAACATGTGGGAGCTGTACGGGGTGAAAAAGCCAGACGGAGAAGGCGGGACGACCAGGGGCAGCTCGGAGAGGAACTACTACGAGGACCCTAGCAACAGAAAAATTTTCTGCGTCCGCGGATTCACCAAAGGAATTCTGAACAAGTTTTCCCTGCCGTTGGTCTTGCTGAATTATAAGCTGCACGTTTTGTGGGTGGATTTCGACACGTTTCTGTTCCGAAATCCAGTGGAGGAGGTGGTAAAGCAGATCGGTGAAATGGCGTTGCGGGAGGATATTCTTGAAGAAGCAGAAGAGGTGGAGCAGCAGGGCACCAGTACTGGTGGGTCTGGAAGAACAGGAGCACCTGCGAGTTTGCCCGATCAACCGGATAAACTACACGAACTGTCACACGAGCCCCCAGGAGCGGCTGAGCGTGCCGCCATTTTCGAAAATTTTCCCTTCGACTTCATCACAGAAGATGAAAAGGACCACGAAGCGTATTGGAAGAAACTACATCGCAATGGTGGAATAATAAATACCGACATGGAACAACAACAAGGTCAAGCGCCGTCTGATGCAAAAATTGATATAGCACAAAAATCCGAAAGCGAAACCCCAGCAACTCCCGACCTTCTTCTCTCCGGCAGTTTCTCCACCGAGTGCATCAACTCTGGTGTCATTTTCTTCCGCTCGCGACCGAACGTCCGCCGGTGGCTTCTTGAGGTTCTAAAATGGATGTACGATCACCCCTACGAACACGATCAGAAGTGTGTTTCCGCGTTTCTCGGTGCGGGGGAGCGGGTCGCGTTCCCGCACGAAATGCCACAGGTGTTGTTTGAAGACGATAATTTAATATTTCGAGCGGCGTCGAGGACGAGTGCGAGTGGAGGTGGACTACGACGAGATGGCACGACAGCTGCTGGTGGTCGTGCGACCTCCAAAAATGACGCCGGCACGAGGACACAGCATGAAGTCGTTCGTCTTGTCACCTTTGACTACCTCGACCCCGAGACGAAGTTCGTGACCAGCAAGAACGTCCCGGATGGGGGCTGGACCGGGGACCCGGACAAGCTCGTTGTGTTTCATTTCTTGCACGGGGAAAGCGACCAGAGTTTGGGGGGGCACGGGTTCACGCAGGACCATTTCGAGTACTTCGATTACATGCAGGGCTTTTACGGCGCTGGGGCGGTTCTCCTTGATGTAGTTCCACATGAAAATTATACTCGAGAAGGAGAGCAGGTGGATAATCATAATGACGTCGTTCCTTTGCAAATGAACGCTCTGTACAGTCAACCCGACATGTGGAAAGAGTCTGCTGCCATCGCGGACTCTTTAGCAAGGTCGCGGGTGGATGGGGGCAGACCGGCGAAGGAACTGAGGAAGAAGTGCAATGAGACCGTGCCTATGAACTACTAGCGGAATGATGTTGAATTCATGTTGGATCTGCGGTGCGTCCTCTTAGTCGCACCGCCTTCAACTCGACGAAAGCAGGTGCGCAGAAAGAAACATCAAAAACCATTGCTGGAACCGCACTGCTTGCAAAAGACGCACAGTAGAACGATACTGCGAAGTTTCTGTTGTTCCATGAAGCGATAGTACTTGCATTGGTAGAGAACCGAAGATCATAATTGTTCTTAACGCGTCGCGATCCTGGTCTACTTCGCACTATGTGATAGAAAGGTTTTGTTGAAAAATTTCACGCGTTTTGACGTTAAAGGATCCTCGACTGGTGAGCATGCTCGGATTTTCGTGGAGTTTTCAAGAATTCCATATTTGGACTTTAGCGTACTACTCGTAGGTCACTGTCTTCCGCATACTTAGTGAAGGAACTCCTGCTGCCTATTTTCGTGTTCCAAGATAGAAAAATCTCCTGGTACGAATAAGCGTGAGATCATTTTTCTGAACCCATCTTCGCCAGACAACGAACACGTCTCAACATCATGTCCGTTCTTCACGACGAAATGAACCCACCAGCGCCAACCGCTGCTGCTAACGACGCCGATGGGAAGAAGAACAAGTTTTCCGCCCAAGATAAAACCTCCGGGAATTATGGGCAGCAGCTGCACGAGGACAACTTCGATAGTGCGAAAGTGGTGAAGCGGTTAAATATGAGAACCACGATTGTGTACGTGTCGAAAAAACCGAAGTACCTTGGTGGGGTCGCGTACCATCTGAAAGAAGAGGACTGGGACTACAACCAGCACGGTGTCTGGACGGATTTCGGCCACGGCGTGACCAGTTTCCCGAAGAAGGACAAGCCGGACCACACGATCAGCGTTTTTGATTTGCTGCAAGCGATTGAAGAAGCCTGCAAGAAATGCGAAGACAGCTTGGAGCAAGTGACCCAGCTCCACGACCAACCGGCGCTGCTGCAAACCGACCCGGAATTTTCCATCGAGGATATGCATTGCAAAAGTATCGTACTAGTAGAAATTAATAGCATTACAAATTTTTCCAGAAGGAAAAATGGAACTTGTAATGCTGAATAAGCTAAGGAACCAGATTTGTCATGCATGACTGCAATTACTACGAGTACGATGCTTTTGCACAGGATAGAGGAGGTTCGGAAACGAAAACGGGAGATTCAGGACGTCTGCCTGTACGCGTTTGACCGGTTGAGGTATGGACGGTTGTTGGTGGAGACGCTGGAGTTTATCTTGAAAAAGCACGCGGACCAGAAAGAGGAGTTTGAAACGTTGCAGGAAAAGGGGGAGGAGTGCGGGAGAGTGATTAGCGGGTACAAAATGGAGATATTGGAATTGGATAAAGCGCTGAAGGAGGTACAGGTGGCGCAATACGACGAAATACTGCAGATTCATGGTATCTATTTGTGTATTTCTATTCATACATAAGGTCATGCTTTGTTGTTTGTTGTTCTGTCTTTTCAGTGACCGGATAGAAATTTCATCTCGATGACGAGAAAACAGGATGCATTGATTTTTTATACCTGCATATAAATAGTTGACAAAATAAAGACAAAAACAACTCTGGATCATATCAGAACGGAAATCCGACTGGCTGTGCCCCGTCTGTGCCTACCGCAACTACCAAAGGAACAAAGTTTGCCGCGAGTGCATGAAGCACGGGCGGACAGTGTATAATAACTGCACCGCCCCGGGGCCGCAGGAGGACGAGAATCTTCAAGAGAAGAGAGCTGCGGGTGCACATTATCGGGATGAACAATTACCGACGATTCACGAAGAAGAAGAGGAACATGATCTTTGTGAGCAGAAGGACGTGGACGTCGCGCAGAAGGACGAGCTCCACATGGAATCGCAGCAAGAGGTTCTACTTCTAGATGCGGTCGTCCAGGACAATTTACACGAAGATGATGAACATAATTCGAAGCAACCAGACGAGGAGCAGAAGTCCAACATCAAGGCGGCAATATTAAAGCAACAAGAAGAAGATGAATTCGACGTCGCAGGGACGAGCCGCGAGAAAAAAGTCCCGAATTATTGTTCTACGACGGGGGCAAGTAGTACAAGCCCCGCCTGGGTACTACGACAACTACAGGCTCCTCACTCGGGACGAGACAACTCCTCGTCGTCCACTGCTACCCCGGCTGAGACGGCCAAGAAGGAGAATGATCCGGTGGAGATGAACAGAAAACCGTTCGGCATGAAGAGGCTGGGTGGTTTACTCCCGTTCCTCAGCAAGGCTGCGTCGATCCAAGCAGCACCAGTAAAGACAGATGACCTCGTCCAATGTGGCACTGTTTCTCTTTCCAGAAATGCAGGAGGAGGAAGCACCAGCAGCCGTAGTAGTAGAGCACCGCTGGATCATAGGAATGATACTGAAAATGAAGCAGTCTCCAAGCACCCGGATAAAAGTTTTTCAAAGCCTGGGTTCATTCGCATCGACGGGCGGTGGTACCCGGATTTTTATACGGGTTCAAGGGATGAACAGCCGAGAAATACTACGGAGAACAACAAGGTCGAGAATAATTACCGGAAAAGCGGAAGCTCAAGCTCTTCCTTAAAAGTGTAAGTGTTTCACTTGTTCTACCTAACTACAAAAACGCTACAATCTTGTCCAGCAAGTTGTAGACGGCGAAACCACAAGCAGCAATCTCACTGCTTTGCTAAAATGGCGCACCGAAAAACAAAGAGGAGAAAACCTTTACCATGTTCCGTGACAGCCGCCACGACCTTGTTCACTGCAGCTGCATTAGCGCTCCTCGCGAGAGTGGTTCTGTCCGAAAAGCCTTTTGTTCTTTCCTCTCAGAACCAAAACTGGTTTCCCGATCACGATTGCAGAAATTCGGAGAAATGGAACCACTGGCGGGAACAAATCCGCGACCAGCCCACCTGGCTGCGGCCGGAGAACACGAAGGTGCAAGCGGGAATTGTGGACTTCTACTTGAAGCAAAATCCATCTGGACAAGACCAAGCGTACCACTACAACGACCCGGCGGACCCAAGTGCTCTGCTCCCCCACGAAGAGAAGATGTATGAGGATTGTTACCTCGGCGCCCTCTACTCCGGCCTTATCGTCATGCTGACCTGCTGGCTGCGACAAGACTCGTGCTACTTTGAGAACGAGCAGAAACTGCAGAGAATGTTCCCGCCCTTGAGAGTCCTGATCGGGACGGAGTGGCCAATATTGGAGACGTTGGCGGAGACAGATTGGTCCGCGAGTCCGAGCGCAAAGGATCTGCAAGTGACCTGCGATTTTCCAACAGAGAAAAAACCGCTAGTGGACTGGACACGGTTCAAGGAAGTATAGAAAATGGTACTTCTTCTTCTAGTTCTATCTTCTTCTGTAGTACCTGCGTCGTGAAGGCTGTTCTTGGTCGTGTTGGCTTCTGGAATTTCAATTTCAGTGCACCGCGTGTGCATGTGGTGCATGAGAAATGTTGCTGTGTAGCAGGGCAGTCATTTTACATCACAAATTCTTTCTAGGTTTTCACGACCTCGCCAAATTCCTGGTTTGATTACGCCGTGAAAATCGCGTACGGCAGAGAGCTGGAGCAAAACACCCAAGTAGCCATCGCCGAATGCCCCCTTGGGTTCCTGACCGCGAACATTGTGAAAGCGTTGCTTTGTGCGAACACGGAGTCCGTGTGTTTCCCCGCCCACGCCGGCGCGAATTATCGAGAATAATCACCGGAAAAGCGGAAGCTCTTCCTCCTCCTCTTTTCGGACGAACACGCGAGCACCACCCGCGGGTGCCGTTAGAGTACTAGAGACTGTGGAAGACGCACGAGTGGATTTGGAACAAGCAAGTGGAGCGGTGCCGAGGAACGAAAGGCGTACTGAAATTATAGGGAAGAAGCAAAAGACAAAGGTGGTGCAGGTGCAACCACGACCTGGAATGCGTATTAAAATTTGGTTTCGATATAGCAAGGGGTTTTGTTCGAGCGCTGTACTCTGCATCGAGCATCAGCATGTATGCACAAAGACAAACACGGCTTGATGTGGCAAGGATGTTGCACCCACTGAAAATAAACTTTCCAACATCTTCAGGTAATGGGCGCATTCTGTCACCAGCACCAGATGAAGTTATGAAGCGAGACTCTTCATCACCCTTTCAATATCCAGGAGGACTGGGTGGATCCCCGATGAAAAAACGCAAATTGAGTCCGGTAGTAGCCGAGCTACCAGGAACGCGGGAGGAGCAGAAGGATAGAAGTGGAAATAAAATCTCGCCCGAAAAACCATTCTGTGGCGACAAGAATAAGCTAGGGGTTGAACAACAAGGGTTGGAACAAAAGGACTACTGCATCGAAGTTAATAGTGATAGCAACATCTTCAAAACCTCGAAAGTATTTCCCATGCCTGCTGCAGCCGAGGTAAAAAAACAGGAGCAGGAGATGCAACAAGCACCTATTTCTTCTTCTGTTATTACAACCACAAAGATGGCCCAGGATGAGAAACCAGTAGTTAAAAATAAAGTTAAAAAACAGCAACCGAACAAGAATAAAAGCAGAAGCCACGACCCTTGCTCCTTCGCTCCTTCTCGCGAGCAGCTGATCGGAATTCGGGTGGAGAGGTTGCTTGATTTAAACGACTCGGAGACGAAGGAGGAGTGCCAAAAGTTGAAAATCGACATTCTGAAAAGTGACCGAAAGGAGGCTTTGATTGTGAAGTTGCTGAAGAAGGATTCTTCTAAAAGCGACAAGGCAACTGCCGTGAAATGCCTTTTGCAAAACGCCGCCGAGTCGGCGCAGGAACTGCAGAGCTTGTGGGAACAGATGGGGGAGCTGGAACTGGAGAATAAGAACGAGACTTCAACTTCTTCTAGCGACATCAAGGAAAAACACCAAAGACGGTCGGATCTGGATCGGGACATTGTCTTTCAGATGCAAAGGCACAGGGACGCGAAAACGGTAGCGGACATGCTGCGGGATTTGTCATAAGAGATGCGGAAGTAGCGGAAGAATGTTAACACGAGGTTCGACATGACACAAGAAGAGAAAAGAAAGCTCTCGGGGGCATCCAAGATGACGACAAGGAACTTACAGATAAAGGGAATGTCCGCTCTCACGGGAATAAAGTTAATTGTGAAAAACTTGTGTAAAAACGCGCGCTAGTATGCTCTGGTTTTGTAATAGTAAGTACTTACTTACTTTTCCAGCGACGGATGCGGCTTTTGTGCGAGTTCCCATGCGCACAAAAAGGATGCAGCTCTGATGCGGGCCACAGGGTAAAAATTGTTCGCTGTCGGAGGAGGTGTTCTTGGTAAATTCTAGAGAAACATACGACGTTTGTCTACAACATCTACTAGGAAGTGTAAGTGTTGACCCGAACAATGGTATCAAGTATATGGAGGAACGAGTTTACTCGAAAAGATATAGACGAAAGTGTTATGCTTTGCGAATCGCAAAAGTCGTATAGTTTTCTGTCTGTGTCTGTGCAGGCATCGTACAATTTTCGTCTGCGTTGTACAGCAGAATTTCGCCTTTCTCTTTCCAGTCGTGTACAAGATTTTTTTGTGTGGCAATTATACGCTTCGTCCAAAAAACATCATCAACGAGCTTCAATCCGACGCCACAGAGCTGCAACATCTTCGAGCCCAAAGCCGTCCAAAATTATGGCCACCACAAACGTACAAGGCCCCCCCAAAGGTGCCCCCGCTGGTGCCCCCAGTGAACAATCTACGACCACCTCTGTCGAGCTCTTCGTGAGGGTTTGTGAAAAAAAAGAGGTCCAAGACTGGTACTACCCCGACGACGAACGGTCCGCCGAGTGGAACGAGGAGCACGAAAAGATCGAGAAACAGATCAAAAAGCAGTTCGAAAGGCTCGGGTGCGAGATCACACAGTACAAACGGGAGTTGAATCACGCCGGGAATGAGTTCGCGACCGTGTCCTTCGAAAAAGAGGAAGACCAGGAATTTTTCCTCATGGCCTGCAAGCGCGAGCATTTTCGGAGCAAACTCTCGCCCAACCCGTATCCTGTGCAAAATAAGTATCGTACTCATATAAATGCAAGTCTTGCATTACAAATCTTGTTCTCAAGGCAAATCCGCATTACAAATTTCATTTCTCATGCTGAGAAAATTTGTAATGCATTTATACGAGTACGATAACGATACTCATACTTTTGCAATGCATAACCCGGACTACACGTCGATCTGCGTTTTCGGAAAACACCACCACATCACCGAGGCGGTGCGGACCTTGCGGGTGGCGAAGGAGAAAGCGATGTCTGCGGTTTGGTTTCTCCAGGAAGAAACGACCCTTCATAACCAACCGTCCGACGCTGTCATTGTGGAGGAGGAAAGGGGGGACGCGGAATACCGGCAGCGGGTCTTGCGCGCGGCCATAGATCACGCGAGGAAAAAGGTGGACGAGGCTGTTGAGAACAACGGGAAGGACTTTATTCCGCAACCGGTGGCGGACCACCTCGCAAAGGAGATTAAGGTTGCGCAAGCGACTTACCAACAGAATCGGTTGTTGATTATCGATCTGGAAAAAGTAGTAGCTCCGGCAGAGGTGGAGGAAAAAGCCGAGGGAGGAGCGGCTCCAGGTACTGTATTTGCATTATGCTTTTTACTCATCAAGCCATTTTTATTTTTTGTCATGCTGAACCTGAAGATAAAAAAATAATTCTAGTGCTCCACCTTTCGATGTATAGAAGTACGCGACGCACCGTGAGGACTAGTCGTCGACATTGGAAATAACTGAACTTGACAGGTGCCACCGAAGAATCAGATGAGGTTGGGCCGGGACGAGCAACAGCCGCGGCAGTCGAGTCTCCACAGCAGCTTGCACCGGGAAAGAGCGCGGATCTACTTAGCACTCCTGACGAGCAGCCAGCTCTGGTTGGCCCGACCCAGGACGAGGCGCACAGCCGTGCAAATGATCCGGGAGACTGGGGAAGAAGTTGCTTTGCTGCTAGAGAAGAAGTACGGGACTGTATTTCATCCGAAGCTGTGGAGGTTTTTTCCAAGTCCAAAACGACCCGCCGAGAAGATGAAGAGAAACGGGAAGTAGAGCAGCAGCACCAGGAAGTTGTAAAGCGATCGACAAGAAAGCGACGACGGAGCGGCCTACTTTGTGGTCCGCCCGATGCACCAGAGGATGATCTTCACCCGGCGGCGAAACGGACTCAGCACGAGCGTATTTGTTCACGGGAGGATGGGACGAGGAGTGGAAGGCGAAGTGGTGCGCCACGATCAGGTACTACTCAGTAATTTCCTAGCTGTTTTAGTTAGACAGGCGAGTGAGACACCAGCAGTACTTAAGCATGAGATCATCATCTTTCATGCATGGTAAAAATTGCGGAAGCAACTGAGTTGAGTAGAATCTACTGCTTTCCTCTGACTGAAGTTGAAGACAATCAAAAGTTTACCACACCAGAAGATGAACCATTCGCAGAAGCAGTGAGGACGACAGACGGCGCGACCGAAAAACTAGAAACGGCGACAAGCAGCTCGGCGTCCCTCTCCCTTGAGTCCCAAATCGATGAGATCCTTGATCTGGAGGCGAGAACCGAGCTGAAAGAACAGCACCACTTGCTCGATGACTGCCGTGAAAGCCGGGGCTGCAGCAGGAAAGAACTCACTGCGAAAGCCGTCGGGCTGAAGCTCTTCCGAAAGTTTCATTCGCACGACGGCGGGAATAAAATCCAGAACGTCCGGCTTTATCTGTGCAAGAAGGCCAGTCTCGCGTGGGCTCGCGCGAACAGGATATGCGAGCTGTTGGGGAGACATTATGGGGAAGATGTAGATGATGAAGAAGAAGTAGACGAACGTAACAGGAGGAGCTGTAGTAAGGGTTATTTTGAAGAGCAAGAGAGAGAGTACAAAGAAGTGAAGCTGATGGCAGATTTGGTTCGAGAAGTTTACACACAGCTTCTGGACGTGGAGCGCACTTCTTGGAAAGAAGGGTCAACATCAGCAGCTACCAGATACTAGCTTTGAGTGAGTGGAAAACTACAGGCTGCACTTGCAGCTCCGTACAACAACTGCCGAAGACTTATACACTTTCTTGTGTCTTCTATACAACTTATTGTCTTCTTGATACCAGAGAAGCATCGTCCGTTAAGAAAATAGAAGCAGCATCAACTGCGCTGTGAGGTAATTAGGATGGGAATAAACCTGCTCCGGTGCGTTCTTTTGTGTGCCAACAGTTTTTTTTTTTTCGTTTCCCGAGAATGAATGAAGGCACTAGGACTCCGCTAAGCTAATGTCAATGCGCTGCAAGAAGGAGAGAACGACGGTGGCAACGAGAGAAAATGAAAGAAGTTTTGGAACTGCCAATAAATACCATTACTTACTAGAAGTATATCACCGAGCGCCAAGGCCAAGTAGATACGGGTGGGTCGTGTGTCCTGGTCGGGTTTTCTAGTTCCGATTTCCTTAGTCCGTCCGAGGAGATGCAAACACAAGTAAATCTTCCGAGTGAGTGTGGTATCTTCCTCCGCGACACAGCAATAGAAAAGTGAGGCAGCATCACTTCTGAGGCCAATGAGATAAATGCAAGTTTGCACCATGTACGCGGGAGCACGAGAAGCCACCTAAACAGGCAGCGCTGCTGCTCCGTCAATCTTCTCATTAAAGACGAGCCTTAACATGAACAACACAATATTAGAACAGCAGTGTTTTTTCTTTCTGACGGGAACAAGGGAACTGATAGTAGGAATGCGACTGGCGCGACGTTGTCCCTGTCTAGCTGCCCTTGGTAGTGCCACAAGAATGGTGGTGCGGGTCTTGTGAGTTATGGTTATCGAACATACAACCTACTACCAAGCACGAGGCGATGCTTTTCTTACTCTTAGTTGCACCTCCGGCTCAGTCCTCCAGGATCTATCTGCTACTTGCGCATTTATCTTCAAACGATACTAAAAAGGTGAAAAAGCACAAGCAGTGCTGATGTTGTTCTAGCTCTAGAGCACTGAGACGGTAATTTGCTTTCATTTTTGATGACAAATGTAAATCGTATTCCTCAAGTTTTATCTGTCATTCTTTCAGGACGTCAAAATCTCCAAGTCAGGTGCAGCTTCATTAAGAAAATTAATTTTTTCAAGGATTTTATCAAAGGATTGTATTGCATTACGACATAGTCATAGTACCTAAGTTTCAATGCTGTGTGGGGGTAACAACATGAGCATTTTTTTTGACTGTGTTGTGCCTACCTCTTGCTTTTTCACATGATAAGTTTTTAAAGTTGTAAACCGTAAGCCAATTTTCATTTCTTCGCAGGGAACAAAAATGTCGGCGCCAGATCCGCCCTACGGCGCATCGGGTCCTCCCTTGTCCGCCCATCAGCTTCTAGAGCACACTAGTGTGGAAGAGGTGGCTATGCAATACAAATTTCCTGCACATGTACAAAATGCATCACAGATTTCATCAATTTGGAGTGTAAGAATGCTTGTCATGCTAATTTAAGATCGGGGCCAAGTTTTGTCATGCAGAGACCGCATTGGTTTTGGTACGTGCCTGTGCGGGAAATCTACTGTGGATAGTGGCAGCTAGGTTGGACGCAGCGATCGGGGAAATCGGGGACATCGTCCGCGAGCAAGCCGTATGGATTGCAAATATGTCTGAGTCTGGAAAGAACTTGTGATGTAAGCCAGGCAATATTGGGCCGGCGCACTGTCATACATGGCCAAGCGTGACAAGTTTTTGAGCTGCTACGTGTACCGCGTATTCCGCATGGCAGACTGCGCTTTTGCATCACACACAAAGCGATCCTTTTGCACCTACACAGGACAGAGTTCCGCGTCATGTCAGACAAGCATGACAAATCTCGCAGTCTTCCAGACCCAGTAGACATATTTGCATTTTATAAGCCGACTCCTTTCTCGAGTCGTTTCCGTCTCCGTATGCACTGCAAGAAAACTTGCGACAGAAGTTCTTGCTGCGCAGAGACAGACAGGCGCGCGGCGATGACATTTTGATTCTTTCCGAGGCCTGTTTAGTCGTCCAGTGATCACGCGCCTCCGCCTGTAGAATACGCCTTCGCAGATGCCGCCTCATCCTGATTGCATCAACGCGATTAGATACTTGCAGACCAAACAAGAACGAAGCGAGCATTTTCATATAAGGGGTGTTTTTGTCATCTGTGTAATAATATTGCAACAAAAATCGCAGGAACAAGTTTTCGCAAAAATGCATACGGGAGACCAGGACTACACGACCAACCTGCAACTGCGCGCGGGCGTCAGGTCTATCCGAAGCTTTTGGGAGGACGCGCTCGCGCTGGGTGGGAAAGCCGACGAGTTGCAGGAGTCGCTGGAAACCATCTGCGCCGCGTCCCGGAAGGGAGAAGCAGCGGCCGTAGTTCCCGAGGTGATTAGTAAATGGCTCAGCGAAACCGCGAGTCCAGTCGTGGACGACTTGAAGAAATATGAGGCGGAACGGCTCTACGTCTCCCTCATTTGTTTGCCGCACAAGGTCAAGGTGCGTAATCCTGTCGGTGCCCCCGTGGCGGTATTTGCATGACAGAAGTTGTTACAGCCGAGTCGCAGCAAACCTCGTAGAACCCAGCCGCCTCATAACTTTCATGCAGGATCTCCCTCAAGGTCAAGGTCAAGGGTGAGGCCCCGTGTCAATCCTGTAGTCTTCGTTGTTGTGGATGTTCTTCGACGTCAGTCTTCAAATGAGGGGGAATTGTCCAGCCGCATAAACGAAAATACAATAACAAAACTACTCGGCGCAAAAACGTCCCCAACTACGACCCACGCGCAAGATGAGAACTCTGCAAGGCAACTGCATATCTTTTGGGACCCGCGCATGACAAATTTCCCTTTGTTTTTGTAGCGTAGTGCGCGTTTGGCTTTGGTTGCAGGGATAGCCGCATTACAAAGCCATCCGCTTATCCTGTCATCCGCATTACAAATTATGCTAAAAAAACCCGACGGCTGAGATTGCCTCTTATGGGGATGCGCATGACTACAAATGCGTCTCCCGTAGATTCTAATCTGCATGGCAATGCTTGGGGGGGATTTTTTTCCTCAGGATAAGAGCCGAGCCGTTCCTCCTGAGAAGGCTGCACGAGTATGAGCGCGCTGCCGCGAGGCGCTTTGGGGCCCGGCAATGTCGTCACGGGCCGAAAATTATGCGGGGCAAGTGCAAAAACAAACGCGAGTGCGTCAGGGTCAGTGAGTTTGAAAAAAGTTGCAGTCCGGAATGAATAAAGCTGAGAAAGTTGCTTGCCTGCGACGGCTCGACTCAGTCCTTTCCGGGACTTTAAGGTAGCGCACGATAATAGAGACTTGCACTACAAAGAGTAGTAGTAGCTGAAAACGCAAGATAGTCAATCACATGAAAATAACTCGGCAGGTGTTAATATACGCATGACCAGCACTTACAGCTTAAGAAATTGCGCCGGTTTTTCCGTTGGCGAACGCCATACCTTCGGCGCCTTTCTGAACCCAGAGACACACAAAGAAAGATTTGCACTCCATAGGAACTCCGGGGGATTGGCAGTGCTGGCACTGCGGCACATATCGCGACAGGTCGGAGACGCACTGCGGAACCATCGAGCAGCTGCGGCAGGGCCGTGGGTGCAAGAATATCTGACAGCAAAGTCCGCCCATAAACAGTAGAAAAACGCTGCTTGCGTGGCGCAAACGCTTGCCGTGTTGTTTGCATGGCGCAGGCAAGTAGCTTTTTGATGGCCGGCAAAGCCAGACCATGAGTGAGGCGAAAGCCTGCCGCGCAAAGTTGAGACGTCTGTGACGAAGCAAAGGAACCAGACACCAAAAGAGTTCCTGGCGTTCTTGAATAGAAGATAAAAGCCCCAGTATTGTCGCTTACAGGGCTGCGCCACAATCACAAGCGTTTCTAGTTCTCTATGGGCGCGCTTTCCTGCAGGATAGAGAAGCCGAGATACTTTGAGCCGCCGTTCTATGGATGTGTCAGGTTTGAAATCAACAAAGTTGAAATGATTTCTCATGCATAAAATGCGACACAAAGACTGACTCTATTGCAGAGGACGCAAAGGAAGCAGATTATAGTGCTGGCAAGGGTCATAAATTGGGTTGCTGGCTAGCATCACATGGGGGAGCCCTCTTGCCCTAAACAGCATGACAGACTTGCCTCAGAGGCCAGGAAAATTTGCCATGCGCCGATTGCAAAGTGGGGGTCCAAGTGGTATAGATTTTATGCATGACAAACTATTTCAACTTTGACGATTTCAAACCTGACACCCCCATACGTTCGTCCTGAATTCCCGGACCGCCATGATCGCACTATCATATGCAAAAGCGTGCGCGCGGCCCCATATATATTCAAGCTATGGGATCAGCATAGACAAGTCGAGGAGCGCTTTCGCGGTTCGAGGATGACAAGTGTGGGCGCGCACTGTAATCATGCCCAGCTAGGCCAACTGCGTCACAAAGAACTTTCTCTATTGATCAGCGCATGACCACCCAGAAATTCATCCGTACTGCGACCCTGACCCAATTTGCCTGCCTTGCGGTGCCGCATGAGAAGAAAGTGATTGGGGAACACTGCAAATACGTGCGACCACAAGAAAAATCTGGGGCCGCGGATTACCACGCTTATTTTGCACTGGATACGCGCACCACTTTGCCGAGGACGTTCCGGCGCCGGATCTGGAGTATTACGCCCCACCACCACGACCGCCGCTCTCCGCGTCCACACCTACCACAGCAACCACTGTGAGCACGGCGACGAACGGGCTACCGCCACCAGTATCCTGGGGGAAAGCGTTTCCGCCCAAGAGTCAAAGCGGGAACTACGCTAGACAAGCCGCCGCGTTTTGGCTGTTGCGTGTGACAAGTTTGGAGCCGTTGCGAAATCGTCTTTGGGTAGCGTAGCAGCATGACAAATTTAGAGGAGCCCTATCTTGATTAGAGCATGGCAAACTCCTACACAGCATGATTGGTGAATGCTCCGCATGGGGATGCCCTTGAGAAAAATTTGGTGCTTGCAAATTTGCAGAGCGAGGCCGTGGTGGAGATGTTTTTCCTCAGGATAGCCAGGGTTCGTCCGCGGCCGGGAGCAGGACATGTTGGCCCTCGTTCCTCCTTCGCGCCAACTTCTAAACGCGGCCACAAATGATCTATCGCACGAAGAAACTGCTTCACCGTAAAATTGTGACGCATAGAAAAATGGAACGCAGAAACAGGAGTATTCATTTCTATATATGTCTCTTGCTATAGAGTGAGGCAAGACATTGGATACCTAGCCTTGCTGCTTATTTCCCTTCCTAGGATAGTACGCGCATGTCAAGTTTTCTTTACGTGTAACGAACTAGCGATGCAGAATTTGTAAAATCACTCGAGTAAACGCGAAGCAGCTTTTTCTCAGGATATACTCCATCTTCGCAGAAACTTCTTCCCCGCGGGGGCAGTACCAGCCTGCACGTGGGCCTTGCGTCAACTAGCGCGGCACCGAAAGCCTCCGCGGCTTGTACTGCCACACCTCGACGTGCTACCACGCCAGCGGTTGCGGTTGCAAAGGTCTTGCGGTGGCCCGAGTATAATCCTGGTGCGATTATGGAAGGCTCTAGCACTGCTGCAAAAAGCGAGGGGCGAAAAGGTATACGTTGATAAGTATGTCTTTCTCAGTGCTGAGCAAGCTACGTATGTCGATGAGGACACCGATCATAACAGCGTGGTTTGATGTGTGTAAGTAGAAATTAATATTTCTTCAGTTAATTTTTCATGTAAGTCCAATGAATGTACTACATGCAGGCTCCGAAACGTGTTTCACCAGTGCGGGGGCTGCTGCCAGAGGACAAGACAAAGACTTCTTCAACTCGTTTCACGGAACCTATGGCGTTCTCAAATGTTACATTGTTCTCAATTGTTACATAAATTTGTAATGCAAGAACGGCGAAAGTGAAAGGGACAAGATTGCGCCTTTTGCATTACAGATTTGGCACAGATTTACATGCTGTTTAGCCCTTCGGATATTTGTCATGCGAAGCAGCTTAATCGTGGCGATCTTGGTGGTAAATTTGCATGACAAATCATGTAACAGGTGGTAAATTTGCATGACAAATCGTAGCAGCTTGGCCACATTTGTCATGCAGTTTTTCGTTTTGGTCATACTCTCTGGTTTTTTCCTCTCGTGGCAATTTGTACCTGGTGTCCCTGTTTGTCATGCAAATCCTACCATCTACGCTGTTTCTGGCCTCTTGCATGTTGGTCCTTGGACGTTGGTGCCACGATCGCAACTCCTTTTCCAGGACCTTAGTTTCCCGCCTGCTACAACCTCGTGCTTCCACTTTTTTGGATGGTGTTTTACTGGGGGTAGAACTGTGTCATAGTTCCTGCTTCAAACCCTTTTACTTTTTAATTTGGTTCCCTCGGTGCTGAGACAGGGAGTTTGCACAGAGTTATTTCTACCTAGATAACAACCAACTCACGTCGCAGCCGTCCCAGGAGTTTCGGTTGTTGTCTCTCGGTAGAAATCACGCTGTTCAAAAAATTTCTGTTTTGGAGTTTACCGGGTACGCGGTTAAGAGTTTGTCGACGTAATTTACAAAGGGACGCCCTGCCCTTAGTTTCCCAACATGACAAATCATGTAACAGCTGAGAATGTAACAGTTGAGAACGCCATAGAACCCTGGAGGCGGGCGGGGAGCAGAGACACCGGATTTTTGGCTTGGCGCGGCACATAGAGACGCCCGTTTTCGTGAGTTGCGACAGCGAACACAGTATGTTATACGGGTTCAACAATAATTTTTGTGCGGAGGACGAGCAGGACCTTAACATCAGCAAAAACACCAGTACAACTACCAGCCTCCTGCCCGAGCGCGAGACCGAGGTGAAAAGGATGCAACACTTCTCCGCAATACAGAGGGCGGAAGACGCCGAGACGAACTGCCAGCCGAAAATAACCCGCAATCAGGACCATCAAAACGCGAAGCTGCAGAACAAGTACCTGAGTCATTTTGTCACGAAGGAGACGTGTGAGTTTTTCCACGCCATTCCCTTTGAGCAGGCGAAAGAAAGGCTCCGTTCCATTTTGACCGAGGTCAAAACGACTATCGCGACTGCGGAACAGCTTGCGAAAGCGGCCACACAATCGCGGCTGGATCTTGCGCAGGCGGGCCCGGACATCAAAATTGCGGCGCTACAAACGTCAAAGGCGGTGATGAAAAAACAGTTGGACGGCATGCAGTGGCTGGCGCCGAAGCTGGGTGTAGTCCTAAAAGCGGCGGGCAAAGCGCTGGACTTTCTCACCTTCATTGTCGACGCGGAAACAGGCACTGGGAGTAGTACAACAAGCACAGGAGGAGGAGTTGTTGCAGCTGCACCCACGAAAAATTTGCTATCGCAGCAGAGCTGCAAGAACCATCAGCAATTGCAGGTGCACACGACGTCGATCAAGGTCGCGAGTAGAGCTTGGCTCAGGGGAACCGCGCGGCCGCAACTGCAGGAGCTGGCAGCGGCGTGGGAGATGAAAGTGAAAGACCAGGTCGAAGGTATCCTGAGTAAAAACGTCCCCAGACCAGAGTTGTAATGCAGATTTGCAAAGATAGGAAGACTTGTAATGCGCATCCCCATGAGAGCCATTGATTTCCAATCGTGTTTTGGAATTTGTGATGCTGTGAACAGGATGCGCAGATGAATCTGTGACGCAACTGCACTTGCTAACCTGCACTACACTGCGGAGTGCAACTTGTCATGCGTGACTCACAAAACTCCTAGGTTTGTGCTGCGAAATCCCCATCCTGACTCTGGTGTGGGGACGTTTTTACTCAGGATAGAAGGAGAAGAATCTGCGCTGCGAGAGCTGCTCCGAGACGAGCAGGAGCTGGTGGACCGGCCCGCCCAGGGGAATAAATCAGCGTGGTCGTTATGGGATTTGGGAAAACTTCAAGTTGCGATTGTGTATATCAAGCACGGACGAGAACGAGCAGGAGCACGACTTTGACTAAAGAGACTTGCGTTATAATTTGTTCTAATTCGTATGTTTATGTTTTGATTTTTTGGTACGATCATGCTGTGAAACTGTGACGCTGTTCCAACGTTAATGTACGCAATGCTGGAGCATCAACTTCAATATCAGTTTGAATCTGGCAACGGAAATTTGTGTACTTCTGCTACTACTTCGCCTGCTAGACGATATTTCCTTGTTTTTCACCCTCCATACCCGCAACGAGACGACGACCAAAGTTGGAAAAAATTGGCGACCAGCCGCACGCAACGAGACGGGCTACAACCGGGGGAGGCGGCCAGGGCGGTGTTTATCAATTTGGGAAACTTTTACAATGAGATATCAATTGCAAATATGTCTGGGTCTGGAAGAGTGCAGACATTTGTGAAGATGCAGTTTTTGCCTAGCCCAGATCGTCGGGCATGCGAGCCCTAGCATCACAAATTCCGAGCAGGTATCCCAATGCCTAATTCGCATGACAAATGCCCCCTTTCTGTAACAGGAAGTGGGGCCTTTTGCTGACCATGCATGACAGATTTTGCCATCTTCTAGAATTCGCATCGCAAATTCGAATCCATCCAGACCCAGACATATTTGCAATGCATATGAGAAATACGGTCACGATGAAATGATGTTCGAGCAGGACCGCCTGGATATGCTGTGCAAAAGTATCGTATTCGTATAAATGCAAGTCTTGCATTACAGATCTCTCTTTTAAGGTAAATCAGCATTGCAAATTTTTTTTCTCATGCTGGGAAAATTTGTAATGCATTTATACGAGTACGAGTGCGATACTTTTGCGGTTCATACTGGACGTGCAGCAGCAGCTCTCCAAGCTCCCGGGCGTGATCTTTGCCGACGTCAAAGGCTACCGGCGCCGGCCGCCGAAAGAGAACCAGTGCTACTTCGTGGCGGTCCTGGACAGCGAGCCGGCAAGGAAGCGGGCTTTGGGTTTGGGCACGCTGGCTTTGCGGTCGCAACGGGGAAGGGGAATACAGATCATCCGCTACCTGGTGAAGCCTCATTGGGAAGTCGAAGGCTGCGACCCCCCGCCGAGGAGGGCGAGAAACACGGGCAGGTCAGTCGAACGTATATCCTGAGTAAAAATGTGCCCACACCAGAGTTGTTATGCAAATCTGCATGCCAAAAAAGTTTCTCGTGCTGATCCCCATGAAAGGCGTTTTCTACTCGTGTTTTGGGGTTTGTGATGCTATAATCAGCATGATATGCTAGATCTGTGATGCTGCTGAACTAGAACTAAACAGGATTACATTACAAGGACAAACCTGTCATGCGAAACAGCCAAAGCTGGTTGATTTGTCTAGCAGATTTACCACCTTGACTCTGGTGTGGGGACGTTTTTACTCAGGATAACGTAATGATGAACATCATCGAGAAAGGAACAATATCAAAAGTAAAAATGTCTGGGTCTGGAAACTTGTGATGCTGGGTGGCGTCTCATGATGAGGCTACAAATGCTGGCTCAGCATGACAAGTTTCTGAGCTCCTAGGTGTTGCCTATTCTGCATGACAAACTGCGCTTCTGCATCACAGAAAAACGGAGCTCTTGGGTAACGTGCATGACAGATTTAAGAGTCATGCCAGACAAGCATGACAAACATGAATTCTTCCAGACCCAGACATTTTTACAGTTGATAAACAACTACTCCGGTCGTCGTGGCCGCCGCCGCTCTGGGTCGACAAGTCGCCACCGAAAGCAGGACCGCGCGCCAAGTCGCAGTCCAAGAAGAAGCACCAACCGAACAAACGCAAACCGCATGAAGAGTCGTCGAAGGGCAAGCAAAAGCAGATTTCGACGTGACGACGGTCAAAGAGAAAGTAGAGACGACGTGCTGTCCTCTCGTCGAGATCAGGGTGCTGGACGCAAGAGCGTGACGCGGAGTCGCCGACACGCGGATCGAGATGAGCGAGAAGGAGGTCGAAATAGCGCCAGAACGTCTACCCCTGCTCGTAACACCTCCTCCGCTGCACGACCGTCATCGACCGCTATATGACGATCTCAAATGTTACATTCTCAGCTGTTACATGATTTGTCATGCAAAATGAGCACCAACGTCCACACAGTGAAGCTGCCTCGCATGACAAATGTTGGAAGGGCTAATCAGCAGGGGAATCTGTGCCGAATTTGTAATGCAAGAGTTGCAAGATCCGGCCTTTTCCTGTTGCCATTCTTGCATCGCAAAGTCATGTAACAGTTGAGAATGTAACAATTGAGAACGCCATACGCCAACAATCTGGTCCGTCGAGACGATCGGCGGGAAGATAGAAGCGGACGGTCTAGAGGTAAGTAAATCCATTCTTTTACAGTCCTCTTGTTGATCTTGATGTACTTTTTACTTTGCTGCTTCACAAGCGCGTCTTACAGGCTTGATAGATTTCTGGTCTGCATAGTAGGTACTTGTGACTGGTTGCCCGCGAGGACACCAGCTCCGGTGGGGATGATTATCTCTAGAAGAATTTGAATGCAACTCCCTCCTACCTTTTTTCAAAAATCTCTTCACCCAACAGCACGCTCCCGAACCCGGTCCGCAGACAGGAAACAAAATGAACCTCCTTGGCGCTGCCCGCGCTGCAACCAGAAGAACGATGGGCGGCAGGCCTTCTGCTACGCGGATTGCGGTTTTGAGTACAAAAAACCAGAAGTAGATGAATCAAACCGCAAAAATTATACAAGAACTCCGAGGAATGGCGGACTTGCAAAAGGATGGGGTCACGTGATTGACACCTCGTCCCACATAGAAGTGCAACAACAGCCCCCGCTGCAGTCCTCTACCGGCGACATTCGGGATTTGAGTCCGTCGGAAAAACCTCGGGCCGTTTTTTTGGAGTTTTTCCTTCCCCCGCGAGCCGTATGAGAGTGCACAACTCCCCCTCCCCGTCATTTGTATAGCATGAACAGCAATACAAACACCAGCACACGTTGAGCCTACGCATGACAAACTTGCTTGCCTAGCTTAGTACTCCTGTTTGGGCTTCCGGAATTGGTCATGCAAGCAGTGCCATAGGGTAGCGACTGGAATTGGGATTTTGCATGACAAATGAGGGGGAGGGGGGGGGTTGTGCACTGTCATAAGCCGAGGATCACCAAGGACTGAAGGACTACCTGTTCCGGTTTGCCAAGACGGAAGATTTTCAATTGGAAAATTACGCGGCGGTGAAAGTATGAGAGTGCACATCTCCCCCTCCCCCTCATTTGTGATGCAAAATACCAAATCCACCCTTTGCCTGTTGGCACTTTTCGCATGACAAGTTGTGAAAGCTCAAACAGGACTACAATCCTCGGTAAATGTGTCATGCAAATCCTGCATTCTATCTTGGTCTTGCCGACACTTGTATTGCTGTTTGTGCAAGGCAAATCAGGGGGAGGGGAATCGTGCACTCTCATACAAAGATGGCCGGATGCAGAACGCGGTGGCCGTATTCGATCACGAGGAGGCAGTGACTCGTCTCGCAGGGAAGAAGCAGCTTACCTGTAAAAGCAGTGTCTCCAGGGAAGAGTTCCGGGTCGCGGTCTACCCGTTTCGGCAAAGTAGCGTAAGCAGGGGCGGTATCGCGGTGAAGGGATGGAGAATCGATTTTGCGCAACAGCAGGCGATTGAAGAAGAACGAGCAAGAGGAATTTCTATGGAGATGCGAGACGGGGTCGTTGTCGAGCGGGAGGTAGATTACGAGCTGCTACAGCTACATGGAGTAGACGTGGCAGTATCGACATCAGTGCGACATGATAAGCGGCAAGAAGAGCGGTTTTTTTCATCGTCATCTCATGCGGACGTCGCGGGAGCGGCGGAAGGGCTTGCTGCTGGAGACGAGTCTAGCGAGCGGGATATGGAGCAAGCCTCTTCGAACAACAGCCGAAACGTGCAACAACACCTCCTACATGAACGCTACTGCAAGAACACCAGCTTTAAGCAGGCGCATGCTCCAGATCTTCCAAACCCCAAGGCGGACCTGCTCCACGCGACTGCGAGTAACAAGAAGGCCTCGTCTTTGGAAGAAAGAAAAAAGAGCATCGCCGCCAAGATTGCGGAGAAACGCAACCAAGCTCTACAGAGGACCAACAAGGTACTAGCGGCGGCTGCGGTGGAAACAAAGACGAAAAAAGAAGAGGAAACAACTTTTATGAGCAAGGGGGTGATGTTGCCAAGTTCTGGAGCAGGTTGCGCGACATTTTCAACATCCACCCGGAATGGACGGCTGCTTGTGGAAGAAGACAACTACACGATGAAAAGAGAGGACGATAAAAGCGCGATGAAACAAGGGCGACTGCATGCACGCGAACAAGATCATGGTGATCACCGCCACCAGAAGGATGTTCTTTCCCAGCGAAGAGGCAGAAGCAATAGTAGTGAGGAAAAGTCACAGGAAAATCTACCGCGCGTAACTACAGCCCGGCAGTACCGTCGCGACGAGGAAAGCGGTTTACAAGGCGGCGCGCTTTCGAAGCGGCGGAGGGTGGGGAAGAGCAGGATGAGATAGAGAAGATCGAGGAGTTTTTTTAAACTGAAAAAGCCGAATGTCGTTAGTTTCTACAGCTGTCTGCGACGCCAGCGACAGAATAAAAGAACAAGTCAAGTTCGACAAAGTATAGTTGCAAAATAATAATAAACGCACTTTCAGGCTGAAAGCAGATTTCTGCAGTGGCATGATTCATTTCGCAAAGGAGTCTTTTATTTAAGTACCAGTCTATAGTTGAGTTTTTCTTTTGGTCTTGACGACCACAACGACCACAACTCCGACTAAAGAAGCTATCGGGTAGCGCCTAGCGCTACAGCCTCAAACCATGCTGGCGCCAATGGCGAAAAAAAGAAACGGCAGCGCCCCTGGCCTTTTTCCCTCGACCAGCGGGAGCGAAAGCAGTGTAGGTAGAGAGAAGGCCGCGAGGCGCAAGGGGCGGTAGGGGGCGCACAGCGCACCCCCTGCCCGAGCCGCCACAAACAGGTCCGGCGGAGAGCGTGCCAGGACCCTTTTCGACGGCCCGGGAGGCTAGTCACAGGTGGAAAAAGAACGAAAAGAGCGCGCCGATGGCCGAACGGCTAGAAATACGGCCGGCGCCAAGCAAAGACAAAACAGGGCAGGCAAGGAGGCAGCGGGAAGGCAGAGAGGGCGCTGCGGGTGGTTCTCGCAAGAAACCAGACAACCCCCAAAAAAAGTAAGCAGGCCAAAGCCCGCGCCCGGGGAAGAGGGAAAAAACCCCGGAAACGAAAGGGGATGGAAGCGCCCGAACAGGCCGATGGGGCGAAATCAGGCAGGCCCGGCGAGGCCGAAGAGCCCCCGCGGCCGGCAGAGGGCACGCGACGAAGCCCGACCTGGAGAGCCACAGGCGGCAGGGAAAGGCGCAAACTGCCGCCAACCTCCTCGAAACAGGGGGCGAATGGCAAGGGGCGCCAGAATGCAGCACGACTTCGGCCCGGGGCAGCCAATCGGCAGCCGCCAAGCAGGCGCCGAACGAAGAACGTTCGGCAAGGGGAGACCGCAGCCCCAGGCCCCCCTGCCCGAGGCTCCTCGAAAGGCGGCCCGGGCGAGCTTTTACTGGTCTATGTGTTGTGTTTCCCTCGGGGTTTCTCGCTCCGGCTGCGTTAACGGGTTTTCTCACTAGTGTTTCCGCTTTCCCAAAGTCGGCTTTTTTGTCACTAGTGGCTCCACTAGTGAGTGCCTTCACTAGTGGCGCCTGTCACTAGTACCTCTCGCGCTTTTTTGTCACGCTAAAAACACTAGCAGGATTTCTACTAGTAGCTGTTTTTCTACTAGCAGCTTTCCACTAGTAGGATTCCTACTAGTAGCTTGCAACCCCGCGTCCGCCAGAATTTTTCCAATAGTATTATAGATAATTGTTGAGTTTTTCTTTTGGTCTTGACGACCACAACTCCGGCATATTTTTCGAACACGGAGACGGAATCGAATGAATCTTCAACGAAAAAAACTGTAATGCGAACACGACTTTTTGAAAATTTAAATTGCGGCCATCTACTTCCACCGACTGGGCTCTTCTTCTGCGGCAGCCTGCTTCGTCCGCCGTGGCTCTTGCAGAAGGACTCTCGTGGAGCAGTTGCAGTTTTCACTGTTTGTCGAATCTGTGGCGAAAAAAAGAGTTGGAGAACAGCCGTAGGGGTTCCTTCCAGATTCATCCAAGATGTGAACGAGGTTGCAGACGAAAAGGGGAAAAGCGCAACAAAGTTCTTGGGGCTGCGGCTTCAAGATGGATCTTAAACTTGATAAACGAGATCTCCGTGAAACAGTTGTATTCATCACAATCTACTATCATAGCTCCTGGGGGAAGTTAGGGCGACGTTAAGGTGAGGGATGGAAGTTTTAGTTCCAGATAGAAACTGATGATGAGGAGAAGGGCAAGCTCCAGGACCTTGCTCAGCAAAGGCGCACAGAGGGCCGCCAGCTAGGGTAACTGACGGCATGAAAGCAGCCTGTTTTTTTTTGTGAGTCGAGTATCCATTTATACTTTCTGACCAAATAAAGTGCTGACTTTCAGTCGGAGCGCACCAGGCCAAAGCGATTGTGCGAGCGGAGGCGTGGCACGAGTTTTGTTTTACGCAAAAAAAAATAGAACCAATTAACTCAAAAAAATACACTTTTGCTCTCGTTTTTTGTCGGCTACGCGACCTTATCTGAGACTGAGTTGCAGCACGACCAAGACGATATTCTAATACTACATTGACAACTGTTTCGCCACTAGAACGTGATCACATGACGTCCTCTTCGAGCAGCTCGATACACGCTGCAGCAGCAGCTTCAGGAGATGGAGAGCAACCTCCACTCATGGTCATGCTCGGCCCTTGGCGGTACATCCTGGACCTGAATGCCTCCGACGATGCCCCAGACCGACACAGACGAGTGCCAGTGCACTCCAATACATCCTCGAACACGTCGCCAGATATTTTCAACTCGCAACAGAAACAAGCCACGTCATCTTTCTCCGACCTCCAAATGCTCATTGGCGCGAAGATTTCGGACCAGCAGAAGAACCTGACCTCCTTACAAACTACCTTGCAGGGAATTCAGGGTTTGAATGCCGCTATGAACTGCAAAAGTATCGTACTCGTATAAATGCATTACAAATTTTCTCAGCATGAGAAATAAAATTTGTGATGCTGATTTACCTCAAGAGAAAGATTTGGAATGCAAGACTTGCATTTATACGAATACGCTACTTCTTTTGCACAGGATAGCCGCGGCGCAGATTAACGAGCAGGCGGTGGTGGACTCGTTGAACAGCCTGAAAACGATATCACAGTGAAAATTGCACCCACCCCCAAAGTCGCAAAAACTTGTTATGCGAAGTTTCCAAATGAAAATTTTTTGTCATGCATGAACGAAGTATGAATCTTTCTGATGCAGAGTCTAGGCGTGTATCGCATCACTTGTATGACAAGCGCCGCTCTTGCTGGCGTCTTTTGCAATACAAATTTTTGCTATTCACGATTGGAAAAAATCTGTGATACTGATAGATGCAAGAGTGCGAGTGTTTCGTTTGGATTTGGAATGAAAGGTTTGCAACACAAATGCTCCCAAGTTCGGGGATCTTGGGTGCATTTTTCACCTTGATAAACGAAGATTTTGGAAACGGGCAAGACCGCGGACGATTTGCTGCAGTTTTTGCAGTTCGTCCTGAGCTCCGAAGCAGAGGAAGAACAAAATGGCCACGTCGACGACACAAGAACCAGGGCCGTTCGCGAGGCGGGGAAGTGGCTGCGCGATTTTGCGGACCCTGCAATGGGGGATTTGGTGGAGTGGTTCAACACAAAACTAGAGCCACAACTGGACAACTACGTCTTTGGATACTCTTACGACTCGCAAATTATGTGTCCGGGTCTGGGCTGGTGAGGAAATTTGTGATGCTTGTATTGCAGTTTTGGGCAGTTCATCTGGAAAATTTTCACGTGTTGTCGTATGGCACCAAGAGCAAGATGAAGTACATATGCGCAGCTTCCTTTGTCGTGCGCTCTGAAATTCTGCTTCGAAAATATGTCACGCGTCGTGATTCATTTCAATTTCATCTGCACGTAGAAAAGATAAAGAAGCTTAGCGCCACCTCCATGAAATAAATCATGCTTATCGCAAGAAATCCGCTTGATATGCTGACAAAGATTTGCGATGCATAAGTCGCAGTGGCGTTCTCTCGGTATGGCGGAATGTACGAGAAGGAAAAGGCGGGGCCGTGACCACGAGGACCTCCGTATTGTCTTCTTCTCGTTTTGCACATCTACTATTCCTGTCAATTACCAGTAACTCTTAGTTGTTTTCGATGATACACTGAGCAGTTGACGTTAACGAAAAAAAGGAGCGTGCCTCCTGTGTGGTGCTATGCGTTTTTCATTGAATTGTATGCGTAACTGACCTCCTGCTTCATATGATACACCAGCCGGCGACTGGACCTGCCTCGTTTGCACGAGTGGCACCACAAACTTTGCAACCCGTATCAGTTGCTGCAAGTGTGGCTCCCAGAGAACACCGATGCGGGTACCCGGAACACAGCAGCTCCACGACCCGCTGCAGAGGGAGACGGCGGACCACAGCAGAACTTGGCTCGTCCGTGACTTGTCGGAAGACGAGCAAGCGCGGGCGGTTCTCTTCCAGTTTAGGACCCAGACGGGCGAGTACAGCCGCTGCGACATGAAACTGTTGGTGCGCAACGCGTTGCGGGCACTGCCGGAGGCGTATCTGCAATGCGTGCACGACTACGCGGTTACTACGTTCGGCGGTTATCCCATGGAAAAGCAGGCACCTGTTCCCGATAGTACTCTACAAGGAAATATAAAGGAAAATCAGGAAAAATCTCTGCGAGTCCTCGCGCATGACAAATTTGATGCCGTGTCAGGGTTGTGCGTAGATTCTAGCTTGCGTGGCCGCATTACTAAAGCCGCCTTTTTTTCCTGAAGATTCGAGCACCACAAAGGGTCCCGGTGCAAAAGAGCGTTTTAAGTAAACGTGGGGCCACGCATGAGACACATTCTGGGCATGCGGATTTGCATGACAAATGTTGGATGGGCACGTTTCTTCACAGAATACCTGCACGGTGCTGTTTGCGTCCACCGCGGCGGCGTCGGGGGTCATTGCTCTCCAGGAGATGATCTTCAGTATCCTGTGTAAAAACCGATAGCCATTAATATACGCTGAAGTCAAGATGCAATGTCTGCTAGAGCACAAACAAAGCAGAAGCTTTGCGATTTCCGCATGACAAGCCTCGAGAAGCACTGTACTTACTTAGTATGAAAGCCAGGAACCCAAAGCCAGTTTTTATCAGATCCTGACCAGCGCATGACTAACAACTGCTCCCAGTCCCAGACGTAAGAATAAGGGGCATTCACCATAGTTCCATGAAAAGCCGCAGAAGAGATTTTGACTTGTTTGGCATACAAATATCCACGTGAGGCCTTCGGGTGTTGGATATCGGTTTATTTTACACTGGATGTTCGGCTGTGCTACTCTTCGGGCCAACAACTCCGGTTACTGGCAGCAAGAGATAACAAAAGCGGTGTTTTCAGCGATTGGGGGCCCGACTAGCAGTGTAGAGCAGGAGAAGAACAGCGACGCTCTGGTAGCGACTCTCTCGCAAGGAGCTGCGAGTCACGTAGCGGCCCCAGCAGTGCGGCCGCGTCTCCTTTCGCATGACTCTTCTGCGACTTCAGTGCTGCCATCTTCTTCTTCAACAACCACCGCAGCAGCTGCGACACAAAAACTACAGAAGCCGGCTGTAATATCGCGGGGCGCCACTACTACAGATGACGAGCAGAAAAATTGTTCTGCCAGCAACGCCAACGCCAAACCCGAAAGCGAACAAACTGTCCCGCAGCACGCCAAAACCACAGATCCCACGGGTGGCTGGAGGTGCCCAACTTGCAACGCGCTCAACTTGCCCTTCGCCAGTCGATGTACTCGAGGCTGCAAGTCGAAAGCGCTCGTCCAGCTGGCGCCGGCACTGGCTGCCAAAAAGGCGGCAGCACGTGTTGTTGCGGAGACAACTTCTACTACTTTGTGCGGGGGAACAAGCACGAACTACCTGGGTGCCGGAGCAGCAGGCGGTCTCGATCACAAGCCCCAGGTTGGTCGTGCAGAAAGCGCTGACGATGCTGGATTTTCTGCACACCAGGAAGAAGAAATTTCTGCTGCAGATGAAAACAACGACCAAACCGAAACACCAAAAACTGTCCAGGCGGATAATGGTACTGATGCAAGGGTCGCAGATATCAAGAAGCGGTTGGCGACAAAAGTGCGGGTAGAAGGGTGCGCGTCCGCTGCAAGCGAAGGTTCGAAACAGCGCAGCGGGAGAAACGGTTGGATGCCGCCGGAATCGGAGGACGAGGGCGACTTGGTCGACGACACAGCGCAGGGCTGCAGTGGCATTGAAGAAATGTCTTCTCGCCGCCGGGGGGACCAGCTCGACTGCGATGAGAGTCTGCAAGGAGGTGCGAAGCGGCAAAAGACCGGACCGGCGCGGGTTTCGCAAGAGCAGGAGCATCTTCGCGGGGGCAGCAGACAGGACAAACTGGTCGCGCTGGCGCTGCTCGCGAAGGGTGCGCGGGGGATGAAGAGGTGAGGACGTGGCGAGGACCACGGAAAGAGGTATTACAACACTTGTGGTCATCTTACCTGCATGTGTAGCCTAGGAAAAACAACGAACCAATAATGGCGAAGAGCTGCAAAAGGCGACGTCCGTGTTGAATGCAAGCTAGACCAGACTGAAAAAGAAAATGAAAGACGAAGATGGCTGTCAGTCGCATCCGTGATTGATCCGTATCTACCAATCCCAAGCGGCCGCTCGCTAGGAAGTGCGCATCTGTTCGTCTTCAAAACGCATTTTTCTATAAATGAAGCCAGTCGACTCTCGTTTTCGAACTCGGGCTCATTTTCTGGTCGTGCAACTTGTTTGGTGATCTGATGACAAAAAAAGAGCTGCTCCGCGGTCAGTTTTGAAGTAGTGTTTTGGCGAATGGGTCTTCCGGCGCACAAAATTTACAGAGGAGCCCATGAAAGGTTCGCTGCCTCGCTTGATCACAGTAGCCTCTGTGTGGCCGCCTATTTTCTTGATTGATTTCATTACCGGTGGAGCCTTGACCAAAAGCTCCTCTCTTCTGCGAAGTTCCGCCGCGTCACAATATTAGCAGCAAGATCACAGTTTCTTTATTTGACAACGACAAGTAGTAGAACTCGAAGAGAAGCACTACTGCTAAAAACGGATGTTTGGTTTTAATTTATGTACGCCTTTTACATTCCACTTTGCGGTTACGATGAAGTATATGCTTGTTCTTTCAGGATCGAAAAAATTTGTGCAAAAGGCTTGAAGAAAAGAGAACAACAAAAAGATGACGGGAGCTGTTGCAACCGCGTCAGCAGATTACCCTGTCACTGTCTGGCTGCCGGACTGGGACGATAGAAATGTTATCCTGTACACATTGACGGCAGACGGGGAACGCAAGCGAACCGAGCCGAGCAGCGCGCCCGCGGATGCGCATAGCTTGGTGCAATTGAAGGACTACCTCGCGAAAAAGTTGTCGGAACTGAAGGGACTCATTGAGAAAGCCGACAGGGAGATCCAGATACAACCCTGTCCAAGCTCGTCCTCGTGTGTGGACGAGAACAGCGACACCGACGCCATGAATGCGAAAATTCAACTTGGCTACGATACACAAAAAACGCTGCAGAGTTTCGGCATGCACACAAAAGACGTCTACGAGCTGATGGACCATATTGTAGACCACGAATTTTGCGCCCGTTCGGTTGCGACATACGTTCAAACTGACGCGAGCAGCGCGATAAAGGGGCTGGAGAAAAAGTGGGAAAAGTCCCTCGAGCCGAGGGTCAAGGACTACATCGAACATTACCACCGAAAAATCGAGCGCGTGTTGGACAAGGCGGGGTGGCGCAAGGGCTGCGGCAAGGGGCGCGAGCCCTTGCCCGAAACAGTGGAGCACGTGGCGGAAGCAAGGCAGCAGGGGGCGGCGCCTACCCCCCAGATATTGACGGCAGCGCGTGAGGGGGCAGGAAATGTAGATAGTAATGGCTACGGCATCGAAGTAGAAAAGGGCGCGGCGGTCTGTGGTGGTGATATGACCTCCTCCTCCACCCAGGCCGGGTCTGGGAGCGTCATGGGCGTGGCAGCGAGCTTCTGTGGGACGAGGGGCTCGGTCGAGTCTTCCTCCATTGGAGGGCCCGAAAAGTCAGAACCAGAGGCGCACCCCCAGGAGCCGTCGAGCCCCCGCAACAGTGATCGTTTAGGACCAGGCGCCGAGGTTGCCGCGCGGCGCCCAAAAGAGGGCGCAGGGAGCTCGGTTGGCTTACCGCCAGGTAGAAGAAGCGCTAGGCGCCAACCTTCTAGTCGTCGTGCGACCCGCAGGTCTTCGCACAGTCGCGCAGCCAAGAGCCGTAGAAGAGACTGCCGGGCGCCAGGATACTCAAAGAACAGGCGACGCCGTCGAAGCGTGTCCTCGTCCTCGGAGCCCATTCGGCCGCGGGGCCGTCGGCGTGATCGCTCGCAATCGGCGACAGGAAAGAAGAAACGCAGGCCGTCGGTCGATTACGATTCCCGCACACCCCGCAGAAATAGACCACCCCCGCGGGAAAGTCGTGCTCGGAGGCGGTCGTCAATCCGACGACGACGCAGTCGAAGACGCTCGCGCCGGGACCGAGATTCGCGAGGGAGAGACCGTACGAAACCATCGCCGGCGGGCAAGGGACGTTGCCGCAGAGAATCGTGGGAAAAGTCTTCGTCTCGAAGAAGCAGCGAGGCGTGTGATGCCTCGCGGCCCTCAAACTCTGTGTCGCACCGGAGCGTTTCTGCTGGGTCACGCAGCCCGGCGGAGAGCCGAAGGAGTGCATCGAACCAGAATCACGATGATCATGGTGAAGATCATGATGATGGTCATGTGATTGTTGATTCTTCTCCCGTGGCGCCAGGTATAATTGTGGCGAAGGAGCCTGCCTCGCCATCCCGACGAAAGAGTCTAAGTGCGCGCTCGCAGATTGCGAATCGAACACAAGTGGCGGCTGATACAGACGACCTGGTGGACGGCGTCCACATGGTTTCGAGCACGGCCGGCGGAAGTCCGTCTGCAGACGGTTCGGCAGGGAGCGCTGTGCCCCTGAAAAAACTACAGGGGCCTCCGCCGATTAGAATCCCTGAGAAGCCGGCGAAGACCAAGAACCCCATATTAGTCATGGAGGACAAATGGCCGTCAGAACAAGATTGCGGGGTAGCAGAAGATGGTATAGATTGTGTTTCTTTGGCTTTGCCAGATCAAGAGGTCGAGCACAGAAGGGCGACGAGAGATCGTCGCCTAGAAACTCATCGAAGTACCACTTAGTTTCATTTTGCTTCTTACGCCGAATTATCAATTATGTGCTCGTAAATCAGGCAAATGCACAGAAGATAGCACTTTCCTAGAGTAATACAAAACCACTTTTTTTCGAACCGTCGACAGTGGCAAATTCCGTGGCACAGAAGGTCGATGGGTTGATGTCCTCGGAGCTCCGGGAATTTGAGCGCGACATGAAAGCATGTGGTGTTTCCATGAGCCCGGGCGAGGAACGGGAGGTGGTGATAGCGCGAATGCTGTTGCAGGAGTTCTTCGTAAACTTGGGAAAGGACGAGCAAGCACGTGCAGTGGAGGCGTTCTACCGTCGGGCGCAAGATTTTACGATGAAGGCGCATCACGTTCTTGCAGCCCTCGGCGCAGGCAACATGGAGGCGAAAGAAAGGAATGGCCTGGCCGTCGAGTCGGGACAGGATGGGATTTGGGCCAGTAGCTGGAAGCGCCATTTGAAGTCTCGTGATTCGATGAAGCGAATTGCGGACGAGATCCAGAAAATTATTGAGTTGCAGTGAGGGAATATCCCGTCGCTCTTCGGACCTCGCCATGGTTGCTTTTGCTTGATGAGAGCCAAACTTTATCCACATACTTACACAGGTGTTGTCCGCTCTTTGTCGTACATCCAAAAAGAAAAAATGTTATTAGCGACAACTTCAGCTACTTGAATAGCAGCACTCCTGTGACAATTCTTTAGTACCCTTCTGCGCATCTGTCGGAAAGGTGAAAAACCTGTGATGCATTTTGCAACGAAGGTGAACTGAAGATCAGAGAAGTTGAAAGAACCAAATTTCCATCTCATTCGCTCGTAGTAGAAAAGAAAGAGGTAAGTATTACCTTACAGCTTATTGTTTCCTCCCTCGTCATTGTCATCGATAATCGAGATTTCGATTTGTTCTTGGCGTTGATTGCTTACTTGTCGTAGTCTTTCCACACGAAGATAGAGATCATGATCTGCTGTCGTCAGGCTTCCACCACTGTCGCCTGGCCGCTGACAACGCAAACATTCAATCATCCCACTGCGCGTCAGGATCCTCTTCGTCGCTTACTCATTCGATCACAGCGGTCCTACTTCATCTCGTGGTCATATCAGTTCATTCTTCGGTGGTGGAACTGGAACCGCGATCAAATTTGTGGAGGTATAAAACAAAGCCTCTCACACTTGTCGCCGTGAGCAGACAGCTCCATGGCCAACCATCCATCGTGATCGTCAGCAGGTGCTTTTTGTTGTGATTTTGTCTATCATAGTCAGTGAGGTTTTTGCACTAGCAGCAGTCTTTAATGTCCAAGATTGATTATGAGCACGAGAAACTCAAACTACTCGTTCCAGTCGTGTAGTCAGCCCGGCCTTTGTTGTGAGTGTGATTGTGAGCCTTCAGAGTCTGTCAGTCAGAACAAAACAGAAATAGAACTAGCAAGAAGCATCAACCCGCCGTTCCCTGGCATAGATCGATCTACATCAACATCATCATGGCAAGTACTTCTACCAACGCGGCTAGTTCATCTGCAGCGGTGTCCGGCATACATCAGAAAAGGCATAATTACAAGCTGCGCGTGCGCATTGAGGTTGATGAGGTCTCCAAGTTTCTGGAGTACGGCCCGGACAGAGACTCCTTCGAGAGGGACCATGACGAAATTCGAGCGTCAATTACGAGTTTTCTCGGGCGCGGCACCTTTTTCCAATACGTTCAGGACCCTCTCCGCCGCGAGTGTGCGACAGTGGTTCTTGCGCAAGAGGCGCAAAGGGCCGTGGTACTAAAGAAATGTTCGTCCGCCTCTCCCACCGGTCTCCTGGGCCACAGGTTGGCGCTGGTTCGCGTATCGGCTGCTGAGGACGTTCTACCTGACTGTGGTGCAACCGCAGGCACAGCAGCAGAGGATGCAGGTGCGTTCGGTGGTGCCAACAAGGGGTTTAAAAGGGCAGCACCTCCTCCTCCGGACGTAATATTGGGACGAAACTCCGCCTTAGCGGGTAAGGTTCGACGCAAAACTGACGCGGGTCATTGCGACGTCCAACCACAGAACTGCTCTGAAGCTTCGCGAAAAGTGTCTGAGCACGACAAGCTGACGCTTCCTGTTGTTAGCGTTCGTGACGAAGCAGCAGCAGACCCGTTGCGCTGCACCGATCGCGATTGCGATAACGGAATCCACCAGACTTCCAAGACGCGAGCACACGGTGGGGAGCTTGCCGACGGCCGCGCGGAAGTAGACGATCATGGTAAGGAAGGAGGGCAGAGGCATAGTGATGGCATTTTTTCCTGCACTGTATCATGAAGATACTTATTCCGATAAAAATCCTACATATCAGATTTTCCAAATAGCCCAACAATTGACTTTTCTGCTTCCAGGTCAACACCGGAGTCTAATTCCTGTGGATGCTCAGCTCCACGCAGGTCGAAACCCCACGAATGTGCTGCGACATTTGCTGGAGCTCGATTACACAGCGCTCAAAGCACAATGTCGTGAAGTCCACGATATCTCTGTCTCCTGCGACGAGCCGCAGGAGAAGCTGATCAGCAAAATAGTGCTGTCTCTGTGTTCCCAAGACTGCGACCGTTCGGCGATGGTGCGGTTTCTGGCGGCAAAAGCCGCCACGGAGTGCCGTCAGCTTGCCGCTTTCTGTCCGCGATTCTGCAGCGCAGCCGTGAATTCTGCCGAGCGCCGAGACCTGGATGAGCAGTGCAGAGCTGCAAGGAAGAGGCTCGAGAAAATGATGACCGTGCGCGAGCACTTGCTTCATGACGGCAGGACCGCATTGATGGCCCAGACGAGACAGGATGCTGTGGCGGGTCCGTGAAGCCGTCGCCACATTGAGCGAAGCTGCTTCATGTCCTCATTCCGTGACCCTAACCGCCTTCTGGTTCTGTTGCGGCGAGCCGAGCCGGACCATCGTGTGAAGGAAGAAGATCCTCCGTTCTGAACTGAGAAGGCAACCGAGAATCACATCGTGCAAGGAGAACCAATTCCCTCCTCATGCAGGCCTGTAAGAAAGTGAAAGTACCGGGTCCGACCTCAAGTGCAGGATAGGTGAAATAATATGTATTTGTATCTGTGGAGATGCACTAGTTTTAGCTGTGCATAGAAATAGTTAAAAAAGATGCTGAGATGTAGTACCTTGTAGGACGACCGGTTTCTCGGCGTCTCTGTGGCAGGAGGAGCACCGGGAGTGTCCTCTTTGTGTCAGGGAAGAGTGTCTTTGGATCCTGCAGTTCGCATTTGGTCACGATGTGGGATCACTTCTGTGTCTGAGTCTGGTCCTCTGTCTCGTTGTGGCTATTACTACAAGTGGAAGGGGCGGTTCCTGGTAAACAATGTTGATCTTGATCTTCAGTAGCCATTCTCAAGAATGGAGGCGGCATACCCGCCTGTCTTGACGGGGAGCAAATGCACCACTGATCACCATCTTGGGATAAGATGAACACCTTGATGGCCCGGATCCCGAACAGGATGGCTGTGTATGTAGAAACATCAGCTGGCCAGCGATTGAAGATCACGAGTTAGGAGGTCGATTGTAATACTCTCGATGGATTGTTGTTGATGGTTTCGGAGTAATCCGGATCACGCAGAAGTGATGGCGTCCTACCCACAGCTTCGTGAGGTTCAGGATCTTCCAGTTGTAGGGTTCGCAATTTACTCGATGACTTGTTGCATCATGCCACTGATCCCACGCCTCGCTCGCTGATACAAATAAAAAAAAAACAGAAAAAGCAAGTACATGCCTATGGTATAGTGTGTCCGCTACAAATAATCATAAGCACGAAGTATCTTGCACCAGTAAAAGCATGAGTCCTGGTTGGTGACCTGTATCTCTCGAGCGGCAAACACATACTCTTCGTTCTTCGTCAGTGAGATTGTTCTTATCGTAAGGTTATTTTTACAACACTTGTTATTTGCAACGAAACAAATTTATCGATATCGCCGTGAAGGTGAGCCCTCAAATTCGCACTTGTGCAGTGATAGTGCAGATGGCGAGTAGTAGTGCCACAGAATTCTGCGTCACAATCCGGCAGCGCGGGGGCCGGAGAAATGACGACGTCATAGTTTTTCGCTGCGTCGGATCAGACCACCAGCGGGAGCTTGTCAAGGAGCCGCCAAGCTCGGCGTTCACCATGCGCGAAGCGGAGACATTGTGCAAGTCCCTTATCAAGGACGCCGGTGACTGTGTGCGCGACTGCGAGAGGTACCTTAATGCTCGCAGCGACGAGCTTGTGCCATTGGAGTTCCTGTCCGTCGCCGACCTCGAGAAGCGGCTCCGCGCGCTCGACGACCTATCCTGAGTAAAAACGTCCCCACACCAGAGTTGTAATGCAGATTTGCAAAGACAGGAAGACTTGTAATGCGCATCCCCATGAGAGCCATTTCGATTTCCAATCGTGTTCTGGAATTTGTGATGCTGTGAACAGGATGAGCAGATGAATCTGTGATGCGGCTGCACTTGCTAACCTGCACTACACTGCAGAGCGCAACTTGTCATGCGTGACTCACAAAGCTCGAGCTCCTGGGTTTGTGTTGCAAAATCCCCATCCTGACTCTGGTGTGGGTACGTTTTTACTCAGGATACGAGCTCCGCGGTACGGTGTTGGAGAACGGTAGAAAGGCCGAGAACTTCGTGAAATTCTATGGCGTTCTCAAATGTTACATTCTCAACTGTTGCATGATTTGCCATGCAAAATTCCAATCAGAGTCGACACAATCAAGCTGCTTCGCATGACAAATCGCCGAAGGGCCAAATAGGCTGAAAATCTGTACCAAATCTGTCATGCAAAAGGCGCAAGCTTCCCCCTTGTAGTTTTGCCATTCTTGCATCACAAATTCATGTAACAGTTGAGAGTGTAACGTTTGCGAACGCCATGAATTCCTTCGCTTTATCGTGGACGACAAGGACGCCGACGTGTGGGCGGGCATGAAGCCGTGGCTGAATGACGAGGCAAAGTCTGGCCTGGACACGATAAAAACACACTGGACGGGAGTCGTGAGCACGAAGTGCAACGAGTTGCGCGAGCGATACGACGATCTTCTTGAAAAAAAGATCACGCCATCTTCTCTTTTTGGCCGCGGGCCGAGCACAACCACAAACGGCGGCGGTAAGTAGAGTTTCAATTCTACCATGATGCTAACATAAGGACAAACGGCAGAGCGTGCAAGCGTTCTTTCTGTACGAAGAGTATTTTCATCACATTCATACTCATGGCTGTGACTTTTGCGTATAAGAGTGAGACTGCTGACGCTACATAAATCGTGGGGCTTGATGCAGCCTCACCGAATCTCATACATAGATACTTTGCTGGAGTGAAAACACATAACTCAATAAACGCAGATCTTCAACGTCATCAAGAGCGGCCCACAACCAAGGGCGAGCACACGATGGATGCGACAGGGCAAGGGGGAAGCGGTTCGGGGGTGGTCCTGGCCTGGGGCGCCACGCGCGACGGGCGACAAGAGAAAGGAAAACCGGTTTCCAGTGTCGGCCCTGCGCATCGGGCGGACCCGTCGGGAACGCAGTACGGCGTGCAAGGCAAAGGTGGCGGGCTTCCCATCGGCGCGTCAGTTTCTTGCGGAGCACTCGGAGCGCCACAGTCCTCGCAGGCAGCTGGATCGGGCGTAAAGCCAACCGGATCCACGAACCGCCAGAATAGACCTATTCGTATTCATTCTTGTTTCCTAAACAGAAAAGTACTTAACTGAAACTGGTTGCTGCTCACGGCGCTGGTGTCGTGATTTTTGCTATTGCATCTTGTCATTGAAGGGCGTTTACTACATTTTTGCTTTTTAGTACGAGTACGTGAATAAAATTTTGACTGAACGACCTGCCGACAGCTGGTGACTGGCAGTGCCCGAGATGTGGCGAGAACGTGTTTGCCAGCAACGTGTCTTGTTTTCGGCGCGAGTGCGGCTGTTCGGAGCGCGATCTGACCAATGCTGCTGTTCGCCCCCTCCAGGTTCGCGATGGAGTTGTAAGATCTTTGACACAGGAGGAGGCTAGCCGGGCGGTGAAGTTGTGGTTTGCGCTGAAAAATGACATACAGGAAAGGAATATCCACGCTTATCTGAGGAAGTTCCTTCGTAAGCTGTCTACCTCGGCAATGAGTTTTCCTCTCGGCATCGTAGATTACGGGCTGAACAGGAATGATAGCCAAGAGCCGGTCCAACTGCCTCGTACTGCTGGTGCGGTCGGTGTCTTGCTTTTCGAGTCACGCGAGGCGGCCCAGGAGCTTGCGCGGCAAAAAGTCGTGCAGATTGCGTGTCCGGACGGTTGGGGGCAGCACGGACCACTGTTCGCCGAAATTTTCGAGTGCGGGGGCGGGGCAGTGACAGCCGGATCAAAGATGGAAGGCGACGATGCGGTTGGTGGTAAAAATAAAATAGATGTGGATTTTTTGTATTGCGAGGACGTTATTTCTACGCTGACTTCGAATCGTTGAAACTACCAAAGATTTCTGTCTGATGCAGTGTTGATACAACCCACGGTCACGGCTCTTTTTGTTTTCCCTCCGAACTCCTGTCCAAGAAGCTCGAGTCGCATAGAATGTGCTTTTCTTGTTGTAAGGTGATACGAGTAGAAATTACGTGGGCGACGTCGATGATCAGAGTAGACGTGACGCGGACATGGAGTGGCCGGGCGATCGCGACACCAAGCAACGTGTGGAGAAGCGCCCGAGTGCAGGAGCCGAGGCCGAAAAGCAGACCGAGGTCGACATCGACGAGGCATTCACCCGGCCAGATTCCAAACCCCCCAAGCGGCAGAAGCTCGACGAGGGCGGAAGCCCCACATCAACAAATAAAGACGGCACGATAAATCAGAAAATGCAATCTGCAGTTGCAGATGCAGCAACGGGAAGTAGTAGCAAAGCCCATGCTGTTTCACACGGCCCGGTCGCCAAATTAGAGGAAGCACCAGGTGGTGGTCCGCTACGAGCAGTTCCCGTGCGCGGAGTAGGGAAGCTTCAGGCTGCGTCAGGCGTGAACGAAGAGGATCGCAACAAAGCTGCACCACCCAAGGTAGACACACAGAAGAACGAACCTGGCAGCAGCAAAGCATCCTTAGGGCTGGCGAAACTTGGTAAAGAATACAGATGAAATGCACTTCATTTTTCGTTAGAGACGTAAAGGGGAAAGGAGCCCGCTGTTGCACGGCTTCGACGAGCTCCTCCGCGTATCGGTCGGAAAAACGATATAGTTTATTTGACTGGCTTGCACGTATTTATTGCCAACTTGTCGACAACGATACTATACTATTTTGCACAGGTACAGCGGAAAAGGAAATGCGGAAGAAGGTAGATGAGGTTCTAGCCCGCCAGGGTCGCACGCTCAAGACCTACTGCAAACAACTTGGGATTAAGGTAAAAGAGAACGAATGGAAGGAGCAACTGGTGATCAAGGTGCTGCTGAAAGAGTTCGGAAATGCGCGAGTGGAAAAGTATCGCACTGTTGTGCGATATTTGTACGCAAAAGCAGCCGCCGCGGCTCTAAACGTCAATACTGCATCTCCTTCCATTGACGGAAAAGGGGAGGACGCCTGGAAGGACGGCCTGAAAGCGTTTGATCTGATCTGGAAGGTTGCGGACGAGATTCGGAACAAGAAACTTCCAGTGACCAGCGGCCCGTCCAGCAGCAGTAGCAGCAGCAGTGCTAAGACGTGAGGAGATATTGGCTCTACAACTATGATTCAAAGAACTTCCATCTCATGGCTTTTGCCGTTCCGAATCGCTTTGCTCATCACATCGTGGATCCGTTAAAGGTGGACGTAGCGTACCTAGCAGATAGACTGAAAAATAGCTGCGGCTGCACTGAAGACTCTTCAAGTAGAGAGTCGTGATTTCTTCCTATTCCACTACCCTTTTACCGCCTGACGGGTTCTGGCTTGATCCATGACAAGCGGACGATCTCTCAAATGATATGAACATAGTGGAAGACCACCCATTGCGCCCTGCTCCAGATCCGGCGAATAATGTGTATCACCTCGACATTCGTCGCGCAGCATATTTAGATCCACCTCTTCGTTGAAGTACGGCTTGTTTTCACAGGATGGTCGACAGCAGGAATTTCAGGAGCAATGCGGCTGGTTCGGGTGCTCCCGCAGCCCTCATAGTGCATCCATTTTGCCCGCGCAATGATTTCCACTGAAACTTCTGGTACAGAAAATCAGTGAGAAAAAGTATCGCCTGATACTCAGCCTCAGGTGTCACTTTATATATTTACACACAACAATTAAGGCTCGCTACATGTCTCCTCGTATACGTACACTACTTAGATGAGATTGGAATGTCCCCTGACCCTTCTCGCCACACCAACTTCACGTGAGCTGTTATCGGTCGATTCTTTTTTCTTTCTCTTTTCTCGAGTCAATTGTTTCGTCTTGCTTGACAAATTCCAACTGCTTTAAGATTGTAAGTACGTGGCAAGAGCAAATAAACGAAAAAATGAGCGTGGATTCGATGATATGGATCACACTGGCCCCGGTCACCGAAAACGCTAAAGCCCCAGCGGAAACTTGGGAAACCTGGACAGATGACCACTTTTATGATACTTTCAAGATAAATGCGTCGCTCGCTGCGTTTTCGGCATGAAAGCGAATTGCGCAACTCCCCATGGCAAGATCTCTATGAAACTTGTACTTGCGACGATTTGTATTGACGACAAGCAGCAAGGGGATCAATCCTGAGTTTGATGCCATGCATGACATGATGCCCCGATCATGCCGAGCACGGCGGTAGCAGGCAGGAGAATTTTGGGTGCTCAGAAGCACGAATGATTCTTGCTGTCGGTTCACTTGGTGTTGTTCATTCCAGACCTAGCAGCAGTGCGACAGCGTTTTTGTTAAGTACTGATACATGGGAAGCAGAGCAGGGTATTCATTCGTTTGCGGATGGCGAAGAGCCACCAAGATACCAGCGCGATTTGAATCGGCCACGGTGCGCTGTCGTGCGGTGTCGAGATGCGGACGAGAAAGACCGGCTGCTTCGTACCTTGAGGAATCCGCGTTGCAGGTTACTTGCGTCGAAGCGCTGCACTGCGACCGACTACAAGGAGCGGCCCGTGAGTGATGAGGAGAATCATGGAGGGGGCGGCGCGACAGGTAGCTCCGCGGCATCGTCGTCGCGCGGCGCCAAAACGAAACGGGAGGCCGCAGCGGAAGCCGGGGGTTCGGGCGACACAAAGAAAAGCAAGAAGGCACCGAAAGCGGACAAAAACGTGGCTGGTCAGGTAGAGGATGCGGTCGTGCAGGAGGGGAAGGAGAAGGCTAGCAGCAGCTCTAGTAGAAAGGCAGGGGAAGAGCTGCCCGAAAACGAGAAGATGAATAAAGGCGAGCATGGTACTGCATTTCTTTTGTTTAGGAGCCTATGACAGGTGCTTGTATGTGGTGGGGCAAATAAAGTATCATTCCCCGAACCTGACTTTGAGTTTTCACGTTGAATCCGAAATGATGACGTTCATGTGGTTGGTAAACAACAACTCGTAGTAGCGATCTCTCTGTAAAAAGATCTTCGTCTTGCAACGGTTCCACAAAAATTTCTTTCAAACATACAAGGTGAAGGTTCGCAAAAGTCCGTACCTCTGCAGAGCGTCGACTCGTTATTGGACCTGAGTCAAAAGCACGCGAAGGTAAAGCTGGCGGAGTTGTTGGGTGTCGATGTTGGCAACCTCAAGCTGGAAGGATGGGACAGGCGCGAGGAGCTAATCATCGCCAGGATCCTGCGGAACGCGTTCCCCGCCTCCGATGCCCCCGTCATCAAGCAGCGCATATCGGAAAGGTCAGAGGAGGAGCTCCGAAAGGTCTCGAGCCTCATTGGGCAGCTCGACGACCTGGCAGCAGAGTCGCCGGAAGCGGACCGGGTCCGCGAGGAGTGCGAGAAGGTGCGGCAGAATGTGGAAAAATTTCTGCGGGTGCGGGGGCGCTACGCGGAGAAAGAAGGCAAAGCAGATTTGGTACAGGGCAGCGCAGAACAGTAAATGCCATTGGTTTATACTTGGATCTGCTAGAAGTGGATGTTGCAGCGAGCGCGCCGCTGCTGATCGAGGGAATTATTGGCACCAGGGACGAGCATGCAGAAAATGGGGTCTGTGCCTGCAAGAATGCTGCGGCTTTTTTCACCAAAGTAGAAGCGACACTCCTCGAGCTGGTTCCTGTGTCGATGTGAACTTTTTCTTGTCTCGCCGATTTTACCGATGCCGCAACTTGTGGTTTCTAACTCAGCTGAACTTAGCTGGCTGCTGATCCACTTGAGCTCTTTTCACCCTCCATGCAATTGCGTAGAAAAACGAGGAGATCCCATTTTCATATTCATCACAACTTGTCTTTCGAGAGACGTCCTTTTGTTCGAGGACAGCACACACCCAGGTCAATATGGTAGACGTTTTTTTTCCGCTTTCGCTTTTTTCAGTCTTCGTTTGCTGCAATTCATGCTGCGAACTACTTAGTGCGATTTCCATTTTTCGCTTGAATCTGCATGAAAGCTTCTGGATCTTATCAGGACTTGTTAGATTGGCTTTATTTGTTGATGTTGCGATTTGACTTTATATTTCTTTTTCTGTAGGGTATGTCTATGTTCTATGTAGGCGAACAACTTGAATTTGAGACATTCACAACCGCTTGCTTTGCGGACAATTGAAGTTCTGGTTCTGGAACACTCTTAAGTTCAGTACGTATTAGCATCGTATCGAGTTTTTGTCGTTTTTGTCCATCTCAAATAGCGTGTCGCTTAGCCACCTCACTGAAGCTGGCGAGGTAGTTCTTCGAAAGACACTGAAGATGAGCGTCACAAGAAAAGAGTCTAATTCTCCTCCTTCCACCAGGGAAAGGCAAATCCTGGAATTTTGGGTTCCGGAAAGCGAAGGTGATCAGACGCAGGTGACTTTGTATACGGCCTCAAAATCTGAGTGCAGATACCGGGCTCGGACAACCAGGCAAGACGAACTGCCAGTCGGGGCTCGGACGCTCGAGGAGATGGTTAAATTAGCGGAAAACTCGATCGAGGCGTTCAGCCGCGCGACAGCAGACCTGAGGCTGGAAAGCGGGCGCGATGGCGCACAGCATGCGGGAGATACGGCGGACGATGCGTTGCAGTTGCTGGAGTATGTGATCCAAGCAGAAATTGCTTGGGAAGCAAACGGGGAAATAAGGAAGTGTATGATTACTCAACACTACCGCGAGCGAGTTTCCGCTGCACGCGAGGGCTTCAATGCTGCGGTACAGGAATTCACGAGAGTATGAAAGTGCACAACTCCCCCTTCCCCTCATTTGTCATGCAAAATAGAAATACCCAATCCAGATCCACCCTTTGCCTCTTTGCACTGTTTGCATCACAAGTTCTGGTAGCCCAAATAGCACTACAACCCTGTGCAAATTTGTCATGCAAAACCGGCATGCTTGCTGATGCTTGTACTGCCGTTCATGCTATACAAATGAGGGGAAGGGGGGGCTGTGCATTGTTATAGAGAGCCAAGGAAGACCAAGACGCCCGGAATAACCCCATTGTTGGCCGGGCGAGAGCATCAAGAGCGAGTTCTTCGGGTTACTCCCTTTCATCCGACAATAGAGAAGCTGCGAAGGTCCAGGGGGCCGCGTATGGTCCGGAGTCGAAAATAAACGGCCTCGCGCCGTCGAGCTCGTCTACATTTCGAAGAACAAGGACAGAGCGTGGTCGAGACCGTAGAGGAAGAAGTGCAGACTCGGATGGAAATAAAGTAGCGACCAGCTCGTGGGATAGGAAAACAGCCGATGATCGAGATAGGAAAACAGCCGACCGAGGTGAAGGAGGGCGCGAGCGAGATCGAAGGAGCAGTGGGAGATCACGCAGTGCCCGACGCAGAAAGCGAAGTAGCAGAGCGCGCAGTAGACGCGCCTCCAAGTCGAAGACCGATCGAAAAGCCGCATCACGGTCACGGTCACGGGATCGAGCGGTGTGGAAGCGGTCGGTCGAGGCCCCTCAACAGGGGACTGGGTTGCTGACGGGAGCGGATGGGAGTGGTAAGTGTATTTTACTTTCTACCTTTTTTGTCGAGTAGCGATGGAGATAAAGCAAAAACGTCATCCAGTTTTAGAAAACTCGCTGGGACATCTTTTGATCCTCCTCTACATGATTATTACAGGTGCACCAAAAGCAAAACAACTTTCTTCTTCATCAAGTTCGTTGCGGCGTTCGTACAACACGTCAGCCAAGAAAAGCGAACGGTTTTTGTCGGAGGCGGAACAGGAGCGTGCAGTCTTCATCAACTGGCCCATGCATTACGAGCACGCCGCCGTCTCACCCGCGGCGGAGGCCGATCACGACTGTATTCGGGAGGAGCTGTTTCGCCGGGTCGGAGGAGAGCATCGCGTCGTAGACTACTATTGCCAGGACGAGCACGCTGTGGTTGCGGTGTTCGCTGACGCAGCGGACGTGGAAAAAGTACTTGAGGCGTCGCAGCGCCTGAGTTTATTGGATCCAGAGTACCAGGCCGACGCTTTTTCTTACAACCGTGATCGAGCCGCGTCTTCTGCACCTGTTCCGAAGCACGATGCTGGGGCACGGCAATCTGGCTCGTCCGTTCAGCAAGCCGCTGGAGCTGTTTCCGTTTCATCTGGTTGTGACGTGAAGGAGAAGGAAAAGGAGCAGGACGAGCAGGAGAAAGCAAGAGCAACCGGCAGCAGCAGTGCGCTAGTAGGAGCCTCTGCCTCCCAGCTAGTTGCCAGAGGCGCTGCCGCGGGAGCCAGTAGCAAAGGCGAAGCTGAAGAAGAGCCACTGGCAAAGCGCAAGAAGACCGCTGAGAAGAAAGGCGGAGCCCTAGTAACCAAACGGAATAAGGCAGCTGGGGCGGGGCCTGCGAGTGGAAAAAACGAAGAAAACAACCCGTCCTCCTCGGCTTTAGGGCGTAGCAAAAGCAAATCGACGCGGGCGGGCGCTTCGTCGTCAGGCAGCGGCGTGCTATGTATAGTGATACAACTCTATGTAATACTAATTTCTTCTGCAGTAATTATAGAGGCCTTGAGCTACTAGTATTACAAATGCGGATTTCATCTCCTCCTCGTGGCAAGATCTGCATAATATAAAATGAACCAAAAATTATGTCTCGAAAACGAATAGGCGCCGGCGCGGCATCGAGGCAGACGGGTACGTTAACGGAAGACCTGGCGCAGCAAGTACGGTTGAAAGTTGAGGAATTCGTTTTCACCGTTGGCGTAAAGAAGTTGAAAGCCATATAACCTGCTCAGGTGTTACAATCTGAAGCGTTGCAATAGAATATGGAATTTGTGTTGCAAAATCCGCAACATCTGGCCTACCCCCAAAGGAGCGCGCATGACAAGTTTCGGAGCCCCAAACCCCATGAGATTCTGACGAAATTTGTATTGCGAAAAGCCCAAGTCTCTGTATTGTAAAGAGGCTGTTCATGCAAGACAAATTCCAGATTGTATTGTAACGTTTGAGATTGTAACATCTGAGCAAGCCATAAGCCAAGTGTGCGGAGCTGGGCGTTCGATTGCCGGAACGCACGTCACTTTTACGCGTGCGCTATCAAAATGAAAAATCCCCCGTCCCCATATTAAAACGGAAATTTGTGATGCTGATTTGTGGTCAAACATCGTCTTTGTCTTGCATATAGGGTCATAGGAGCCATTTTACGCATTCCAGAGCAAATCTGTCATGCGCTTTCGATATCAAATGCAAAAATGTCTGGGTCTGGAAGAATGCAACTTGTAATGCGTATTTCAGAACACAGAAAAGTCTCTCATGCATACGTAGCAAAAGCAGCCACTTTTTGTCAGCAAAATAGGGGACTTGTCATGCGGATTCGGCATTGCGGAAGGTTCTCGAAACCTGTGATGCTAGAGCTTCCATGCCAGACCTTCTGTGTCATGCAAAAACAGCATGAATCTTCCTTTCCAGACCCAGACATTTTTACATTTGATATTCGACTATTGCGAACCTGTACCTGTTTGCCATGCGCAATTGCTAGCCTTCTGCATACCCAAACAGGCCAAGAAAATGCACCCACGCACCTTCTGCAAGACAGATCTGATTTGTGTACGCAAATCCAGCATCAGAAACTTCGTTTCGATATGGGGAGGGGGGACTTTTCCTCTCAATATGCGCGCGTACGCGCTGCAGAAATGGAGTAAAACCTTGAAGACAACTGATCGGCCATCTCTACTCACGCTCGACGAGTTGCGTCGGCGAATCATGGAGATTGGGAAAACCTTGATTGGGCGTCTAAGTGACCTCGAGGCACTTGAGGAGGCGGGGGCAGAAGATGCGCGGCTGGAAACTGCCCGCGCGGAGTTGAAGGCGGTGTGGGAAAAATTTGATACCATTAAAAAGGTGACGGATTCATACATCGAGGCAGAAAATCTGCCCAGAGAGGAGAACGAGGAGGGTTCTCAAAACTGAAAAACTTTTGTACAACTACTGCAGGAAAAGGGAGCAACAAGAACGTAAGCACGCTTGTGTACAACTGGTCGCGACTCATCATGAAAAGTGTGAAGCTCCCCCTGACCGCTCGGACTCGCGCCCCTGCGGCCTTTAATTTCGCAGCGAGCAACCAAGTAGCACTAGCCGGCGTGGCGCGGATTATCGATCCCGCAGTAATTCAAACGTGCACACGCGGCCAGGCTAATTTTCGTCTTCAGTTCGTTGGATGCTTTGCACTACTACCACAAAGTGGCAATTTTTGTCCTTATAATTTTTTTTTTGAAGAATGGTAAATGTCAGGCTACGCATGCAAAGTATGACTTTCTTCGGCAACAAGCAATAAAGTATGATTTTCTTCGGCACCGAGGCGCACAACTAAACCGGTATACAGTGGCAGTCAGGCCGACCTAAGTCACAGCCGAGCGAGGACCACGCCCTGACTACGGGAAAAAATAGAAAGAAATTTTTTGTATTTCCAATTCCGACTTAGCGCAGCACAAGACGAATTTAGACTTGTTACCTAATAGCATTAGCATTTTCTTTGTTTTCGTAGAAACACAGCAGTAGAAACACAGCATCTGTCATAATGAGTGTCCGTTCCCAAGAAGGGCCTCCGAATGGTGTGGGGGATGGGAGTAGGGAGGACGACGAGGGGCATGAATCTGAGGACCCCGACTCATGTCAAGAACATACAGAGGACGATCCGGAGGCGGAAAGCAGGTACCTCCAACTGTATATAAAGATTCCGGACGTCGAGCCCGAGCTGCAGGAAAAATACGCCGCGCCCTTCAATGCCGGCAGCCGCGCCGAAACCGCTTGGCAAGAGTTGTACGACGACGCCTCTTACCAGGTGCAAAAGTGTCTGGCTCTGGAAGATTGCCAGGTTTGTCATGCATTTTTCGCATAACCTTTACCTTAACCCGTGAAGATGCCTGTAATGCATGACCTAGCATCACAGATTTTCAAAGGGCCTTCTGATGCGTATTCCGCATGAGAAACGCCCCCTCCGTGTAGCACAAACTGAACTCCTCTTGCTGGCCATGCGATACAGATTACAGTGGTTGAGGGGTAAAAAAGGTCATGCAATACAGATTTTTTTTACCTTCCAAACGTATTATTGTCACAAATTGCAACCTTCCAGACCCAGACAGTTTTGCATTTGATACCTCTGAGGAATTGGACAGATTGCTGGGCGAGGAAAGCGGTCTCGAATCTATCTACAAAGGCACCCGTCTATCCTGTGCAAAAGTATCGCACTCGTAGTAATTGCAATTATGCATGACAAATCTCTTTCTCAACGTAAATTAGCACTACAAATTGAATTTGTAATGCTGGGCTAATTTGTAATGCAGTTTATACTAGTACGACTACAATACTTTCGCAATGCATACCGTCGGGCCCCCGAGGTGGTGGAGGCGTTCACGAAGGATGAGAAGGGCCGCGACTTCCTGGCAGCCGCGCTGCGGAGGCGTCCCGCCGCCCTATACCTAGGCGAAAAAGTGAAGGCCACCGTCCACGCCCTGCCGCTGGATTTTGACGCGCTTGAGCCGCTGCGGCGTTGCGGGTACGCTGCTGACGACAGTGAGTCCGCGGTCTCCACCCTCGAGCGCGCCGTGCTACGCGGCAGCTCCTCCTCCTCGTCTTCTTTATCGCGCGACGCCGGCGCGTTCCCGGAAGATGACGGCGGCCGAGAGGCACTTGGCTGCCTCGCCCGGGCTGCCGAAGAGCAGCTGCAGGCGTTCCGCGAGGCGTTAGAGCAGTGCGCACAGCAATTCGGTGCGCCGGGTGCGACAGATTTCCTACCCTCATTTGCCGCGAAGATGGAAGAGAGAGTGCTGGAAATGCAAGAAGAAATTGCAATCCACGAGTCCCGGACCAAGCACGCTCTATCCCAGGTCCCGAAGGTGGAGCCCCCGCCGGGCGACGCAGGTAAGCGGTCAGCGTGGCTTTTGTTAGAGATTCGCCGCGCTCCCTACTTAAGTAGCGACTTTAATACTTCGTATTGCTTCAGCATACCAGATCCTTCCCACTTCGTTCATTCCCCGGGTCGCATGCTTTGATATCGGAAACAAAAAAAGAATGAGAAAGAGATAAAAGGAGCAACTCATCTAACAGCGCAGTGTCGTACAGCCGCAGCTAGGAGCATATAAAAGCATTCAATTTGATGATCACAGGTCGCACCTCAAGTTCCAAGTTAGCTCCGCGAGGCGGGAGAGAGCAGTCGGACGATGAAGTAGAAAAACGAGCTGCTCGTTCGGAACAGCAAACGGGTCGTGATGAAGAGCGGAAGACGACGAAGAATATTACCGTGAGTGCTCCTATCGCCGCTCCGGCCACAAGAGGGACGTCCATCAGCAACGCCAACAAGCCAACTACCTCTACTTCCAAACAGGCGGCGCTACCAGAGTCTTCACCAGCAAACCGCCTCAACAGCGGTCTTCCGCTGGCAGGGTCATCTACTTCAGGCACAATTCTTGCGGGGGCTTCCTCTACCCGACCGATGAAGCGACATCAAGCGCTTGGTGAGAGTGGGAGTGGAGCGGAAATGATCGCAGTAGACGAATTTGACGCACCAGCTTCCAAAACGAAAAAGTCCAGGCGTGTGGACGGGCAGGAAGATAAAGACCCTCTGCCGAAGGAGCTCTCGACGAAGCTTCCAGAAGATGAAAACAGAGCCACCTCCGCCTTGAGTTCGACAGTATTGGAAAAGAAGAAAAAGGACGCGGAAAAAGAAAAACAAGCCAGCTCAAGAAGTAGTGCAGCTACAAGAACAGGTTTGCGTTGTATAATTTGCGTCTTTTGCTGCAACATGAGTGCTTGTTCATCGACTATAGGTTTTCTGTTGTCGGAGTCGGTGTAAGTAAGTATCTACATCTAGTGCTCAACATGCCACAGAAAAAGAGACGCGGAACCGCAAAGTTCAAAATGCGCTTAATTTGCGAATTGATGTTTTTACACCAGGTCCTCACGATCATGCCCTCGATCGTCCGACGGGAGCCACAAGCAACTCTCGAGGAGGAGATCACGACGACAAACCCCCGCCCCGAAGACCCGCGGCGCTCTCGAACGACTGCAAATCCAAGGTCGAAGAGGTGCTCATGTTGTCCAGCAACGAAGCGAGAGAACGTTGCGCGAAACATGCCGTGGAGATTGTTTTTGGAGAGCGCACGGAGATATGTATGGCCCGCCTTCTGAAGCACGAGTTTTCATCCTCGAAGCCCAAAGAAGGCGCTATGAAATGCAAATATGTCTGGGTCTGGAGGAATGCAAGACGTGTCATGCAGATTTTCATTTTCCATGCCACATCCACATGAAGTTTGGAATGCAGGACTTAGAGTGACAGGGTCTTCGACGTCTCTATCATGCCTATCCTGCATGACAAACTGCCTCTAAACTTGTTCAAAAGTGTACAGCTTTTGGTAGTCATGCACCACAAATTTTTGTACGATCCAGACTTAGCAATAGCATGAAAAGTTCGCGTCCTCCCAAGACCCAGACATATTTGCAATGCATAAGCGCGAAGCAAGTGCAACAACCTCCGCGGGTTCACAGCTACCTTCTGCAGCGGGCGCGAGCTATGGTGCATCAGGAGCTGCGGGCGAGAAACGGTGGCCCGCCGACCGATTCGGCGCCCGCGGCCGCCCTCGATCCGAAGGCCTACGCAGAGCGGGTTCGCAATGCCGGATCCTTCGAAAAGAAGGCGGCTCAGTGGAAGCTGGTCTACGATTCTTTGTGCAGCCTCGATAGCCCGGAGGCTGGTGCTTCTCGCAGGAGCACAACAAAGGCGAAGCCTTTAGGCCTTCAAGGCGCCGGTGACCAAAGCACGAATAAAGCTGGAGGCTAGCGGAGATGTTCCGGCTTGCGCATCTTGTTCTGTCGTGGCCTTATTTTCATCCTGACCGGCGCAGCCGCTGCAAGATCTTTGGAAAGTGTGAAGAGCTGTAGTGTCAGAAAGACAACAGGAACAGGATGAAAAAGGTCAATATCCCGCCACTGATTCAGATTTTAGTGGTGGGTGGCCGCAAGGATCATTGGATGGGGTTCTGCTTGAATCAAAGAAGGTTTAGGCTACATCTTCATATTGCGACGCGTTGTAATAAGTTGGGCATTTCAGGCACCACTGCTTTTGTCCGTTAAGTGTCCAACATTTCAATTCCAGGCTTGAGTTTGTTTTCTAACGAAGCTCTGATGTTCATGTTGCAGCTAATGCAAATTATGTTCGTTCTCGCATCATGCCATGGCATGCTTTGTTTTTGGTCCTGAAAATGTAGAAAGGTGAGTGCTTGCTCGAATGCAACTGGTTTCTGCGTGCGCGGCGTATCAGACTTATTCTTGCCTATAATCTTCTGCCGACAGTGGACAGGAATGAACCCGCAGGAGGAGCTTAGCTGCTACACGTTTATGGTGCTACGTCAAGATGCCGACGTTACAAACATAGACATACAAAGCACATAACTTGTACACAAAATCGATTTAAACATTGTTTGCGTTCTGATTACAAGGTCTTTATTCGAATTCCCGCACTGTGACGAGCTCGAGAACTAGGTGTAGAAGATATCATACAAATACAATTTTCTTCTGTCGTGTGACTTGTTTTTGCTTCAGCTTAAGTTAAAAAATAAAAATGCCGTGACACAGTAGAAACCGATCTGCGTCTTTCTAGGTTCAAAAATGACGACAGACAGACGAGACGACGATGCGGAGCGGTACGCGATGTACGACTACGAAGACAAGGAGTATTCTATTTAAAACGTACCCACCCCATAGTTGTAATGCGAATCTGCATGCTGAAAATGTTTCTCATGCGGAGCCCCATGAGAAGCATTTTCTAATCGTGTTTTGCAACTTGTCATGCTCCAATCAGCATGGTATGCTAGATCTGTGATGCTGCTGAGCTAGCTCAAACAGCACTACACTACGAATCCAAATTTGTCATGCAAAACAGCCAAAACTTGTGGATTTGTCTAGCCGATTCCCCATCTTGACTATGGTGTGGGGACGTTTTTACTCAGGATAAGGAAGCAATCACCGTTAAGGTTCCCCGGCTTTGTCCCGCCTCGTCCTCTGCCGGCTCCGGTGAAAATCCCGCCGTGGATGACCGCGTCTTTGACGTTTATTGGAAGGCCACGAAGTACCAACCGCGGGGTAAGATTGCCCTTTCCGCCAACCGTGTGCGGGAGAACGCGATTAGCATGGGCGCCCTGTTGAAAAAATTCGAAGTCGCTATAACGCAGTTCGACAATGCTGTGTGGGTTTTCAAAAATTGCAATTCGTCGGCCAACCATGGCGCGCCGGAAGATGTGGAGAAAACGTTGGAGTGGTTTGGCGACTGGGCCTTGGACCTCAAGCAGTTTGTCGGGTACATCCTGGAGGAGGATGGGAAGAACTCGCACCAAAGCCTCAGTGAAGCGGATTACAACCAGGCCCGCGGTATGGATTGCAAAAATGTCTGGGTCTGGGAACTTGTGATGCTGAGTGGCGAATCACGAGGACGTCACAAGTGACGGCTCACCATGACAAACTGCGTTTTTGCATGACAGAAAAGTGGAGCTTTTGGATAGCGTGCATGACACACTTGAGAGTCAGGGTCATGCTAAGCTGAGCATGACAAACTTGCGCGCTTCCAGACCCAGACATTTTTGCATTTGATACGCGAGTTGAAGCTCATGTTTGAGGAAGCGGCCAGGGACAAAGAGTGGTTAGCGCTCAAGGCCCGGCGGAAAGCAGGTGTCGTGGTGGACGACGACGGCGCTGTGGAAAAAGCTTCCGGCGGCGAGGCCAGCGCGGGTGCGGGTGCGGGGCAGCCAGGATCTTCATCCGACGACGGTGTTCTAGAAGTACCCGCAGCAACAAGACACGGCACGGGCGGTTGCGAGATCAGAGGTGTGTCAACTAGCTCTACATATTTCTTGCTGTGCAAATCCAAATGCAAAAAAGAAGACCATCTTCTAGGAGTCGTCGCGTGAAGAAATCAATGTACTATCAGTTCCTGCTTTTTCCTCGTTTCTTTCTCTTCAACGTGGTAACCCAGCCCTCAACTTTACGTGCCTGCAAAATCGAAGGGCCTGCAGGAAAATTTATCTATATCCTTCCACAAAGGCCAAGATAACACTTGGCACGCAGAGTGAGTGACTCTCCTGTCACTCCGCACACAGCAGTACTGGGTGCCCGTCCACTCATTAGAATGAGAAAAGATAATGTTTATCCCGGACACGCACAAATATGATGATGATGATGATGATGTAAGTTTCTCATTCGTCATCTTGAAGGTGCGTCTACTTCGAGCCAGTGTAGAAGTGGTCCGAAGGGGGAACAACAAGACACGAAAGCTGTAGGAGAAGGCTCAACTGAAGTGAAAGGTCGTTGTGGTTTTCCAGTACGAAAATTTTCGCTCGAGAACGAGCCATCTTTGCGAGAGAAAGACCCTGGGCGCCGCGAGAAGGAGGGCCGTTGTTCCCATCCGCGTAAGAAGACGGCGAGCAACACTAGGCACCACCAGAGGGGGCACGGTAGGTGGAACAAGAGCAGGGACTACACCAGAGACCCCCGTGGTCGGGACGACCGCTACGCCGCCGACCGCCGGCGCCGATCGTCTGGTCGAGGAGATAGAAATCGTGACTTCCATCATGGCGGCTCATCGAGGAGGCGAAGCGCCGGAAGGGGCAGGTCTCGCTCACGAGAGGACCGGGATAAAGACAGAGACCGGAATAGAGATCGCGACCGGGACAAAGATCGAGATTGGAACAAAGGTCGCGGCCGGGAGAAGGGTCGTCGACACTGGGGTTCGAAAGATCGGGATTGGCGATCGCGAGACCGTTACCCCGACCAGGGTCGCCGGGATGAGCGAGACAGAGATTGGCGAGACGACCGAGGCTGGGGCCGTGACGCGGGTGACGCAAGGAATCGGGATCGCGACAGACGAGGGTGTGATGATGACAAAACCGGCGGGGCCAAGCCTCGGGACCATCAAAGCCGCTGTGGTAAACCAAGTCCGCGCGACAAGCGGAAGCGGTCCCGTGAGGAGCGCCAGCCTTCCTCGAAAGCAGCCGTCGCGGCAGGAGGTCCTGGCCGCTTACTTACTATGTTATCTTCTGCAGTCGCTACTTGTACTTCTGCTGCAGCCTTGTTTTCTGATGTTTCACTGTTCTGCCGGGTCGTTCTTTTTACGTAAGATGAAAAAAATACCGGAGACCTGTAGTTGCTTTGCAAGCTAGATAAGGATCGCCACTGTTAAATTGACGCTTTTGTCCCTCACCATGAACAGTTCGAGATCGCGATCGTGGCCAGGAGACGGAGCGATGCTGGAAGCTGACGCTTACGAGCCTGTGCATTCTCCCCCCTGGGAAGGCAGAGCGAGCAGTTTACGTGAGACTCCCAAAGGACTACTTCGCCGCCAGTACTTCATCCAGCGATGCCCGCGACCTACGCATCAGGGAACACGAGTGCATCTGGCGGGAGCTGTCATCTCGCACTACGGACGCCGAGCGCGCGATCAAGGAGTATTTCTGTGTGTGCGACAAATATGTCGTCGTCGTGTTCAACACCCCTGCGGACGCACTGCGAGTCCTAGAAGCCCCTGTGACGCGCGTCGTGCTATCCGATAACATCTCGGTGGCGGACGTGGCTCCTTACAGTCGCGACAGAGCCCGTGGGAACAAGTTGCCCAGCGAACCAAAGCCGGCTCTGCCACGGCCCGCTGCTGTGTCCTCGTCCCCTAGTACTACATCGACCGCAGTGGTAGTACAGGGGGCCGTACCGAAGTCTGCGGCACGGGTAGTAGCGACTGCGAAAGGCGACCTCCCGGCTGCGAATAAACCACAGGACGCCGCATCTTCGGTAGTCATTCCGGTTGCTACTGGTTGCACGGCACCTAGTTGTACGGGACCACCAGCATCTTTAACCGGTGCCGCGAGTAGACCTCGTCCTGTCGACCACGGCCGCGCCCCTGTATTGAATGAAAGCGAAGGCGGTGGGCGTGTAACGCGGCAAAAGCAAAAGCTAAAAAGGCCGAGATCGCCCGAAGGGGCCGTGCCGCTTTGCGACGAGCAGCCGCACCAGGGCCAAGAAGAGACTGCAAGAACTTGTCACGAAACTACGAGGCTGGACGCGCACGCGACTGCGGCAAGAGCTGGTGAGCAGCCCACGAAAAGGGCAGAACGCACCCTCGCAACATTTATATTTGGCGACAAACGACCTGTAGAGGAAGCACAGCGCGTTGATCAACTAAAAAAGACGAGCCCAACTAGAACAGTTCCCAACAAAAAACCGTCATGCGAGAGGATAAACTACGATGAACTCGGTCTCGGGCAGGCATGCAGCAGCACCGAAAGAACGGCGGACACGCTGAATGCGCCTGCACCGGCTTGCGAGAAAGTAACGCCACTTGTCCCCACAGCAGCTTGTGCAGCTTCAGTGGGCATCAAAGTCGCAGGCCAGCGCGCTGCTCTTCAAGAGGAGGTGGAGGTTCCGCAGAAGTCACAACGCGGGAATAACAATAAAGCGAAGGCGATGAAAACTGCTGCCGGACCGCCCCTACTTGCAGGTGGAGGTGCGAAAAGGCCCGCACTAGCAGAAAAGCAGAGTGCTGTCGTTCAGCATCCTGCGCCGAAGCGGAGAAAGGCAGGTAACAAAGGCTCCGCGGTGGCCGTCCAGCAGAACAAGAAAGCAGCCGAGGGCGGGGAGGTGCCTACTACTGCAGCATCAGCCTCGGCCGTTAGTCTACAAATGCCAACTGATTCCGGGATCGCACGGAATAAGGCGAATTTGTCCTCGGCGACATCATCGTCCACCTCCGCTCAAGTTCTCGGTAAGGATGAGATTATTTCTTTGTACATGCAAAAGTAAGAGAAGTCATTACTATTGGTTTGCAATTGGTGTCAACATCATGCTGCAATGCCGCAAGAGTGTGGTCTTCAGGTTCAAAATGAGTTGCAGAACCAAGCCAAAAAACCAACATAAAAATTTTACATGAGGACGATTTCACAACAACTACGACAGGAAAAATACAAGCACCAGGAACATCAACATTAGCAAAACCACCCCCACCCCCAGCCATTCCCACGGGCCCGGATGTCCAGCAGAAGGTCGACGAGTGGTTGGGCTTTTCGTTGGCGAGAATTCAGACCGTTTGCAGGGGCCTCGGCGTATCTCTGGTCGAGGGTGAGCTGAGGGTTTCCCTCATCGCCAAAGCGCTGCGCAAGTGGGAAGCGGCGGACCAGAAATGCCGCGCGGGCGTGTTGTACTGCCTGCACCACCACGCCGCGCAACTCGCAAGCAGAATCAGCGGGCAGTGGGGCGAGGTGAAACTGCGCGAGGACCACGCGGAAAAACTTGTGCAGGCGAAACAATTGAAGGCACAGTATGAGAACGCATGGAAAGTGATCAATGATTTCAGAAGCTATAGTTCCTCATCTGCAAAAGCAAAGCCAGGACAAAATCAAAAGTAGAAGCAAAGGACGGGTCCTCTTGAGCGTTTATATCCAGGGCTGCGTAGAGTGCTAGTGCCCTATCGAGTATTGATGCGTATTTTTGCTATTCTCTTCTCCAGAATTTCCATTTCAATTTTTCTTCTCATTCCTGATTACGATTCGCTGGGGCTGTTTGATTTATTGTCTGCAATAAAAGCTGTACTTAGCTGTGTACAGTATCAGCAAGTTCCCGACCATATCAGAACAATGAGGCACTTGCGTACGCGAAACAATCCATGTGGGTCCGTTGTGGCGATAAAATCTTGGTGGTTCTTCATCATTGCAGCGCCAGTTGGTTGGGCATGAAGCAGGACCTTCGTTTATATAATCATTGGCTGGCAGATCTGGATCCGTGGTGACCGTGTGTGATCGTTCCGCTTTTCTAGTGTCGTGCGGCGAACCTTAAGAAGTAGTCTGGCAGAGGCATACACGTATTTACGAATTCTATAAGCATATTGATCATGTGGCCGCAGGTTCTCGATCATCTCGAGGCAGATGACTGGTAGACTAGACGACATGACATTGGTTCGCCTCAAGTAAGAAGTTATTAGCAACAGCGACGCATCAGAACAAACAAAGATCAAGATGTAAGACTCAAAATGTTGGTTTCGCTTGCACTTCCTTCTCCCAACTGAAATTGTTTCTTGCTCGACCGATATTACATCACTTACAACCTAAGTTATACATAAGTCTCTTGAATTTTCGTCCGGTGAGGTTGAATCCACAAATAAACAATGAGTAGCTCATCTTCCGCGGCGGCTGAAGACAGGCGGCCGCAGCGTTGTGAAGTGCAGCTTTTCATCCACGTTGAACCACGACCTCCTGGAGCGAAAATCCACGACCTGCGGGAGCTGTACGACCCCCCGAAGCATACGCGCAGCTGGGAAGTGTGGCATGCCGCACACGAGCTGGTGGTCGACGAGGTAGAGCAGGTGCTTGGCGAACAACTGGCGGAAAATGCTGAATCCGGGCCCCATTCGGCGCCGGAATTTCTCCGCGTCTTCCTGCACGGCAGCGACCCGGCCGACTACCTGCGACAGACGATCCGGCGGCACGGGATTGCCGTGATTGACAAAAGCACCGGCGCTCGGCTCACCGTCCACGCGCTGCCGCAGGGCCGGGGGGTGATGTCAATGTTGGATTCCCTTAACGACGCCAGCAACGGTGCGGAAGACGCACTTGACGCACTGGAGGAGGAAATCGATGCGGTCGCCGAGGGTGTTCTTGGCCAGCATGTAGAAGAGGAAATCCGGGCGCGAGTCGAAAGTCCACTAGAATCCGCCCGGAAGGCGGTCGCAGCCTTCGGCCAGGAGGTCCGGAAAGCGCAGGTCCGCCTTGCCGGGAGGGACGATGAGCTCAGAAATGAAATGCTCTGGGTGCGGAAGTTGAGGGACAAATTGGAGGAAGTGGCTGGCGACCACAACGAATGCGTCAAGCGAATGGACCTGGCTAGAGAAGTATCCGTGGGAATTGGATGTGAACTGCCTTCGTCTTAGTTATGAGTAGTGTATTCAGGAGACGCGGCTTGCATTTGCAATGCCAATGCAAAATAAATATGCGGGGTGAGTGTCATTGTCATAAAAATGGTCCTCAAGCCAGAATCTACTTCACCCTATCCATGCATTAGGATGCAGAATACATTGCCAGCCCAAGAACTCCAAGTACAAGTTCGAGTTCCTATTGAAGGCGAAGATGTAGATTTTGCACAGCATAGATTGCGCTTGACGACATGAAGCGAGAAGCCGCACAAATTGCAGCCGCAAAGTCCTCGTCAAAACGACCAGCAGACGCATCAGCGGGGGGTGCGAGCGGAAAGACCACGAAGAAGGCGAAACAGTTGAACAACGATAAATCCTCCGCGAGCTGCTGCCAGTCTGTGGCAACAGGAAATAAAGCTGCGCAGAGCTCGTCTTCTAGTAGCAGCGCACCAAGCTCCGGCGGGGCGATCGGAGTAGCGGTAGCTGCGCAAGCAAAAAAAGAGCTGGGAATAGGTAATTAAAGTATTCTAGTCCTACGCCTTGTAGCTTCTGATCCTACAAGAATGGCGCATCACGCGCATGACGTTTGAAAATGAAAACCGAAACTACTGGACAAACGCCACCTAGGTCACAAAGCGAAGCTGGAACGGGTCTTGTCGATGACGCTCAAGGAGGCGAAAGAGGCCATTAAGGCGAATAGCCTCGCCGCGCCGGAAGGGGAAACGCGGGGGCGCGCGGCCGAGGCGGTAGCGCGCGTGTTGGCGTTCGAGTTCCCCGGGGAGGACGCGTTGCAACAGGTGCGAGACTACTATGGGACTCTCAGTTGTTACATTCTCAACTGTTACATGAATTTGTAATGCAAGCATAGCGAAAGTCAAAGGGGGAGGATTGCATCTCTAGCATTGCAAATTCCGCACAGATTTCAATGCTGTTGAGCCCTTCGGGAATTTGTCATGCGAAGTCGCTGCGCCGTGTGGATGTTGGTGTTGGTTTTGCATGACAAATTCATGATATAGCAGTTGAAAATGTAACGTTTGAGAACTCCATAACTACCTCGCGGAGAAGCTCCGGGGATTGTGGGCGCAGATTGCCGCCTATCAAATGTAAAAATGTCTGGGTCTGGAAGAAAAAGAATGCAAGATTTGTGATGCAGGTTTTCCATGATCCATGAGGTCTGGAATGCGAGACCCAGCATGACAGATTTTTTGAGGTCTCTATCATGCGTTTCTTGCATGAGAAACTCCCGCTCAACTTGGTCGAAAGCGGACAGCTTTTGGTACTCACGCAACACAGATTTTTGCATCATTCAGATTTAGCATGACAAGTTCTAACCTTCCAGACCCAGACATTTTTGCGCTTGATACCGCCGCGTGCGTGGACCTGAGCGCAGAAAAAGACGCCGGCCGGCAGGCCCTCGAGAACGAGGCGAGGAGGGTGGAAGTAATCCACGTCCGGCTGTGTCAGATGAACGAGGGTCGTCGGAGCCACCAAAACTAGGCAGGTGGTGAAGCATTTTTAACGTCGCTGCGCATGGAGGTGTAACATTGAATGGTCCGGCGTTTGTTCTGCGCATTTCTTTCTTGCACCAGCACCAGCTCGTCTGATCGCCGCAGCAGGATCTGTGAAAGGGCTGGAGACCTAGAACGGCAAGAGTCAGAGTGAAAAAGCGCACGAGCTGCCAAACAAAGGGTCGTAATCCCATTCAGATTTTTGTGTTGGTCGTGAAGGTGGACTCCGGTTTGATAAAACAAAGAAGACTTAAGCTACATCTTCATAAACACACGTTGCAGATTCAGCAGCACTGGTGCAGCTACTGCTTCTGACCATGACGGGTCGAACACTTCCCAGGTTCGATTTTGCTTCCTATACGTGATAAAATACGATGCTGCCACAAAAACAAAGTGTATTCGCCTTCGCCTTCGTTGTTATGCATCTTTTCGGAAGTAGGACTGAAACAGTTTACTCGAGGTCGGCTAGAAGTGAGCTCTATGTGAGAGAAAAACAACATGAGCAAGTCGAGCATGAGAAACCCTTTGCAAGGGACAATGCGCAGAGCGAGTCTCTTCGGTAGCGTCTACAAGTAGACAGACTGACAAAGAGAAAATAAACTCAATCTTAAAAATACAAGCAAAGCACCAGGAAGATGGTGTGCGTGTCCTTTTGGTCCTAGTAGGTCTGGGCGTCGCAACAATGGTACTATCGTCGCGTGCGCAGCTCTCTGCGCTTGCTGTTGTACTACCTGTCGCTGCGGCGGCGCAGATATTCGGAAGAGTCGCACCAACGAACGCTGTGGCGAAGGTCGTGACAACCACCCTACGTGCAGCCGGTTATTTATCCGGTAGTGCAGCAGCACACAGAACAAGTACTAGCAGCAGAGCACAGGCTGCTGGTGCTGCTCTAGATGAACACCAGCTGTCGGGTACAATTCTTGCGCAAGAACTTCGACAACACGATGCTGATCCGGAAGAGAAACTTCTTCCCACGACGAGTTTGGAATTTGTGGTCCAGGATTTTTGTAGCGACGAGCAAGAAAATGAAAATGAAAACAAGAACGAGCTTTCTTTCCATCAGAACCAAAACGCCGATGTCGTGGGACGAGCGTCTGTTTCGCCACTACACCCGCCCTCGTTCGAAGGCCAGGAGGATGAACATGTCGCGGCCAACTATCATCTTTTCTCCGGAGCAGATGAACCTGCGCACAAGATGATGAACCTTGTCCCCTGGCCGGCGAATTTCGAGGCAAACAGCGCCCAGCTCCCCGTGCAGTGCGAGCAGCCGGACTGGTTGTTACGGAAGGACCAACTGGTGCTGCCCGTGAACGAGGAGAGGAGCTTCTTGTCGAGCGTGAATGAAGCAACAAGCACACCAACATCAAAAGCCAGCGCAACAACTAAAGTTTCGGCCACTCTGGTGATGACGCTGTTTCTCGGGCCGGACGGGCCGAACGACTGGAAAAGAACTCCGCCAAGTGGGCAAACTACGCATGTAGCGGCAAATAAAAATCTTTACGCCGCTGCGGACTGGCTGCGGGCGCTCTTTGCCGCGAACGTGCAGGTCCTTCGTCGGTTCTATCCTGTGCAAAAGTATCGCACTCGTATCAATGCATTATACAAATTTCCTCAGCATGAGAAATTTGTAATGCGGATTTGCCTTGAGAAGAAGATTTGTAATGCAAGACATTGACATGCATTTATACGAATACGATACTGTTGCACAGGATAGGTTCGGCCACGGGCTGATCTTGCGCACGGACTTCACTCCGGGGGACTTCGACGGGAAAACGCATTTAAAGTCCTGGGAGGTCGACAGCGAGGACTGCAAGAAGAAAAATTTATCCCCAGCGGACTGTGCCAAGCAGTACCAGCGACTCAATTCCTTCTTCGAGAGGCCGCTCATGGTAGCAGACTACCTAAACTTACGAAAAGCTGGAAGTGGATCTGCTGGAGATTCGGATTCCAGTTCCACCGCCCCTGAAGATCAACAGTTCCGCTTCACCCACGTGTTCACGCTGGATGCGGACGCCGCGTTCGTCAGCATGAGTATCGACTCGGTCCGGTTGGCGGCGTGGAATTTGGCGCGGGCGGGAAAAGACGTGTTTGCCGCCAATGAAGACTGGCAGGAAGAGAAGAACAAAGCGGGGTGGGACCAGGACCAGCTCTGCCGCGGGGTGAACAACGGGTTGTTGTTCGCGGCGAACACGGCCTTTTCCCGAACGTTCTTCCGAGATCTATGGGATCATGATTCTCAAATGTTACATTCTCAACTGTTACGTGAATTTGTAATGCAAGAATGGCAAAAGTCAAAGAATGAAGGGAGGTTGCTCCTGTAGCATGACAAATACCGCACAGATTTAGGGGCTGTTTAGCCTTCGTAAAATTTGTCATGCGACGTAGCGTCCCTGTGTGGATGCTGGTGCTCATTTTGCATAACAAAAAATCATGTAACAGTTGAGAGTGTAACGTTTGAGAGTCCCATAATACATCTTCGCGGCGCACCAGCGCGGCCCGCGCGCGCAGGCCTGGGAGATCGAGCCAACGATCAGCCTCGTCTGCGCCTCGAACGACCAAGAGTGCGTGCAGAACGCGATTCCCCGGCTGCGACAGCACTTTCTCACGACGCGTGGCCAGTTTTGGAACCGGGGCCGGTTCGCGAACGACGAAAGCGCGCCGCTTGTGAACGCGACAGCGACCGCTGGTGGAGCAGGGGAAACAACGCACATCGTGCACTACATGAACGCCGACGGGAACATGAAGATTGCGGAAGAGGATTTCTGCGACCCCGGGTTTTTAGTAAAGCCGATCCAGGAGGAAACGAAAGTCGCTTTGGGAGTGTGCAGCAGCAGGAAGACCACGAGTCAAGGAGGAGAGGAAAGTGCAGAGGAAGTTGTACAACAACTAGATTGGCAGCCGCCAGCACAGTCGTGCGTCGGCCAAGGAACTAGTAAGCCACTTGGTTCCGGCAGTTCTGTGGGGGAGAGCATGAGTGGTCCTCACAGTCACGAAACGTCGAAGCAGCAACGTCGCCTCCGCGTCGAGGAAATCCGAGTGGACGAGGAAGCTGACACAATTCGATATGACTTGCTCAAACGTTACAATCTCAAACGTTACATAAAGAATCTGGAATTTGTTGCATGATGACCATGACAGACTCGCACAGCGTTCCAACTTTTGCAATACAAATTTCGCGAGATTGTCTTGGGGTTTAGGGGTCCGGAACTTGTCATGTGCAATCCTATGAGACTTGGCTAGATCATGCAATCTTGCATCACAGATTTCCATATTCTATTCGTAACGTTTGAGATTGTAACACCTGAGCGGGTTATATTCGAGCGGGTGGTCCTCCGGATTTTTACCTCCAAACAAGCCCTGCTGAAGAGGAGACGACAGCTGTGGAGCTTGTTGACACGAGTGAAAGAAGTTTTTCCCCGACGACGGAACAAGGGGAAGCGGTGCCTGCTGCAAGCGGTACAACTGGTAGTGCAGCTGTCATCGCTGCAGCTGTTGGGCATGATGAAGATGAAATGCGTGCTGGGACATTGTCCGTGTTCGTCACGTCCTCTTCGTCTTCACACGACGAGCGCCAGCCTTTGTCCACCACCCTGGACGATGACTTCCTCACCGCAACCCCCCCTTTTTGCAACGGTTGCTGCATCGGTCCGGCCTCGGAAGCCCCGTATCAAAAGTAAAAATGTCTGGGTCTGGAAACTTGTGATGCTGGGTGGCGTCTCATGATGAGGCTACAAATGCTGGCTCAGCATGACAGGTTTCTGCGCTCCTAGGTGTTGCCTACTCTGCATGACAAACGGCGCTTCTGCATCACAGAAAAGCGGAGCTCTTGGGTAACGTGCATGACAGATTTAAGAGTCATGCCAGACAAGCATGACAAACATGAATTCTTCCAGACCCAGACATTTTTGCACTTGATACCCCGGCGAACGTAACCAACATCGGAGATCTCTCCTACCACGCGCGTTGCCTCGATGTGCACAAGTGCGCGGCGGCGGAGGTTCCTGGCGGAGCTGGTGCTCTTGGTGGTACGACGAATCCAGATGAGCAGCATGATCAGCGCAGGAGGACCAAGTACGCCTTCGTCCTTACCCACAAGGGGGTTCTGCCCCAGCCGGAGAGGAATACCACGGAATATCAAATGCAAAAGCATCGTACTCGTAAGTATAAATGCATTACAAATTTCCTCAGCATGAGAAACAAAATCTGTCATGCGGATTTACCTTAATAAACGAATTTGTAATGCGTGACTGCAATTACTACGAGTGCGATACTTTTGCACAGGACACGGAATGGATTGACCTCATGTTCCCAAACCTTCGCAGCATGGAGCTGGCCCGGCAGGGAATACTGAGACAAGGAAAATCAGCGACGAAAGATATCGAAATCGACATTCTCCTCCTCGTTGCGCTGAACCGCGGCATGACGATCGGGGTTGACGCAAAGTGGTGGGAGAAAACTGTATCTTACCTGCAAACCGAACTGCGCCGCATCGCACCAACTACGGTCGTGAAGCGCGTGCCGTGGACGGTGTATGCGTTGCAAATATGTCTGGGCGTGGAAGGATGCAACTTGTGATGCGCATTTCACAACACATAAAAATCTGTCATGCATAAGAAGCAAAAGCTGCCCACTTTTTGTCACCAAAATTGGGCATTTGTCATGCGGATCCGGCATTGCGGAAGCTCCTCGAAACCTGTGATGCTAGAGCTTCCATGCCAGACCTTCTGTGTCATGCAAAAGCAGCATGACCCTTCCATACCCAGACATATTTTCATTCAATACGGTGCCGGAGGATGCGAAGTTTGACCGGAAGGAAAGCTGGTGCGGCGAGGTCGATTTTATCCGGCTCAATATGAACTGCAAAAGTATCGTACTCGTATGAATGCATTACAAATTTCCTCCGCATGAGAAATAAAATTTGTAATGCGGATTTACGATAAGAAAAAAATTTGTAATGCAAGACTTGCATTTATACGAGTACGATACTTTTGCAGTGGATACTCAACGCGTTCAGCGAGACGGACTACGACGCCGTCGTCTACTATGGGAGTGTCAGGATCGAAATTGACAAAGTTGAAAAAATAACTTGTAATGCATAAAATGCATGACGCGACTTACGTGTGTTGCAGCAGAGCAGGCAAGTGAGGCCGATCGTAAGCCCGTTTGGGGTTAGAGCTCGGGCCGCTAAAGTAGCATGAGAAAATCTCTCTTTTTTGCATAAACAGCATGACAAACTGGATTTAGGCACCACCAAAATTTGTCATGCGCCACTTGAAAACGGGGTTTCAACTGGCATCCAATTTATGCATGGCAAATCATTTCAACTTTGTCGATTTCGATCCTGACAGTTCCATATCTACTACGACCGCGATGTGGAGCTGCAGGACACGGGCGGAGAAAACCTGCTGGCGCTGTTCGAGTGTGTGGCGAAGCAGGACGTGTTTTTGACGGCCACGGGTGGGCTGAACGAGCCAATAAACGTCGGCTTTTTCGCGATGAAGCCGAACCGAAAACTGCTAGACGTCGCCCTGGAGTTTTCCAAACTTGCCGACTACAGCGACGACACCGGGTGGGCGGGCAGTGGCTGGAGTCCGGCGCGCATGTTTTTGGTGAAGGGGAATGAAGAGGAAAGCCGTGGTGGAATCGGTGAAGGCGAGCGCGGAGAAGCTTCTGGAGGTGCTAGTCTTTACCTACCTGCTTCGTCTTCGACGGGGGCAATAATATCTTCTTCTTCGGGCATAAGAAGTACAGATACTGATTATACAGCAGGAGACGCCGACCGCACTGGTAGTACCACATCAACTCAGCAAGAAGACAACCTTCATCTGCTGCGCGAAGGAGCCCCCGGCACCGTGGAAACAAGCGAAAATGACGGGAGCAGTATCATGGGCGGAGGGAAAGATACAATGAATACCACTTCGCCTTCGCGCGTTAGGAACACGGATTCGAATACTGTGATGTTGTCCGCGGAAGGCGGTAGCAGTAGTACTGATGCTCATGCTACAGGAACAAGAGCCTCTCGTCCCGGCACCTTCCTGTTCGAGGAGGACGAGCAAGATTTTCTGCGTCAACAGCAGGCGACGACCTCGATGGGCACTAGAACCACGACACGGCACGGCTTTGATTCCTTATCAGGCAAAAGCGAAGACCAAGACCACCACCTCGAGCACACGACCAGCAGGTCCTCGTTGTATAAGCGCGTTCTCCTCGACCCAAGTCTAGTCACCGCGATCCGTCAAGACCGAGACAAATACGAAGCATTTCTGAAAAAGAAGTACTTCGTCGGGGGCGAGTGCGGACAGGGCTATTTTCTCACGCTCCTCTACCACCTGAGCAATCCCGTCGTGAAAACCGCCTATGAAAAAGCGGGTTTCCCCATCGAAAATATAAAACCCTTCTCGGTCGATCGCTGCCAGTGGAACTACCAAACCAACAACGGGCACGTCTGCGAGAAAATCCAGTCCAGTTGCGACAAAGTGATCGCGCACCACAAGCCAGGAAAGGAATTCTACGCCCCAGGCCAGGACGTTTCGAAGGCGGGCGACCAATACGGGCAATGCCTCAAACGCGGCTACAAGCGGTTGGCGGCGGGCAGAGCAGCGGCGGGGAGTTTCCTTTCATCTACGTCTCGCAGAAGTAGTGCTTTTTTGGAAGATGACAGCGTATGCATTGCAAATATGTCTCGGTCTGGAAAGTTGCAACTTGTAATGCTAATTCTGGATCGTGAAAAAATCTGTGTTGCATGAATGCCGAAAGTTGTCCGCTTTTGACCAAGTCGAGAGGAAGTGTCTCATGCAGGATAGGCATGACAGGGATCTCACAGAATCTGTCATGCTAGGTCCTGCATTCCAGACGACACGAATCATGGCAAATCTGCATCACAAGTTTCGGAATCTTCCAGACCCAGACATATTTGCATTTGATACAGCGGGATGTTGAACAAAATCGCGCTGAACGTGTTTTACTACGTGGAGAACCCGGACGACAAAAACTCGCTATGACCTGCTCAAACGTTACAACCTCAAACGTTACAATAGAATTTGGGTTTTGTATTGCATGATGAGCATGACAGACTCGGACAGCATTTCCCTTTCTGCAATACAAATTTCGCCAGATTGTAGTGCGGATTGGCACTCCAGAACTTGTCATGCGCAATCCTAGGAGAGTTGGCTAGGTCAGTGTTTGCTGTCCCCCGGGCTGAGGTCACTGTTGTGGGTTTCTGGCGACTTGTGTGGTGCAGGAAATTTTGCCACCACCACTGTCTGGGCCCCGTCTGTTCTGAGGCTGTGCAGGTCGGGTTACCTGGTCGGGTTGGTTGTCGGGTCGATTCTCTCTATGCCCCTGCCCCTTGATGCCTGCCACTGGGCGGATTGGGAGCGTTTTCACGGCGTCAGCCCGTTTCTAAGAGCTGAAACTATATGACGCGTGCTGTCTGCTCTTAGACATTATGGGGAGGATTCCTCTTCTCTGTTCCCCCCAGGGCATTGCCTCATCGTTGGCGCTATCGTGTGACAGCTCTTAGTTGCCGTGGTGCTTTCGGTGGGATGGACGTCCGGTGTTGCTTCGACACTCTTGTGTTGTTGCATTTGTGAATGCGAGGGCAGTGGTGGACTGAGGTTGCTGGAGTCCTCCGTAAGGACGGCTCCAAGTTAATTTCTGACTACTCCGCTTCCTTGTGCCTCTGCTTTAGTACTATTTTTAGTGCTTTAGCTAATAGGCGTCCCCCTCGAATCTCACCTCCAGGACTTCGGGGACCCCACTTTTCCAAGGTTCTTGGTTGTGGATGGTTCCTCGAGGTCTTTGTGTCGTCTGGGTATTCTTTGGTGCACTTCTTGCAACACAAATTCCAGATTCTATTGCAACGTTTGAGATTGTAACACCTGAGCAGGTTATCCTCGCGGAAGCACTTTCTGAAGTCCTTTCCCTTGAACCTCGAGACCTGGCTGCTGCACCTCCGGTCGAGCAGAGTGGAGCCGCGGGTGTATTGAGAGGAAAAATCCCCCCTCCCCATATTGAAAAGGTATGGCTCCGGAAATTTGTGTTGCTGATTTGAGGTCACAAATCACGTCTGTCTTGCAAGAAGACAAGGGCAGAAGCTTCCGCCATATTATGGAAGCGGTTTGTCATGCCGTTGGGCCTAAAGGGAGGCCGTTTGCCATGCTGAGCAACTAGACCCATACGCCCCCAGCTAGCCTGCGGATCTGGCCGCCATGCCTTTCTGCAACACAAATCTGATTTGTGTATCCAAATCCAGCATCAGAAATTTCGTTTTGATATGGGGAGGGGGGATTTTTCCTTTTGATAGGGTGATTCAAGTAACCGATGCGACAGTGCGGACGTGGATCCCCGATGTACTATCCAAGAAAAAAAGTGTGCAAGTGTAACTCTGTAGGAAGAGCAGCATCACAGATTTGTTTTGCATTACAGAAAAACCTGTCATGCCTGGCTAGTACTGGTGAAAATACGCACGCAGCATGGCTATCAGATGCACTTGCAGCATGACAAGTGTAACGGTCTTGCGTTTTTTGCATCACAAATATACTCTCACACAGCTTTTTTCTTGCATATGTACCCGAGCAGTTTTACCGATTGCCATATAGCCAAGCAAAGTCGGATTTTGTCCGCTACGCGCTCCTGTATTACCATGGGGGGATCTACCTGGACGGGGACTTCATCGTGCAACGGGATTTGCACGAGAACATCTTGGAAGCCCTGTCCGGAGCAACGACATTTGGTGGCGTCGCAGGAATAAACAGCGGAGGTGGAAATCAAATTCAAAATACCAGAAAACAGTCGTTCTTTCCCATCGAGCTGTTGTCCTACAACTCCGCCGGGCAGAACTGCAAGGGGATGAGGCCGCCGAATTTCAAGCCGACCTTTTCTTTATGAACTGCAAAAGTATCGTACTCGTATAAATACATGACAAATTCCCTCAGCATGAAAAAAAAATTTGTAATGCGGGTTTACCTTGAGAAAAAAACTTGTGATGCACGATTGCAATACGAGTACAGCACGATACTTTTGCACAGGATATTCTTCCAATTTTCTTGGTGCGACGAAGGGGAGTTTGTACATGATATCAAATGGAAAAATGTCTGGGTCTGGAAGAGGAGAAGTTTTTCATGCACATTTTCCATGATCCATGATGTCTCTGTTGTATGCAATAGCATCACAGATTTTTTGAGCGCCTATCGATGCGCGTCCTGCATGACAAATGCCTTCTCCGCGTAGCCACATTTGACTCCTCTTGCTGCTCATGCAATACAGATTTTTTGAGCATCCAAATGCAGCATCACAAGTTTGGCTCTTCCAGACCCAGACATATTTGCAATCCATACATGAAACGGGTCTACGACCTGCAGAAGCAAACGCTGACAACCCCCTGCGAAACCCCGGAAAAAAACGTGTGCTGCTCCGGCCTAGATCGGAAGAAGCAGTGCCACATCGGTTGGGGCGGGCTGGGCGAGGGAATCTCCACCGGCGGGGAGATCGCGTTAGCTGCGGCTGATCAGGAAGTTTTGGAACAGTCGGGGGTGGGAAAGGAGATTCGGGAAAACCCGCTGGGGCTCATCTATAGAAAAGACAAGACGAGTGCTGATCCTGACGGGAGTAGTAGTGCCACGACCGGCCTGGTGAAGATATCGAGTTCCACAACTTCCACTTCAAGTACACTTTCGCGAAATAGTCCGGTCACCAACGGTATACAGCAATTTCTAACGACGACTACCGGGATGCCGGGTAGACGTAGCAGCTCTAGCGGTGCAATAAATTACCGAGAGGTTTATGATAGTGACCAAACAGCAATATCGGAGAATGAAGATTCCGAAATGCAGTTCAAAATCCAGGGCATTGTCGCCTGTTTCCAAAACGAGACAGAATTCGCCGCGTTGAACCCGCAGTTGCTCGGCGGTAACATGTATCAAGTGCAAAAATTTCTGGGTCTGGAAACTTGTAATACTGCGTTGGGAATAGTGAATGCCCTGCAATGCACAGCCAAGCATGAGAAGTATCTGCGCTTCTTTGTGTTGCGTCTTTCGCATGACAAACTGCGGTTTTGCATGAAGGGCAAGAAAAGGGTCTCTTCTTGGACACGCATCACAAACTTTTTGGTCATGCCAGAAAAGCATGACAAATCTCGCAATCTTCCAGACCCAGACACTTTTTCATTTGATAACATGACGGATGAAAACAGTGAGGAACGAATCGCCTTTTTCCGAGACGTGCACGCGACGGTTAAGTCCGAGCAAGAGGTGCGGAACGCGCTAGGCCGGACCGCGTACCACATGTTCGCCTCCAACGGCCTGCCGGAGTGGCTATTGTGAGGAAAAATCCCCCCTCCCCATACCAAAAAGGGGCACTACTGAAAATTTGTGATGCTGATTTGTGACCGCAAATCGTCCCTGTATTGCAAGAGGGCAAAGCCAGAGAATCGGCCGCGTTGCCCAAGCACTTTGTAATGTTGTATCGCCTACAGATGATATGCCTGCCTTGCTAGGTGCCTACAGCAAAACGCCCCTACTCAGGGGCTGCATCTGCCTGCAGTCCTCGACTGCTAGACAGATTGGATTTGTGTACACAAATCCCGCATCACAGATTTCGGCTTTGATATGGGGAGGGGGGATTTTTCACTTTGATAGTGGCACGAGAAAAGTTGCGAGGCGTTCGCTACGGACCATTCCACGGTGTTGGGAAAGATCTACAGCTCGGCACTGATGCTGCAACAAGAAGACCACGGCGAGGAAACAACATCAAGTCGAAATAATGCCACTGCCAGCACGACGACGACTTTGTCCAAAATCTGCACTAGAGACGTGATGTCTGAAGCCGTGGTTGCAAAGTCGGTTACGCTGCACCCGGAAATGTCTTTCCCATTGGTGCAGAAGATGCCGGACGAGGAGGCGGAAAACAAGCAGGGGTCCTCGGAAGTAGGAGCAGGTCATACTACTGCTCCTGCACACAGTGTCGCCGCGTTTGTGGAAGTGGTCGTGGGTGGGCAAGAAGATGAGGAGGAAATGACAACAGATAGTCCTCTATCCCACGAAAAAACTGTTTCACTGTGAACTTGTGATGCATAGAATGGAAAACAGAACTATTTGTCTTGCTACGCCTGCAAGGCATTGGGTTCTTAAGCGTGTTTTCCCTTTGAAAGCGCGCACGGCAAATTTTCTGTGTCATGTGTAGCAAACTTGTGATGCGGATCTTGCAAGACCATCACAGTGAAACGGTTTTTTCGTGGGATATCCTCGTGCGCGACAGAACAGTGGAGAAATCGAGACTGATCTTCATACTGCATCTCTGCCTGCTCCTTCTGCTGCAGCTCCCCCTGCTGCAGCTTCTACCGATGAACCGCAACCGCAGATCAAGATCATGCACCAAAAGTCAATAACGATAACCCCGGCCGAGACAAGTTTTCTACAAGAGAAAGTGAAAAGCACCGCGCCGGAACTGGAAGTAGGACCGCGGCCAGCATCCGGACCAGACACGACGGAGAAACCGCGTCTCCTCCGACGGGCGCTGGACGTGGCGGAGGACGTGGATGGCTTATTTTTCGAGGGTAGTACGAAGATGACATCATCGTCCCGTCAATCCGAGAGAATAAAGTCGATTGACCGTGCTGGCAGCGAGCAGGAGGGGACGGAACTGTTGGATTGAAGTGGTGGTGAAGTAGAAAATAGAACTCCCTTGTCGTTCTAGTTCTTTCCACCTGTAGGATTTAATATGATGCGTTTCGATTTGGTTTTGGATTTAAAAGAGTGAGAGACAGGAGCAGCGGCGCGCCGAACGCTGGCGGACGAAGATAGTCAACTAAAGAATAACAGAAATTGATTCGGAACCAACTTCTACGAAGCTTATTCAGATGAATTTCTCTTTGAACAAGTAGTACTTAAGCGAACCAATAACGTCCAAAGATCGTAGTTCCGTGTGTGTTGATGAGTTGCATCCTCCCTTACGCTAGTGGTCAACATGTCCTCGAAGAGAACTACAGGCCATGAGAAAGATACGTGCGCTGGGCGCTCCTGCCGCCAACCAGGTACCTTAGCTAATACATTTAGGTCATCACATTCTAGGTTACGCAGTCAGCACGCGGGCGCGCAACCTCGTGAGGACCGGGATGGGGGGACCACCATCTGTGGCCCCATCTTTGTACAAAAGGCTCCGACAACAATCGGAGCCTGTCCGTGACCAAGCCCAAGCGGTGGTCAGCGAGAGCGAGCGGGGAGGCGGCCACCCTCCCGCGGCCGCCACGCGCGCGCCCGCCAAAGCCACGTACCGCAATCCCGGCTTTCCTCACTGCCGATTTCACAACACTGCCGTGGCGGGCGGTGAAGCAGCTCGCACTCATGATGCAGCTGGGCACGCGCATGGACACAAACTGCGCCATTCTGCCGGAGGACCTCCGCTACGAGCCCGGCCGCCTGCTGGTCTATATTCGCAAGGACAAGGTGCGTAGCATGGAGAAGCGCACTGTGGCCATCGGTTGCAACTGTGCGCAGGAGGGTAGCAACGTCGACCGGCAGTGGTGCCTCCTCCACAACGACGCGCTGCGACCGGTGCCCCTGCCCATTCTGCTGAGCGAGTGGGGCGACGGGCATGGCAACGCAAAGCAGAAGAAGTTCCTTCAGCTCATGGGCTGGACGCAGCAGAGCTTCCGCCGCTACCAAGCGCTTGCAGCCCGGCACTACATTGAAAGGCGAATGCTGACCTTCGACCTGACCGGCTGGATGCGGGGCCGGGGCTGGGGCAAGCTCAGCACCTTCCTGCGGTACTCCGGTGACTTCAGCACCTGGAAACATTACTTTGCGGACCGCGCGAAGTGCATGCCGGTGTTCGGCGCCATCCGGCCGCATGCCGTTGCATTGGCGAAGCAGCTGGCCGCCGACCTGCGGTTTTCCGGCGACGTCGTCTTCAAGGATGCAGCAGGCGGGAGCGATCAGGAGTACAGCGGGTCGGAAGGTGAGCCGGGGAAGCCGGCGAAGCAGGCACAGGAGGGGCGAAAGCGCAGCAGTGTGTTGTGCGAGGAAGCGCTGGACCCAGTGGAAGACGAGCCGTTCTTCAGCAAGCGCGGGAAGTCAGCGGTGCCGAAGCCGCACTACCTTAGAGTGCCGCATGGATTGCCGCCAGGAGTTGCGCCAGCCCTCCAGTTGGCAAGCGCGCCAGCACCCTCCACGTCCCGGCCCATGAAGACCAAGGCCGCGACGCACAGCAGCAGCTCCACCGCTGGAGCCAAACCCGTGGTCAACATGTCCTCGAACAGAACTACAGGCCATGAGAAAGATGAAGTGAAGCTGAGTGCCGGGCGGTCCTCCTCCTCGTCCGCAGTCGTTATGAGTGTGACGCAGTTTGTTCTTTTGTGTAGAGCTAGAGCCAGACATTACACTTAGAAAACACGAAACAAGAACATGCAGCAGGCACAGTCGTTGACGCGGCCCTCAACACTGCCGGCAATTGTGATTGTATCAACTGTGATTTTCAAGCCACCTAGTAAGTAGCGGGAGCACGTAACTGCCCCAGTGGGACCGGGAAGATAGCGCGCGTCTAGCAGACTGGCCTTGGGCCTGCTGTCGACGGCTAGACGAAGCGGCGGATCCCCGCTGGGTGGCAGTGATGTTGATGTGAGGTTTGCTGCGAGATGAGATCAGAGAAGGCTCGTAGTTAGAAATAGCTTCGGTCTGGGCGAGTGAAACGTTATCCAGAATGTGCCCCTAAGACCCTAGCGAGAATTTTCTTACCGTGACTCCCCTCGGGATTGAGAACGTTAGCCCAGGGTAGAGTCTCGCGCTGCACTAAGTATAGTAGTGCCGTGGCCCTCCTTATATGAATATAGTGCCCGCTCGTGTAGTTAGTATTCCGCGTATCGCCCTCCCATAATTTAGGTTTTGTATGAAAGTAGCGACACCTGTGCGGATCAGGTGCAGTAGAGATGCTCGGCACGTAGCGCGACCGGGGGAGGTAGTTTGGTTAGTTTACTAGTAAGGTGAAAGGTGCAATAATTAATCGACTCTCAGTTTTTTAAGATGTAAAAAACCTCACAGCTCGCAGTTCTGAAAAACAGAAAAGTAAAAGAAAAGAAGCCGTGGAAAAAGTTCCTTATGAACTTGGGCAAAAAAACGTAGCTTAAGCAGCAGGAGTTTGTATGCGCTGCACCCAGCCCCGCCGAGTTACATAATCGCCCCAGAGGGTTAAGGAAAAGGCTAGCTTCGTCCACTAGTTGTAGGAAACTGATACAAATAGGTAGCTTAGTGGGCATGTGCTCCTGCCCGGATTGGCGTCCACACTGGCATTTGGTAGTCGCGTGCCCGTGGTGCATAGCGTTGCGTCGTTCCCTGCCCCGGTCTAGTGAGCCACATGCGAAGAGGCCACCGCCAACCACCACCCCCCGAAGTGAAGTGAAAACAATTTGAATTTGAATTTGAACATCATGTGTATCTTTACCCCCGCCGACTTCTACCGGTCGGCCGCCTACGGCTGACCCAGTCAAATTCAGTATCAGTTGACCCACAGTTCAGGCACCCTGTAGAGCGCAGAAGTAGTGCTGTTTTTCCCACATCTCTGTCTCGGTTTTTCGCACTTTTGATCGCCTTCTGCGCGATTGATCTTACGACGGTATGAGGTGACCCCGAATTGCGCACAGCTCTCTACGATTTAACTGTCTGCCCGTCTCTGATATAGAATAATCAACGCCGTACCGTCCTAAATGCACAGCCACAAGTTTTGTCTGTCTTAGTTTTATTTCGCAGTCTTCAATCGTGTAGTAGTTCAAAAATGTCGACTGCGTCAGCCTCGTCTACAACTAGCGAACAGCTCCAGAAGGAGCGACACCGCCGGGAGTTAGTTAATGTCTTTCGGAACTGCTCGTGGTTTGACGAGCGGTACATCCTGGCTTACCAGGCGACCGCGCTTCCTCTGACTAAGAGGCAGAAGACGTCCCTGCACCAGCTCCAGCAGCTGGAGCTGGATAGAACAAGAGCGCAAAGAATAGGTAACGCCCTAACTACAATTTTATTACTGGGCCTGTGGTTTCCTGCAGAGCAGTGCGGCAGATGCCTCTGCGCGGTCCCTGGCTGGTCGGGGGCCGTTCACGGCGTCAACACAGCCCGACCGCCCTGTAGCCGGGGCTCGTGATACGGCACTTACCGTTAGCGCGCGCCCGACGCCCAGCTGCACAACTCCCCCCGGGCTCAGTTGCGCCGCGTTTTTAGGTGGTCGACGCACTCGGCGATAGGGTAAGTCATGCGGCGACCGGGGAATATACCAAATCACCTCGTGCGCACGCACGTCACACCCAAAAACAGCTTCCCGCGAGGAAATTTCGAAACTTTAGGGTGCTGCCACGCGCAGCGCAAATCGCGGGAAAGCAGCTTTGCGCGACCCGCAAGTGCGGGGTCTGTGTTCGCGCGATGAGCGCCGTTGTGCCTGATCTCAGCGCGAGGTCATCGACCACGTGCACACTGATTCGTAAGTCAGCTCGTACGAACATCTATTTCTTCTCCTTATCGATCTGTAGCAAAAATTAACATCATGTGTATCTTTACCCCCGCGGACTTCTACCGGTCAGCCGCCTACGGCAGCATTGGCTTCGCCCTTTTCGCCGGCGCGCAATCCCAAGCTGTTGGGTATAGTGAGGCGGTTATGAAGTGCAAAAGTATCGTACTCGTATGAATGCATTACAAATTTCCTCAGCATGAGAAATCAAATTTGTAATGCAGATTTGCCTTGGGAACAAGATTTGTAATGCAAGAGTTGCATTTATACGAGTGCGATACTCTTACTGAGGATAGCGGTGACCGGGAACACAAATTGCGCCTATCAACTGCAAAAATGTCTGATTCTGGAAAGTTGTGATGCTAATGTCCGAATGATACCCAACTACCTCTATTAGGGAGCCGCGCATGACAAGTTTCTGAGCGGCTATGTCTAGCGTGAACCGCATGACAAATGGCCTTTTGGCATGACAAACAGGTGGCACTGTAGCGCACCAAGCATGACAGACCTTTCTGTCTTGTCGGCCAAGCATGACAGACTTGCATTCTTCCAGACCCAGACATATTTGCAATACATAGCGCCACTGCGCACACGATTCTGTCCGGCATGGCGGTGCCGGCGTTGATTCTGGGCTACATGTGCTACCACGTGTCCGTTTCGCTCGATGCGGTACTAAAAATGTCCTACGGGGACATGATCACGAGTCAGTCGGCCTACTTTACGAAAATGAACGCGAAGGCGGCGATCGTGAAGTCTTATCCACGGATCATCAAGATTCTGTTCGTCACGATGACCCTGATGACCTTTTTGTTCGTGGTCATCGGCTTTCAGAACTGCGGCAACGCCGGCGAGTGCTACAACTCCGCGACTGGGGAAGGGTCGGAAACTGCGCCGATGCCGACGTGGCTGGTGGCGCTGGACGGGTGTGCCATTCCAGGATCGTATCCTGAGTAAAAACGTACCCACACCAGAGTTGTAATGCAAATCTGCATGCTGAAAATGTTTCTCATGCGGAGCCCCATGAGAAGCATTTTCTAGTCGTGTTTTGCAATTTGTCATGCTCCAATCAGAGTGGTATGCTAGATCTGTGATGCTGCTGAGCTAGCTCAAACAGCACTACACTACGAATCCAAATTTGTCATGCAAAACAGCCAAAACTTGTGGATTTGTCTAGCCGATTCCCCATCTTGACCACGTTGTGGGTACGTTTTTACTCAGGATAGATCGGGCAACATGTTTTACATGGACATGTTTATCGCCGCGTCTTTATCCTGAGTAAAAACGTACCCACACCAGAGTCAGGATGGGGATTTTGCAACACAAACCTAGGAGTTTTGTGAGTCACGCATGACAAGTTGCACTCTGTAGTGTGGTGCAGGTTAGCAAGTGCAGCCGCGTCACAGATTCATCTGCTCATCCTGTTCACAGCATCACAAATTCCAAAACACGGCTGGAAATGGCTCTCATGCGGATGCGCATTACAAGTCTTCCTGTCTTCGCAAATCTGCATTACAACTCTGGCGTGGGTACGTTTTTACTCAGGATAGTCTTTCTGCTTCTGGCTGATGATGAGCGGACGGCGATCGAGGCAAGAGCAAGTGATGCCACCGCATTTGTATTATCCCCCGCCGTATCAACTGCAAAAGTGTCTGGGTCTGGAACATTGCTAGGTTTGTCATGCATCTTCTGGATCACCGACAACTGGTCCCTAATGTACGCAAAAGCATTTTTACAGGTTTTGCGCAGGCTTCCTGATGTCTAAACCGCATTAGAAATTCCCTATTTGCGTAGCAAGAACTGGGAAGCTTTGGGTGCTTATGCAACACAAATTTTTGCATTTGCCTGTTCCAGAAATCGCATTACAAGGTCTAATTCTTGCAGACCCAGACATTTTTGCAATCCATACGCCGTCCGGGGGCGGTTTCGATGTTGCAAACTCGGTCGGATTCCTGGACACGCTTGCACCTTGAAAATAGATGAAAAATCCTGCGATCAGAGTTTCTTCACTCTTAAAAAGAAGACGTTTCGATGGAAAAAGACGCTCTTGATTCCGGTCATACGACCTGGTGACCACGACTCCAGGGTGGGTCATTTGTTTTCATTTCCCGTTCACCTCTGTTGTTCTTCTTCTTCGCCTCCTAAGCAGGAGTTCATCAACAAAAAATCACAAACAAAACACGAGAAGACCGACGAAGACTGAGCGCTACATCGTGCTGCAAAGCGGGCATTTAGCTGTAGGGCAGTAGTTGCGAATGATGTGAACAGAAGATCTCACGGGCAGCTCTCAACGCGACCCCTCCGAGGTATAAAGCCATGGATGAGGAGTGAAGACCTGGAGTTATTGAGGGCGGATTTTCAATGTTCAATATCAATTTGCGAGGTCTATTCAAAAGAGAGACGCAAAAGCAAAAGTATCGTGTAGCGTGATAGCAGTGTCAAGAAGGATGATGAGATCAGGACCGGACGATTTCTCTTCCGGTTGGTAGAAGTTGATTGCACACAGGAGGAAAGGCCCCTGCCTAAAATTCGAACCACGTCCACCGCACCCACGGCAATATGACGGTCGCGGTCGAGGCAGAAGAGCTCCTTCGGGACCTGTCCCGCACGCAGATCTCCGAGTTGCATGACCGGTATGACAGGTGTGAGGAGCAGCTGGCCGAAATGCGGGAGAAGGCGAGGGATAGCATGGTAGCGAGGAAAAAGTACATCGAGGTAAGTACGCGAATACTAAGTAGAAAGAAGACAGAGTAGCTTTTTGTCGTGCAGAACTACTTTTTTTTACCTCAATCACAGTTTATCTTTTCGTACAAAAGCTGTAATTGTACTTGCTTATGTGCGATCATTTTTTCCATTTGTCGGCTAAGAGGCAAAGAAGTTTCCCACTACACGCAATTTATCAGAACCTGAGCGACCGGCTTCTGGATAAGAGCGAAAAGCTCACGGAGCTGCGAGCGGCGCAGACTGCTGGGGGCGGGTTGGCAGGTATAATAGATAGAGCGGTCGCGGTTTTTGTCATGCTGAATGCCAACTTGCAATTGCATTTTGCTTGTCCTGCAAAAATAATGCGTACGTTCTTACACGCAATCCGAGTTGTATCAAAAAATTTCAATTTCTCGTCATATCCCAGAAGCCTCCGAGAACAACAACAAGCACCTGAACGACCTGACCCGCGCGGCCTCCATGCAGACCCTCCTCCGCAGTGAAATCCTGCGCTACGAGCGCACCACCGACACGGCCGACGCGCATTCCCGGGAGAACTTGCGGCTCGTGCGGGAACTGTTCCAACACAGTCTGAGTCTGCACGACCAGCTGAAGAACGAACTGGAAAGAGCGGCGGAGAAAGAGGAGCAATGGAAGCAAGAAAAACTATTTCTGGAGCAGGAATTCGAGAAACAGAAGGAAAACAACCGGAAATTGGTCAAAGAGCTGCAGAATGCTTGCGAGGAAGTGGCGGACCTGGAGAAGAAATCGTGTGAGACCGGGGAGGAGATGCACGAGAAATTCACGAAGTTTTCCGAGCAGAACGTGCATATGCTGTGCAAAAGTATCGTACTCGGACCAATCGCAGTCCTGCATGACAGATCTGCTTTCTTACCTAATTTTGCATTTACAAATTCCAGGTTTCATCTTGAAGAAATTTGTCATGCGATTTATACTAGTGCGACGCTTTTGCAATGCATAGTGCAGCAACTGGAGCAATTGGAAGAAAAGTATGTGCAGAAACTGACCGACTTGAATGAGGATTGGCAGTTGGAAATGAAAAAAGAAAAGCAGGACCGCGCGCGGGAAGTCAGTGAAATTCTAAGTGAAAAACAGCAAAAAATCGCCGAACAGGAGGCGCACTGGACCCGGGAATTTCATACTCTGCAGACAAAACTGCAAAGTCAAAAGAAGGACCACGCGAGAACCCGGGAGGAACTGAAAAGCAGTAAGGAAAGGGAGAAAGAGCTGAAGAAGCAAGTCGAAGAGCTGAAGCAGATAGGAAACACGCTTGAGGAAAAATTATCAACAGCTCGAAAAGAGTCGCAGTTGTTCAAAAAACACGCACAAGACTGGCGGAACCGCGTGGAGAGTTTACAAGCTGTCGGGGGGTACGGGAAACGTGGGGAGCGGAACGCGGATCAGTTTTTACTGGTGCAGAAGCAAGTCAGGGATTTGCGGGAGGAGTTGCACTTGCATCAAGCAGTCAGAGACATTACCCTACAGGAATACCAGCTGAAATCGATTCGGGATGCGGCTACGGCGGTGCCGGCGTACCCTGCCTTGGGGGTGGAACCATCAGCATGTGCAGCTGGCTTTAGTACCACCACTTCTGCCAACGATAATTTATTCAATATCGCCGATAGTACCACGACGCCAATCGTCGCCGCGGCACCGACGTCGCCTGTGACAGCACGGACGAATTTGCTCAAATCAGGACCGGTCTACGTGCCAGGGCAGCAGTCCCAGTCCTCGCAGATGATTACTACACCTGCGACCTCCGGAGCATTACCTTTACCGGTGCCGAGTGCTACAACTGCTGCTTCTGTCGGTGAGGCGACCGGGTATAGAGACCAGTTTTTGGACCCACTATTAACCTATTGCGCGAAGAACGAATTGCGGCAGGAAGAAGAGCAAGTCGTCGCATCATCTTCTGCTGCTGAACCACAAGAAGGGCGAGGGCCGACGACGACGAGCGGCAAAACATTAAAGCACGAAGACGAAACGTCGTCGCTCGAACACAAATTGAACGTTGTTTCCACAGGGAAGGAGGTTTTGGAGCTGCGCGAAAACATTCTGGAGCTGGAGATGCAGAAACTGAGGCAGGAAGTCGTGGAAATGAAGAGAACAGCAAATGCAAATAACAGCGGCGGCGTGCCGCAGCGTCCACCACTTGTGCCTCCTGTTGCTGAAGTGCTAGACGATCCGCTGCCAACAAGCAGGAGTGCACGACCCCCTGCCTCACCGAGTGGCGCTGCAAGGGATGAGCAACCAGGTGGACATTTGCTTCCAACAGGAAGTTCTTCAAAAACGACGTCGAAGCCGCCAGTAGACATATCCGGTTGGAAAGCCTACATGTCTCCACCCGGGTTTATCGGCTTCCCGAACTGCGATCCGTCAAAGTCCTCTGCTTCACCGGGACAAGACGACCCGACAAGTACTTCTGCGGATCCACAAGTTGCAGCTCTGCAGCGGGAGCTGGCTGCGAAAAATGCAGAGTTGCAAGCATTGCGCGAAGGAGCGTCGAAAGAACGGACAAAGGTGAAAGTCGGCACGGGCGCTTCCGCGCCATCCTCATCTAGACGCCCAGCAAGCAGTACTGGGAGTGCGGGTGCTGCTGTTTCACAGCCACTGTCCCGCATACCCGGAGCCACACAGCAAATGACGAGCGAGCTGTCCAATTTTCTGGGACATGATGTTCATGGGTCGTCCTCTCCGCGAGGATATATCCCTCGTGCAAGTTCGCCGCCAGCACTGAGCGCGACAACGCCGGCGACGACGATCCAACAGTCGCAGCTTTTCAGGCCGAACACCGGGACAACTACAACAGCGATCACGACGATGATTGGAAGGAAAGAAACCTACAACCTGGACACGCCGGCGCTCTTCCGTCCGCCGGGAAGAGGAGCAGGACCACATCAAACAGGTTCAAACCCAGTACAACCGACGTTGAGCAGTACTAGTAGACCCCCGGTCTGGGCGAGAAAGACCGCGAGCTCGCGCTCGAAGCAGACCTCAAAGCACTCGAACGTGGATCCATTAGACGTGGTCGTCGCCGCGGGGGGAGCTGCGAACAGTAGCAAGAAAACCACTGCTGCTGGTGCAGTGACTCAAAGTAGAACTGTTGCTCTTGGTGCAGCTCCCTCTCCGAATGGGACGACCGCTGGACAAGAACTTCAGCAGGTTTACTTCCCGCCCGGTCCCTCCGCCGTGGACGACCTCGCGTCCTCCGCGTCTGCGCAGGCAAGGCAAGGTTCGAAATTATCCTCTCCCGCCGGCCCGGGCACGAATGCCGCCCGCGCGGTGATGTACCGGCTGCAGGGCCCGGATGAGTTACTGCAGCAGCTGGACGGGGGGGGACGTGCTGGGACTACAACTACACGAAGTTTGTCTCCACGACAACACACTGCTCATCAACGTGGGAATTCCAATCCGCCACCGGCTGGAGGAACATCAAAGCCCAGACTATCTTCCACCATCGGACTGATGCCCATGCACCGGAACAGGTTCGTTGCTGCAGAAAACAGTAGCGGCTCCGCAATTGGAACCAAGATGCGACGCTCGTGGGAGGGGCCCGTTGCACCGTCTGCAACGAGCAGTCCCCGCCTGCAATACGACACGAAGCTCGGTGCAACCGTGATCGTTGCAGACATGCGGTCTAGCGGAACAATATCTGGTGCCAGTGCCTCCTCCCGCCCCCGTGCGGGAAGCCATGGCGCGAACATGGAGAAGCAGCCTGCGTTCGTCTCTCATTCCGCGCGGCTCATCCCTCGCACGTCAGCCACAATTGCGCAGCTGCAGGGGATAAACAGAAGGGCGCACAACAATAATCCGAATTCAAGCAGCCGATACAACAACTCTTCGGCCAGAGACGATGCTGGAGCTCCTGCTGCTGGCGGAGCAAGTACCTCATCTAGAGTACCGGCGGGGACGCACATTCGCCTGCCAGTGCCCCTGTCTGCCGCAACGACGCCGCTTGGTACTTCTATGGGCGCTGGTCAACATCTTTCAGCAGTGCCTACGTCTTATCCTGTGCACCAAACGTATCGTACTCGTATGGATGCAACTCTTGCATTACAAATCTCATTCTCAAAGCAAATCAGCATGACAAATTTCATTTCTCATGCGGAGGAACTTTGTAATGCAATTACCACTAGTACGATAGTACAAAACTTTTGCAATTCATACGTCTGCGCGAGAGTCCGCCCTCCGCGATTCGCTGAACGAAGAAAAGTGGAAGTATCGGGTGCAAAGGCAGGAGTTGCGACAATTGCAGGAGGAGCTGGCACGACGCGACCGCTTTCAGCACAGGCTTGGAAGGGAGGTGCAGCGGAGGCCGTATTGTTCCGAAGAGGACGAACTATCGTGAGAATGAGGAAGGATATTGTAGACTTTTGTGCGTCGAAATCTAAATCAATTTACCAAAAAGGGCAAGAACACGCAGCTCATTCGGTCAACGATTATGTCACCGTCACCAGGTGCTCGCTTTGACGCCTGTACATCGCAGAGGCACATACGTTGTATTTTTTTACGTTGTATTTTTTTCAAACTTCCGGAAGATGCAACCGACGGGCGTTCTTGAGGGATAGTGACGGAGTTGGGCTGCATGCTGGTGTGAGAAACAGGGTTTCATCACATGATTGGCCGCACCTGCAAATAGGTTGCGCACGATGAGAAGAAATACCTGAGAGAAAGTTTCACCCACTCTTTCTCATTATCCAAAACCGATTTACCTTGCAAAGAAATGCAAAGTGGATGAAAAAGAAATAGAATATCAAATATCATAATCAATTTTTATTTTTTGAGACAAGAAATCCATTGAAAACCAATCGCCTAGGGCAAACTTGCTAAGACGAACGAAGAACAGCTTGCGGGAGCGCGCTTCTTGCGTTTCACAGCTTCGGTTAGGTGCAGAAAAGTAGCGTTGCCACATGTAGTTGAGAACTTGATAGTCGGGTCTTACAGTGTCCGCGTGTAGTTAGTTCGTTTCATTGCCCATAGATGAAATTGAAAACAGATGAGGATTTGTACCAGGACAATCTGTCGGACCGCGCGGTTGGCTCATCCAGCAATTCCGAGCACATTTCCGGCAAAAGTTCAAAGACGACGTTGGTGCCCAGCGTCCAGACCAGCAAACCAACTCGGGACCTGATACTGCAAGAGCAGGATCATGATCCTAAACTTGGACCACAAGAAAACATGGAGAACACGACCCAGAAAAACGGCGTCGAAAAGCAGCGCAGCGAGGTGTTTTTTGCCTCCTCGTCCCGGAAGCGGCGACTATCCGACATCCCGGCGGTTGGCGTGAAAAAAACGCTGAGCAGGGGCAACACCGGGCACCTGTCGAGCAACCTCGACGTGCTGGCGTCTTTGCAGCAGAAGGCAGCGAAGCAAAATGAACAGGCGCGGGCCGTGGCGGAAAAGGCGAGATCGGAGAGTCGGCAGGCCATGGTGAGTAAGCAGAAACACCAACCGGAAGTTTTCTCACAGCCTCTACTCCATCCCCCGCGCCAGGTCGAAGTGGTGCCGTCCTCTGGTGGCGAGTCGCAAGTGGAGGTAGCAGGAGCTGTCGGCCCATCGAAGAACAAAATTTCCTCTGCGCCTACAAATAGGTCCACCCAGCCCGGGATGGCGTTTCAGCGGGACAGCCTGACCGCTCGGCAGAAGACGCTCGCCGCTGCACAAGTGGGAAAACAGTTGCAATCTCATCCGTTTTTCGATGCTGAGTTGCAGGACGCGCCGGAGGAGCCGATGGGCGACCACGTTATGTTTGGTCGAAGCTCCAACTCCTCCAGCAAAAAGAGCACCAGCAGACCGTCGAAAGGCACGGTTGGAGGGACGAAAGGGAAAACGAAAGAGAAACTGGTTGACAACCCGGCGAAAATGCGAACTTCCTCTTCCATTTACATAGACAGCCAGATCGCGGCCGCCCGGGCACAGAAAAAGCAGGAGATGGCCTTGCAGAAAATGTTGCGAGCCAGTAGTAACGGGCAGCAGGTGGAACAAGACGCGTTCGAACAGGATCTGTTTTTGCAGAGTCAACGCGCCAGCAAGGGGAAGGACCACGGTAGTAATGCGGTTTCAGCGACGGAGATCGAGATGAAGAACAGTCGTAAGACCAAGCGAAACACGACCACGAAGGCAAAAAAGCGCGCCTACTCGGAAAAGGCGCTGGAAAAAAAGATTCACAACGACTTGGAAAAGCGGGTTGCGCACTCGGTGACCGATTTCTCACCGAGTCCGCGGGCTGCAGGTTGGAACGTCAGTACCCACGTGCCCACGGAGGACGAACTCTTTCGGAGGAGAGTGCATGAGATCACGGTACAAGAATGAAAGTGTTTTGATCATTCATCCACCGACTGAATTTACTATGCATTTAGATTTGATTTCATTCTCTTTCTGCATGATCTCAAACTCAAAGCCTACTTAATTACATGTCTATCACCACAGGGCCTCGCGCGGCACACGAACCGGCAACTGTCTACCAAGCAACTGCAGAAGTCGCCCAGCCCGCCCCCCACCTGGCGAGAGGGTTTACGGAGCGAAAACCATGCGGCGTCTGTTCCCGCATGGTCGGGAAGCAGGAGGCTGGGGACATCAAATAAAAGCGCCTCTCCTTCACCCAGAAGCAAAACGGGGCCAAGGAAGAAGACGAGCAAAGACCATGCTAAAGCCACAGCTGGGTCGACGTCCTCGCACAGCAAACCGGTCCTCGAGCGGAGGTTCGCTGCGCCGCTGACAAGGGAGCCGCGGGGATCCCCATCACATCAGCATCAGGCGGCGGGGGGAGCGGAAAATGCAAATAATAATGCGGTGATCATGTCTGATAATAAAGTGAAAAACATCAAGCGGCAGTTGATAGAAATCAGGGAAGTAGAGTCGCTTTCCCCGGAGTTGAAGAGCCGAAGTAACCACACTACGACAGGGAGAAGCAAGAGCCCCCGAGGAGGTGGAACATCAAACAATCAGGCAGCGCCAGAACTCCTGAAAAGATCATCGCTTTCGCCACATCAACCGCTGGAAAAGTTTCCCGGCGTCCTCGAGTCCAGCTCCGCGACCAGCATGGCAGATGACCGACAGCACCTGCTCATCTGTCCCCCCGGTGAACCCCGTATCAGTCCGCCAGCGAAAAGCTTCTACGACGCCAGGACTTCCGCGATGATTCGGGAGATAGGCTCTACCAGCACGAGCACGCAGAATTTGAATTACAACGGACCACGACAATCGCAACTGCAGATGTTAAACTCATCATCTTCTCCTAGCGGTACAGGTACTACTATTGTCCAACCCGTCGTCACCCCACCGCAACAGCAGTTCATTCGCATGGAGGGCGTGGAAAGCCCGGGAGTTGTGCCGCCGGAAAAACGGAGATCGTCGCGAAACAAGTCCAGGTCCCCAGCAAGGTCGCCGCCGCGATCCCCGACGGCGAACTATGCTGTTCTTTCTGGAACGAATACACAGACGCAGCAGCAGCAGCGGAGGTCCTCGTCTGTGACCAACGCAAGCCCCGGCGGTGGCCAACAGCAAGATGCTGAGCAGGCTTCGTACCTCTCGAACCAAAGGAATCTGCTTTTGTCCCCGCAGCGCGCAATGGCGTTGATGGACATTAACAATCCAGCACTACAACAGCAGCAGATGCAGATCATGAACAACATGAACTTGAATTCCAACAATAATTACCAGAGGCAGCGAGCGGACACGGCGACGACTTTTTTCTCCTTAAATGGAGGGTTCAACAGCTCCACGAGTTACGTGACGCCCTTGTCCACAACTGGAAACACGTGGTTCGGAGGTGCTGGAAACAACAGTGTGGGAACGTCGGCACCGCCACAGCCGGTGGCAACGCCGGCTGCTGGATCAGGCCCGAATGTCCAGCCCTCACCTCCTTCGATGGGCGGCAACATGATGAACAACCGGGTCCGCGCTCCCAGTGACGAGAGGGTGAGGACGGGGTTGCTGCAAGCCCCACCAATTACCGGGACGTTTTCCACGGCTGCGTTGCCACTACCGGCGTCCGCGGTCAAAGAGCAGAAGTTTCATCATGCGCAGCACCTCCCGGGTGGCAATAAAAGCCCTATTTCCCCTGCCAGTTCCTCTCGGCCGGAGTCCCCGCGGAGGTTGAACGCGTTGCAACCACCATCGTTGCTGGAATTAGTCCCCGGGAATCAACAAAGCCCGGCCGTTGCACCTCCTCAGTTCTTACCGCAAACGGTGCTTCCTCAACAGGTAGAACTACCACAACAGCCGCACTTAGCTGCTGTCCTAGCATCACAAAATAAGTCTTCTACTTCGCCGAGTGATTCGATGCCGAGGCAGACATCGCCGCCGCTGCGAGCAGCGAAAAGAGAAGACAATCAGTCGCCGCGAGGGCTTGCTGGGGGCAAGCAGTTCATGCAGCAAACGAAGGCGAGCCAAGCGCAGATTAGGGTACAGGTTTTATAGGGGCTTGTTTTGTGTCAATTTTCTGTTTCTCCCGTGTGTGGTTAATGTGTGCTGGGCAGTTGTTCTTGGTGGACGTCGTGTAGACCGCTTCTGTTTCCGGTTCGTCCTTGATCTTGATTGTGTTGCACCATAAATTTTCGTCAGGCATCAACTCCGCCTGCGCCAATCCTTACCCAGCCTGGTTCGCAGCAGCAGCCTAGCCCAAGTAGGCAGAGTAGAGCTGGAACGAGAAAGGAGGAGAGTCAAGCCGAAACAAAGTCGAGATCTCTCACCGCGGCGGCGGAACAACAGAACAAGAAAAAAAAACAGTTCATCTCCACATCCCGCTCCTTATCCGCCCGCGACGATTTTTTGCCACCACCGCGCGCGAGGTCAAGGTCGCCCTCGCCAATACTACCCGAACCGCTGACCGCAGAGGAGATGCAAAAGCGGAAGGAAAAGAAGCTGGAATTAAAACAAAAGCAAGCCGCCGCGACCGCGAGACTGGCCAGCCGCGGTTCGCCGCGAGTGCGAAAGACGAAACGGGTTTTGGCAGAAAGGGAAGAGTTGGAGGAGAAGAGAAGAGAATTGGAGGAAGCGGAGCTGTTAGTCGCGCAAGCGAAGGTAGAGGCAGTGAAAAGCGCATCGAAATTGCAAACGGCGTTCGGCAGAGTCGTGTCGGAACAAGACCAAGAGGACGATATGGTGAATAAAGCTGCAGCCGGACCTGGTGGTGGTCTACATCTTGGTGGTACCACTGCGGCGACCGCGAGTGGAAGCAGATCGCCATCGTCAACCCCAAAACGATTGAAGGTGACGTCAAGCGGTACACCTTCTGCAGAACACGCGAAAAGCAAGCCAGCCGCGGGACACCATCTTCAAGTGGGACATGTGTTAGCTGAGGTTGCAGCTACAGGAGCGGCTGCAGCTAGTAACATCAAGGTTGTCCATGTTCTCGACGCACCGCAAGGATTGTTACCAGTATTCGGGGGAGGAAGTACAAGCAAGGTGGAACATCTTTTGAAACCTGCTGCCACGGTTCCAGGGGCGGGTACAGCTACGAAGAATTCCTCCGGAAGCAAGAAAGCGTCGTCTCCACGAGGACAGGCCCCGCCTACGTCAGCAATTTCCACAGGTACGTCTCAGGAGCCCCACTACCGGAGCCCGCTCCAGCACGAGATCCGGAGGCATGTCAGCGCGTCGAGGAGCCGGAGCCGAAGCCCAGGTCGTGCGACGAGGACCCTAGTGACCGATCGGAAAGTGAACTCGCTGGACATCCGGCCGAGCAAGGACAGTCTGGCTGGTTCTACTTCTTCACAATTTGGACAACTTCCTCACGACGGCCAACATCATATACAACGGCATCCACATCACGATCACCCCCCTGGAACGAGCGGAGCTGCAATGGTCCAGCCGCCGGGCGCAGGACTGCATCACCAGCAACCATCAACAACAACTCGAGACCACCGTGTTGTCGTCATTCCCCCACCTCCACCTGCAACGACAGTCCAGCCCATTTCGCAATTCCGCATCTCCAGATCGAACTCCCCGGTGGAGAGAAATCGTGATCAACCAGAAAACATAAACAACAATAAGACCCCATCAGTCACTGATCAGGCGATTGAGTTTCCGATTTTCAAAAACGTGCAGAAGGTCGAATCCCCCCAGTGGCCGCATTCCCCGCAGCCCGTCCTGCGCGACCACGTGGTTTCCAGCGTGAAGGACTTCCGGGCCAAGGCGAGTATCACCAGCTGCACATCGGGGCCACGCTCCCGGAGCAGAAGCCCTTCGCAAAAAAGCAGTCCGAGCTCGCCGCCGGTGGTGATCCCAGGGTCGACCGTGGTGGCGAAGGGAAGTGTCGGGGTGCACGGGCATCATGGTGGTCCTCTTGTTCACCGCGGCGCACCGGTATGTGATGACTTTTGTCGTGTTTTTATACATGATGAACATGAAAAATCTTCTTGTCTAATATGCGGCTGTGACTCTGCATTTTCATAATTTCACTCTTTCACTTTGGGTTTACCACCCACCAACTTTTGTTTGTTACAAACCACACGACCAGGCAGCGGAGCGTAGCGACGTACTGCACCAGCACCCAGGTCGTGAACACCTTCAAGCACGTGAAGATCATCTACTTCACAATGTGCGTCATTCCGTGGCGTCGACATCCGGGCGGACCGATTCCCTCCCCGCGAACACGACTTTCCTTCCGATTGGGCCGGAGGAATCGTGGTCGATTCGGGACGAAGTAAGTCTGCTGAACGAGATCGAGGGCGTGCTGGATTCGAACAAGTCCCGCATAGAAGAGATGCTGGCCGACCCAAACAAGGCAGCGGAGTACACGCTGCGGAACGGAAATTTGGTGCGCGACCCGGAAGCAGAGGATAAAATCATCGACGTGCGCGCGAGTCCGACTAGTGCGAGGATGCACGTGACGATTAAGCGGAAAGGGGACGAGGAGCAGCGTGTTGAGACAGCACACTACCTTCATCCTCCAGCTGCGTTGACGTCGTCGCGTCCGCAGTCCGGGCGGTCCTCGAGATTGCCGTCTGCCCGCGCTTCGTCCGCTCTCGACGAGGAGGCGGCCTCGCTGCAGGAACAGTGTGCCTTGCAAATATGTCTGGGTCTGGAAGATTGTGACACTTCTTATGCTAGTTTGGCATGACTCCGAACTCTGTATTGCGTGGCCACGAGGACCTCCTCTTGTCTATCATGCAAAAACGAGGTTTCTCATGCGGGATACGCAACACAGAGCCACGAGAAAATCTTTTAATGCTCCTTGGCGGTGCATTACAGTGCGCTTCCTGTTCACTGACATGCATTACAAGTTTCCAGACCCAGACATATTTGCACTTGATAAGCAGAAGCAGATCGCGATCTCGGCGCTGCGGAACATTCGGGCGACACTGAGTCGGGCCCGGGGGTCGAACCCGAAAGTAGAGCAAAATCACAGCGTACAGTCAGGCACTTCCGCTGGTGCGGCTGCATATGGTTCATCTGTTAGGCGAAACGCATCGAATAGTACGAATTCGCAGCACTACAACGTGGTAGGTGGAGGAGCCGGTGGACATCATCTTCACCAGTTGCATTCATCGGGAGGAGCTGCAGCAGGTGGACCACTTCTGCACCCACATATTAGCCAGGATATCTCTGTGTCCGCCATGGAATCGCCAATTGTCAACATCGGAGGAGGTGGACATCTCCATCATGGAGCAGTCGTGCCACCACAACACCACCTCCAGTCCACTTCCGCCGACAACGACGCGGACAACGTCTTCCGCCACGAATTTTCGAAGCGGTTAGAGCTCCACTCGAACTTGATCAAGTCTCTCCGCAGTTCGCTCGGGTTCGCGGAATCGGATCACAGTGTGTCCGCGGAAGACGGGGAGTGGTCGAACGCGGTCACATATGAGAGTGCACAACTCCCCCTCCCCCTCATTTGTGATGCAAAAACCCAAATCCACATCTTGTCTGTAAGCACAGTGAGCATGACAAATTTTGGAACCACAAACAGCACTACAATCGTCCGTGTGTAGATTTGTCATGCGCAGGCCCCATTTGAGCTGGTGTCTGTATTGCTGCTCATACCATACAAATGAGGGGGAGGGGGAGTTGTGCAATCTCATATCACACCCCGCGTGTTTCCCGAGCAAGCATCGTCTACTTCCGGAGGTGGCGTTTTTCCGGTCACGACTGGTGGACCTGCAAATTCCGGCGGGCCGCTGCTTTCCCCCCGGCACCATGGCAAGATAAAGGTGGTCGCGGTCGCACACGAAGCTGCGGTGGCTTCCGCGCCCGTCGTGCCGCTCTCCGCGACCGCGACGGCACGACAAAGCTCGGCTTCGGATACAAATGTTGCCAGAAACAAGCAGCTTCCGACAACTAGTACCCCCGGTGGATCCGGAGTCACGAATATCCGTCCGATTATGTTGGACGTGAAGTCTACTTCCGTGGGAGATGAACAGCACCTCCAGGGTAGTAAGAACAACACCACCTCCTTCTACCCGCAGGCCCCGCTGACGGCACGGACCTCCTCCGATGCGGCGGTAGTGACCGATGCAGAGGGGGTTCTTCCTGGAAATCATGCTGGGGGCGTGTATTTACCCACGCCGGGTGGATCGGCTGCTGGTGCTGTTGGGGCAGCAGGAGTTCCAGCAGCAGGAGCGGGATCTTCGTCAGCTGCAGCGATCAACATGGTCCCCACGACCGGGGGTGCATCTTCGAGTGCCTCCCCGCACAGTTCTTCGCAGCAGCAAATATCTCTACAAGTTCATCATCCCACTGAAGTAGGCCAGATGAACGTTGTTGACGACGAAGCCGCCGCGGGGACCGGAGGGACGGTGGTGGAGGAGGCAGGGCCCTCTTCCAACACGGCAGCCTCGCCGAAACAGCAACAGGAACGGTTTCTGTTCTACGAACCCGAGAAGATTGCGCAGCGAATGGCTTATTTGGAGGACCTATGGATTGCAAATATGTCTGGGTCTGGAAGAATACAAACTTGCGATGCGCATTTCAGAACACAGAAAAATGTCTCATGCATAGGTAGCAAAAGCTGCCCACTTTCTGTCATCAAAATAGGGGATTTGTCATGCGGATTTGGCATTGCGGAAGCTTCTCGAAACCTGTGATGCTGGAGCTTCCATGCCAGACCTTCTGTGTCATGCAAAAACAGCATGACTCTTCCAGACCCAGACACTTTTGCATTTGATAGGGCCGAGTCAGCCGGTTCTGCAACGGGGAGGACATTTCGCCGAGAAAGCCGGCGACGCACTGGGAAGAAGAAGAGGGGGAGGACATTATAGACGGTGCTGGCGGCATTCTTGATGCAGGTAACAAGAATAGGACCAGTAATCATAGTGAAGGTCTTGTTGATCTTGTCCCACCACCTCTTTTTCAGTCGCAGAACAAAGAGGTTTTTACTAGTGCCGCTGCCGAATCCGGCTCAGTCCCACGACAAGGGGGTTTCGGATCTAGCATCACCACAATCGCCGGCGACAGCGCAGCGCACAGTGCAACGACCGCCGACTGCACGGAAGAATCGACAGCGATCATTCTACAGCGGCTAGCCGCACAGGAAGCATCCTCTTCCTCGTCTAGCGAGGTGTTGGATCATCACTACGGTCAGGCAGGGCCGCACGACCCACGACATGTCACCGGCATAATACCAACGTGTGACGGCGGCACTGGAACAGGTATGGAGGAGGGGAATCCTCAACTAGAAGGACGACAGTACTACAACTCTGAACAAGAAGAGCAACAAATGTTAAACCAGAACTGGCACCAGGCGCAGACTGCGCAGGAGGGACTGCCGGATACCCCCTGCTCCGCCTCGGTCGAGGAGATTTTGCGATCCGGGGCGGCCGGCCCAGACCCGGCGGTGCTATCAACTCTCCGGGAAATTCGGCAAGGCAACTTCACTCTGGAAGGCCATCTTCTCGTGGCACAGAATCTGCATCAAGGACCAATTGGTGTCCCACCATCGGCGCAAGGAGTAGACCGACAGCAAGTTGTTTCTCAGCCCGCGCCACAGGGCGCGACCCAGCCGCAGTTCCTCCCGCTGACCACGAACGACCTGATACCACGACCTGGAGTACATGTACAACCAGCAGCAGCGCCAACGACGACGACGCGCAATGTCTCTAGTTTTTCCCAGCGTTTCATCGATCCTTTGAATTCCCCTCCTTTGTCCAAAACCGGCGCTGCGCAGCAAAACTTTCAAATCGGCCCGCTCCCGCCAATAAACCCTGACCAGCTGTTCAGCCCTCGCGTGGCGCACTTACGGGCAACGTCGCCGCAAAGACTAAAGGTGGATGTGAAAAGCGCAGTCTCTTTGCCGCTGTCACCGAGACCGAAGTCACCAAGTAATGTGGTCAACGGTTTTGCGAGTCCGAAGAATTTGTTCGCTGGTCCTGGTTCAAATTCCGTCTCACCAGAAAAAGAAGCTTTAGATCCTGCGGGCAATGGCATTCGAAACCAGAATACAAATGTCGCGATGTCGGCGGCGCAGCTGCTCCGGATGCAGAAGGAGTGGGGACGATTGGCAGCCAGTACTAGTAGTTCCTCAACTATGCGGCGTGAGCAAGTGGTGCAGGAGGTCGAGGTAGCAGCAAACCAGGGATCTTCACAGCAGAAAATAAATGCCAGGGCGAACTCCCTTCCCATCGATTCCCCGAGAACGGTGATAAAAAAGGTCGGAAAGGCAGCGGAGGCGGCGAGTGCCCAGATTCAGGAACGAATGATCAAGGCCGGAGCTGCTACGACTTCTCCGATCATGCTGAGCCCGCGGAGCAACAGCAACTCCCGGAGCCCGGTGAGGGACGCGGCAGAAGATGCAGAGAACAAGGAGAACCAAAACTACCGCAGCCGAAGCGAGGGGGGACAGCACGGACGAACGGAGAATAATTCTTTATCGCATAACTTCTACACCGCCTCCACTAAAGCGAAAACAACTCTGCAACAGCTCGTCTTTGTCGGCCCGCCGGCGCAGCAGCGGGGGTTGAGCCCTCCTAGTAGGCTGGATTTTTCCGGGATGCAAACGTCGCCCCAATTGCGGACCCGCGCGCGTCCAGGGACGATGGTGGCAAGTAGTACTAGGAACAGCAGCACGGCTACTAGTACCAGGCCGGCGATCAGTGGTGCTGGAAATGGGGTTGTAGGTGGTAATGGAAACGCTGCTACAGCTACTTTTCCGCCGACGAGCGACGGGCCGGCTCCTGCACTGGCCGCTCCGCAGCAGAGAACTGGGGCGAGGGTAGCAGTGATGCAGAGCACCATGCCAGCTTTGCAACGCAGGGCGAACATCCCCGTCGCTGCACCCCCAAGTGCTGGACTACAGAAGCGTGGGCTTGCAATGACGGCGCCCGGAATTATGACGAGCAGTGGAGCTGCAGTGTCTGGTGGTGCTGCACAGGGAAACAAGACGCGGACTCGGATTATTCGTGCCACAGGGACCCGACGCTCGTCGGAACTGGACCCGGTCCCGGAAATGGACGAAGTTTAAAGCGAAAAAGCACGATGAACAAGTTGAACTTTTGTACTGAACAAAGAAAAAATTCAAAATGCTGAATGAGACAGAATCTGAATCTAAAACCAATGCGGTAGTATCATGTGGTGAATACCAACAATGTGAATGTAAACGAATCAATAGTACAATGCTTCAAATGCAACTTTTACATCATTTCAGAACGCACTGCAAACATCGAATATACAACAAATGAACCGGCATTAATTATCTGAGTTTTTGATTTAGTTTTTTTGGGTACAACAGCCATCTTCTATCAAGATGCTACCCTGAAATTGGCTTCAGCTAGTGGTGCCCTACTTTCTTTTAAGACCTTTTACACTGCATGGTATGTAATTGTTTCACATGTATTAAAAACGCAGAAATGTTTCACATGTAATTTCGCAATCGCAAGTCATAGACCTGGCGAAACAAGACGAAATATGGTGCTCTTTAAAACAACAGCACAAAACTTGTGTTTGTACGATAAACCATGAACATGTGCTGCTTGAATTTTTACAGTCCCACGACAAAGACTAAAACAAGGAATGGGCAACGAGATCATATCTCGTAGAAACAGCACGACGAGGACGAGGTCCTCGTCTTGTGTGAGAAACTGCTACAACAAGTACAAGAAACTATTTTGGAACGACCCTACGTACCACCAGAGAGCGTGAGTCCTCGTCGCAAATGTGAGCGTGATGAACTCTCGGAGCGCTATCAAACTGCAAGGGAGGGAATCAAAAAGCAAAAGAACTGAGAGACAATTGACTCGAGGAAACAGGAGCGAAAATTGCATCATCAAAAATGCTACTTCTGTCGTGGTTCGTTTTTGTCGTGACAGGACCCTATTCGAATTTATTTTCGGTAAAAACTAGTAATAGATTTTCATTTTTCTTCTCTTTTGGCGTACCTTACCAACTCAAGTGTATTGACTGATTTTTTTGCAGCATGCTTACTCTCGTCCCAACTCAAGAAAAACATGGAAAATAAAGCCTTTCAACCTGTTCTTACAAGTTCGTTTTTGCACCATCTTCGTTCTTCCTTTTCTGCAGCACAACAACGACCCGGCTTTTTTTCATCGCTCAACGTCCACGACATCGACGCAACTTTGTGCACCTGCTCCAGGATCACCTCCTCTCTCAGCGTGGTCTCTTTCCAGTCTCCTCAATTACGGATGGGGGTACTTGTTCCTACAGTTGGCAGCCCCGGGTTAGAAGAAGTAGCACCAGGAGTAGCAAGACTCGTGGGTGACCACGACTGGCCGCGTTGTAGTACCAGCACGTGAGCAGGCGGCCAACACGGTTGCGTGACAAAAAACCTCATATACGACGTCTCCCTCATCTCGATAGAATCCTCCACCGTCAGTGCAAGTAGCCATGGGCAAAAAGAAGAAGGAAGAGCAGACCAAGGACGGCGAGCCGCCGTTGCAAATCGGCGAATCCTACCGCGGGCTGCCGAGAGAGGTGAATGACCAGCTGCTCCGCGAGGCCGTCCCAACCGCCGAGGAGCTGAGGCAGCACGGCACGGCGTTCGCGGATACGAAGCGAGAGCAGGTCCGCGCGGAGCACGGACTCAAGTCCGTGTCCGATGAGAATCGAAAATATGAACTGCAAAAGTATCGTACTAGTAGTAATTGCAATACAAATTAGCTCAGCATGACAAATGGAATTTGTCATGCTGTTTTGCCTTCGGATGGAGATTTGTAATGCAAGACTTGCATTTATACGAGTTTAACGCTGGACCAGGCGGTGTCAAATTGAATTCAAAACGAATTCAAAATGAATTCAAAAAGTGGGCACTTTTGAAATGAGCCACATTCCGCGATGCCCTGGACTCTCAGCGGTTGCTGCCCCAGCAGCTTTTGGCGACCTGGTAGCGCCGCTGCCTGCTGGCTCATTGGCTCGGGGGACGGGCTCAACCCGAAGGGCTGCTCCGCACCGTACTAGGAGTGTTGCTGAATGATGACCGAGGGCCAGAGCGATGCGCTCTGGTTCACTTTCCGGCATACGCCCGCATCGCCTGCGAAGGGCGACGGCGCTCTGTCGTGGCTTACTATTTCGCGCCACTTTTGTGTAGCGCCTGTCTGACACTGGTGGCGGTTTAGTCATTCCCGCGGCCGGCGCTATTATTGGCTTTGGCACTCCGGGCAGGAACACTACAACAGGCCCGCACGGGCGCAGAAGGGGGCTGCGCTTGTTTGCGGCGCTAATTTGGGATCGGCGCAACAATTCTAAAGTTCATCGGGGAGTGGATCTCAATTTCAAAGTCCATCCGATCGACCGGCCCCAATTCAAACTCCATCCGGACGACCGGCCCCAATTCAAAACCCATCCGGACGATCGGCCCCAATTCAAACTCCATCGGGGCCATCGGGGCAAATTCAAAACTCATCCGAATTCTGTCCGAATTCCGTCCGAATTTTGTCCCCTACTTGGGTTCTTGATTCGGACGGATTCTGACAGAATTCGGATGGATTTTGAATTGGTGGGGGATGGGATTTTGTGGTCCGGGCCACCAGAGTTGTGCCTCCAGTCGACTTCACCTACCGAGACCAGCCTGGGCGATCTTGGGTGGCTGACCGCATTGGGAATCGCGGCCGGGGATGGCCTCGCCCCTGGCGGCATTTTGTCCACTAGCGTCACATGCAATATGCACAGGCTGACTTGCTTGAGCGCTCGCCGGGCCAAGCCGCGACCCCGACACCGAGGCCAGCCATGCTCCTAACCGCATGCGCCGGCCCCCGACGGTTTCCGGCATTTTTCCGTGGTTGGGCAGGGTCTTCTCTTATTACACCGGCAGCACCCCCCTGGCGCCGAGCCGGGTTTCAAGTCTCGCAAGTTAAGGCATGATAACAAACTTCGGCCGCCGGTCGAACCAAAGCGCGTTCGCCCCATTTCCCGGAAGCTCCTTCGCATGGTTGGATCCAGTTGCCGTTTCGCGCCTGGTCCGCTGGACCAAGCACAGGGCGCAGCGTTCGTGTGAAAGCGGCTACAGGCCGTTTTCTATGGCTGTCGCGCGCCGCATTTGTTTCGCCCGATTCGCCCCCTCGGAGGGGCGTTTTTTTGAAAATGCCAACTTTTTGAATCCAGTTTGAATTCCGTTTGAATCACGATTACACTCCGAGCGGTCTAGAGTTAATACGAGTACGATACTTTTGCACAGGATAGAAAACGCGACACTGCGATGTACTACCAGCCGATGCCCTATGGATGTGTCAGGATCGAAATTAATCGACAAAGTCGAAAAATTTGTGATGCATAAAATGTAGAGCACTGAAGGCCGGTATTGGGGAGAAGGCATCTGAGACCGATTGTAAGCCTGTTTAGGCGTATACAATGTGCTGCCAGAGTAGCATGACAGGAGCAGCCTTCTTTGCCCAAACAGCATGACAGACTGGATTTGGGTGCTCCCGAAATTTCTCATGCGCCACTTGGAAACTGAGGCTCCAACTGGCATCGATTTTGTGCATCACAAGTTTTTCGATTTTGCGAATTTCGATTCTGACGCTTCCATATGCCCGGGGAGGACGGCGCGGTTAAGCCGGTGCCGACGCAGGGAGAAAAAGTGGACCCCAGTACGGAGAAGGGAAAAGCGGCACCGCCAGCGAAAGCCCCGTCAGGGACGAACAAGATAACACCAAAGCCCCTCGATCTCCAAGCGGACTCCGTGCAAGCCCCGTTGGAACCAGAAACTCCCATGGCGGACCGGATCAACGCACACAAATCCGTGTCCCGGGCGACCACGCCGAAGGGGGAACACAAAAAAATCTCCGAAACCGCTCTGGATTCCATCTCCCAGCAGCAGCATTCCGGCGCGAAAAAAGGGGTTTTGAAGAAAGAGGAGTCCAAGGGAGCCAGTTCCGATCACGGTACCTCAGAGAACAAAACGGGGACCGGGGGCAGTTCCAGTTTCCGTGCTATCAAGGAGCGGACCGCAAGACTGAAGGAAGCCCGGAAGCAAGCCAGGATAAACACAGGGCTGACGGCCAAGGGAAGGTACGACCGGGTCATGCACCAGAGAAACGAAGGGAGAAGCTTTCGGAAGGTAAGATTTAGTAACTTTTGTATAGAGGTGTACACTTTTACGAATACTACCCATATCGAAATAGGCAGTACCTCGGCAAAACATTTGTAAACCACAAAATAATGCCAACATCAGGGAATGCCTATTCTGTCCGAGACCATTGAGTTCACCCTCGAGCGCATGAAGGACCACTACAAAGAGCAGGAAGATGCGGGAAAGATGACGAAACGCGCCCTCCGGGAGCGGCAGAAGGGCATCAAGAAGGAGAAGATTGACAAGAACAGCCTGGAAAAGATGTTCATGACGTTTCTCGCGGTCTTCAAGGCCATCGTCTTCCACCATGTGTTTCTACGCATGGCAAAAGTATCGTGCTAAGTAGTAATTGCATCACAAGTTGTTGGGTCGGCATGACAAATAAAATTTCTGATGCGAATTTAGCTTTAAGAAAGAGATTTGTATTGCATCTCTGCAATTCCAATTTACAACTAGAACTACTGCGAGCACGATCCTTAATTTGCAATGCATAGTTTCCGAACATAAATAACAACCTCGGCATGCGGATGATCTTCGAGCGGATTCTGCCCTGCATCGAATTCCCCCTCCACTGGCTCGCGGTGTTCTGCGAACCGCAGTTGGGGTACAGCATGGGACAGATGTGTCCCTACAACCCCGGCTACGACGAATCCGCCGACGCAATCGACCCCATCGAGGGCATCCCGAAGGGCGAGCCGCTCGTGGACACGTTTCCCTTCGCGGCGCCGGTCTTTGGCGTGCTGTTTCCGTATCTCTGCGTGTTCTGGGTGTGGCGGAGGGCGATTCCTTATGTTCGATTGCGGATTTTGTCGAACAAGTATCAAACTGAAAAATGCCGCCACCCCCGAACTTGGGAGCATTTGTATTGCAAACCTTTCCAAATGAAGCAGTCGCGTTCTTGTATCTATCAGCATCACAGATTTTCAATCGTGAAGAGCAAAAATTTGTATTGCAAAAGACCCCAGCAAGAGTGGCGCTTGTCATGCAAGTGATGCGATACATGACTAGACTCTGCATCAGAAAGATTCATACTTCTTTCATGCATGACAAAAAGTTTTCATTTGGAAACTTCGCGTCACAAGTTTTTGCGACTTTGGGCGTGGGGGCATTTTTCACTGTAATAACAAACACCTGGTGATCGGAATGCTTCTCTGCCGGTCGGTTCTTATATCAAATGCAAAAATGTTTGGGTCTGGAAGAATGGGCGATTTGTCATGCAGCTTTTCCATGACCCATGAGGTCTGGAATGCAGGGCCTAGCGTGACAGATTCTGCGCGATCTCCCTCATGCCTATCCTGCATGAGAAACTCCCTCCCGACTTGGTCAAAACTGGACGACGTTTGGGAATCATGCAACACAGATTTTTGCATGCTTCAGATTTAGCATGACAAGTTGGATTCTTCCAGACCCAGACATTTTTACATTTGATATCTCACCGTGAAGCGCAATCCGGCCTCGGTGCAAGTCGGTATGGGCGTGGATGGCGACGACGCGATGCTGACCACGTTCTCCTTAACCTCCTGGCTGATAATAGGACTGCCATTAGTGTATTTGATCGACATATCCCACGAAAAAACTGTTTCACTGTGATGGTTTTGCAAGATCCGCATCACAAGTTTGCTACACATGACACAGGAAATTTGCCATGCGCGCATTTTCCATAGGGGAAAACACGCTTGAAACTCCAATGTTCTATGCAGGTGTAGCAAGACAGATACTTCTGTGCTCCATTCTATGCATCACAAGTTCACAGTGAAACAGTTTTTTCTTGCGATGCGACACCATCATCTTCCTCTGCTTCTTCCCCTTCCGCGAGCCGCCGAACTTCTATGCAATGCAAAAGCATCGTACTAGTACAAATTGCATCACAAATTAGCCCAGCATTACAAATTGAATTTGTAATGCTAATTTGCCTTGAGAAAGAGATTTGTAATGCATATAATGCAATTAGAATTACTACCGGTACGATACTTTTGCACAGGATAACTTCCTCGCCGCGACCAAATTCTTCAAGGCGCAACTGATGATGATCTGCGGGAGCCCAAGTTTCATCCTGTTCGACGTGATCCTGATCACGAGCGAGGGCCCGGGAGGCCCAAGAGAAAAGACCTTCGCGATACTGGGACTCTTGGTCAGCATCTGCACGCTGTGGTATTTTATTTTATTCGGCAGTTCCTCTTTCGAATTCGAAGTTGCATCACCATGATCGGCAGCATTGCATGTTTCGTATACAGCTTTTCCCACCACTTCTGTCCATGCCGCTGGTCGTAATTGCCACAATCGAAACACCAGTACGGAAATGCTTAAAAACTTGAATTTTTCCTATCAGGTTCACCATCCTCCGCGTTTCTCAAGTTGCGTACCGCAACCTCATCACTATGTGGGAGGTCATCCTGCTCACCTCCCGCATGGGCAAGGGCACCGGGGGCGACTCCATATCCGCGGTGAGCAAAGCGAAGCAGGCGGACATCGCAGCCGCGGCAGCGAGGATATTCCCGCCCTTTTTCATCGTCATGGCGCAAATGAAAATCTGCAGTCTGGAACACGAGAAATACGTGATCAACGAAAACGAGTTGGCGCAGTTGGGCCACTGTCTGTTCAACAACATTTACATCAAGCACCTGGTGATTCCCTCGACCTGCTGCAAGAACCTCGTGAAAGCGGGCTACACGCTGTTCGACGCCATCGAGCATTGCGTGATAAAGATGGACAACTGCGTGCTGGAATCCTTCAACTGGTTCCCCATCATATGAAAGTGCACAATAACCGAAACCCCCCTTCCCCTCCGTGCTCGTTTGTCATGCGGAAGACTGAGTTCGTCTTCGTTGTAAGTGTAACCAATAGATGGCCGGCGCCGGTTTTGGCACTCTACACAACATGTTGACCATTCATTATTCCATGCAGTCCTAGTAGGACTGCGGTCGATCAACATGTGCGGCTGCAGCTTGTGCTTGTTACTAGGCCTGAATGAAGGGGACGTGGGGGAGCTGTGAAATCTCATACGTCAAAGACATTCTGTACAAGCCAAACCTCGTTTTCACGATGGACCGATACAGGTACGAATGCTGATAAAGAAGCTCTTCATGTTGCTGTCAATGGCATTGCAATGCAGAGGCTTTTGGATATTTTTCATTTCTTGTTTAAATCCGACCTCGGTCTTCGAAATAGCATGACAGGAGAGCAATGCATCGGCCCAAACCACCACCATAAAAATCAATACACTCAACACCACAGGTACGGCCACGAAAAGCTGAACCTCCAGTACGAGATGTCTTTCACGGATTCCTGCTACTACCTCGCCGCTGGCGAGCGGATGCAGCAGCCTTGGACTGATTTGGAGGCCATAGTGTTCTGCCGAATGATGCCGTACAACAAAAACTTGGTCCATCTTGACCTCTCCTCGAACCTGCTGAAGGACTACGGCTTCATGGCGCTGGCGGAATTATCCTGTGCAAAAGTATCGTACTCGTATTGCAATCATGCATTACAAATCTTTTTCTCATAGGTAAATCAGCATTACAAATTTTATTTCTCATGCTGAGGAAATTTGTAATGCGTTTATACGAGTACGATACTTTTGCAATTTATAGGAATTCCTTTTCTGCAACTCCCAGCTGAAACTTTTGAACATCTCCAACAACGACCTGGACGGGTTGCAAGACCGGACGCTGGACACGCTACTGGACGCCGTGGTTTCGCACCCAAGGTTAGAGTCCGTGCAGTTCTCCGCGAATACGATACAGCTTCCGATTCGCGACTTCGAGGACGTCGAGGTGCTGAAGTGGGACGCCTACTATCCTGTGCAAAAGTATCGTACTCGTATTGCAATCATGCATTACAAATCTTTTTCTTAAGGTAAATCAGCATTACCATTTACAAATTTTATTTCTCATGCTGAGGAGATTTGTAATTGTAATGCATTTATACGAGTGCGATACTTTTTTAGTGTATACCTACAATGTGTACACGATCAACGTGAACCAGATCGTGGGGCGCGTGGTGGAGTTAGTCTTAGAAAACCAGCTTTCCTTCGATAATTTCCCTCCCCATTGCCGGTTCGACCACTACTGCACCATCATCCAAAACGCTTTAGCGAACGACATGGCGCTGGCGAGACAGGTGTCCTGTAGCCTCCACCCGAAGTTGCGGCGATTCGTCGCGGAGCGGTGTGCGAAGAAGTTGGGGCACCCCTTGGGGAACGACCCCGAGGACTTGCTGGACCTATACGTGAAGGACAGTCGGAAAGTGAAGCAACTGACGAAGAAGGAGAAGGCGAGCCGCGACGATTTGTACCTGCCGCCGAAGGACCGGATCGTGATCAGCGTTTTAGGGTCGCTAGAGGGGATGGCGATGGCCATGACGCTGCGGTTCTCGCGGCACTTGCGAGAGATTTTTTTGGAGGGAAACCGGGTCTCGGACCGCGGGGCGGAGATGTTTTTTCGTCTTCTCTGCGAGCCGGGGAATGTCGTAGAAATGCTGTCGCTAGCCAATAACGACATTGGGTACGCGAGGAATAACTATGTCAAGGGCAGAGCGGTAAAGTGGCTCCAGCGAGTGCTCCAGCTGCCAGAAGCGAACCCGATGCTGCAGCAGATAGATTTGTACCAAAACGACGCCTTTGTCGCGTTTGAGCGGGAGATTCGGGTGTGGGTCATGGCGCGGCCGCAGTCAGACGAAATTATGCCGCTGGAGTGCAACGTGAAGAGGGGGATGCGCGGCTGAATACTTACGTCAAAAAGTAGTTGGTCCTTCCTCGTTCCCAAATTTGCTGCTGCTGTCTGCAATATAGCAGAACTGCTGGGAGGTCTACTGCTTGAAAGTTCTTGAACCGCTGCCGTCTCAAAGAAACCTCTGATAGCTATGTCATGATTTGGCGGTGGTCTCACCGCTCGTCCAGTTGCAAAAATTCGCACAGCAAGAAGAATCAAAACGAAGGTTTGTTTTCCGTGCCTGTGTCAACATAAATGTTCTTGACATCGCACTGGAAACTATTAACTGGACGGTCGGACTGCGTTGTATCCGTAGCTGCACCCGTTTACGGCATTTCGTCCTGCAAATGATCCAGACTGTTTTGCCCGATATGGATATTCGTAGAAATCAAGTACTCGTCGTGTAGTGAGAATTTCTGCATTTCATCGTGATCGCTGAATAAAGAAATCGCACTCGTCACATCGGCGTCTCAAATCAAAGTTAGGTCGTCGTGTGATCCTCGTAGATACTGTGTATGCTGGTTTGTCGATGTGCTTATGTGTCTGGGTCTGGGTGGTCAAAGCCAAGATTGCTTTTGCGATGTTCGTTGATGATCTTCTCATTGTGAAATACCTTCGTTTTTGCTGTTGACACTGGCTTGCACGTCGTTTCCTGATGGGTAAGAACCTGAATCTACTCTATCACCACTTACAACATCGTGCCGAACAACACTCGCCTATTGCAAGTGCGACAAAGAATCGTCCAGGTTTTTTTTTGGGGGCTGAAGCGTGTATGTGCTGGGAAGCAGGAGGGTAAACAATAGTTAGCCACTCTAGTCTTTCTACTATTTTCCTTGTGCCTGATTGTGCCTGGGACCAAGCTATCAAGTTTTTGTGCGTAAGAAGTAGTTCTCGCCTTCTTGCGCCTTCATCTTCTACTTCGTTTCGATCTACAACCCTTCATCACTCACACTCACAACCTATCGGAAAGAAGCAACAACACAAGATGTCGTACGGTATTCGCGAGCGGGACCCAGTCCCGCAGTTCCGGAACAACATTTCCTACTTTTCGATGAAATTTGAAGCCCCGAAAAACGACGTCTGCGTGGGTTCCGCGTACGGCTCGGGGACCTGGTATCCCGATTTCGGGGGGTTTCCGGGGGCCCCGGAGCAAAATCGATGGATCACACCGGCAGAATCGTGGTTTGAACACAACTGTTTGAAGCACAAAAGGGAGCTGAAACGAAGAGCGACAATAGCCGCAATTCAGTACGCCAAGCCTACGAGGAAAAGTGAGGCGAGTCAGACAGAGTATTTGATAAAGTAAATGCTTGCTTTTTGCTATTCGTCGAACAAGGAACAAATCTTTCTTCGTTTAATTACAAGTTAGCAGGTTATGTCGCCACAGTGTGTCGATCAACGAGAATCAGGAAAGCGGTAGCCCGAGAAGCCGAGAGGCCGAAAGGCTGAATAACGACCGACAGGCCAAGGGGCCGAAAGGCAGAGAAGGGGCCGAAAGGCCGAGAAGGGGCCGAAAGGCCGAGAAGGGGCCGAAAGGCCGAGAAAGGGCCGAAAGGCCGAGAAGGGGGCGAAAGGCCGAGAAGGGGCCGAAAGGCCGAGAAGCCTCTCTTTCTCCGATTTCCTTTTTCTCGGTTTCTCTTTCTCGGTTATCCTTTCCTCGGCTTCCCTTTTTTCGGTTTCGCTTTCTCGGCTTCTCTTTCTTGGTTTCTCTTGTCGCGGTTTCTCTTTCTCCGATTTCTTTTTTCTCGGTTTCTCTTTCGTCGGTTCGGTTTCTCTCGCCCTGGTTTCTCTTTTCCCGGTTGCCCTTTCGCCGGTTTCTCTTTTCGCGATTTCCCTTTTCCCGGTTTCTCTTCTCCCATTCCCGGTTTTCCTTTTCCCGGTTTCTCTTTTCTCGGTTTCGTTTTTCTTTTCCCGGCTTTTGTTTGCATTTCCCGTCTTCTCTTTTCTCGGCCTCTCGGCTCCTCGGCCTTTCGGCTCCTCGGCCTTTCGGCTCCTCGGCCTTTCGGCTCCTCGGCCTTTCGGCTCCTCGGCCTCTCGGCTCCTCGGCCTTTCGGCTCCTCGGCCTTTCGGCTCCTCGGCCTTTCGGCTCCTCGGCCTTTCGGCTCCTCGGCCTTTCGGCTCCTCGGCCT
>CAJINV010000004.1:9055430-9092958 GCA_905178155.1 Amoebophrya sp. A120
CAATTCCCGGTTTGCAATTCCCGGTTTGCAATTCCCGGTTTGCAATTCTCGGTTTGCAATTCTCGGTTTGCAATTCTCGGTTTCCAATTCTCGGTTTCCGGTTTCCGGTTTCCAATTCTCGGCTCTCGGTTTCCAATTCTCGGTTTTTTACGCCCTGGCCAAAGCTTAACTTGATAGTCCTTCTTTCTTGCGTGATAAATTTTCTTTCAGATTTTCGATCAGCTCCTCAAGGCTATTGATTCAAGGCAAGTTTCAACATTCTGCTAAGATCTCGCTCAGCGTTACCAAGAACCCATGAATGTAAGAAAAAACTCTCGCAGCCGCAAAATCGACATCTACCGTGGCGACGACCCGTTTATCAAGGGCCGGGAACACCTTTGGATCGCGGAGAACCAGTCTCACGCTTTGGAGCACGAAACCACCAAGCGAAAAAAGAAGCTCCTGAACGGCAACAACTGGCAGCGGCACTGGGGGCGCGTGCCGTCGAAGACGCGACGGCCGGCGCCCAGGTATTGTGAGGAAAAATCCTCCCTCCCCATATCGAAAAGGCGTGCTTTTCAAAATTTGCGATGCTGATTTGTGGCCACAAATCGAGTCCGTCTTGATGCAAGAGAGCAAAGCCATGGCTTCCGCTGCAGTTCGCGGGCGATTTGTTATGCTGCTACGCTACTAGGGCAGACATCTGCTATCCTAGGCGCCTACCCAAGCCACCCCTTTCCGGGCTTTGTATCTGTCTGTAGTTCTCCACCGCAAGACAAATCCGATTTGTGTACACAAATCCTGCATCACAGATTTCCACCTCGATATGGGGAGGGGGGATTTTTCCTGTTGATACCAGGCTCATCATGAACATGAAGTACACCGACGTCATCAACCTGACCATATGGATTGCGAAAATGTCTGGGTCTGGAAGAGTGCAATTTGTCATGCTAAATCCGAATCATGCAAAAATCTGTGGTGCATGAGTGCCAAAAGCTGGCCACTTTCGACCAAGTTGGGAGGGAGTTTCTCATGCAGGAGAGGCATGAAAGGACCTCACAGACTCTGTCACGCTAGGTCCCGCACTCCAGACCGCAAGAGTCATGGAAGACCTGCGTGACAAGTTCACACTCTTCCACACCCAGACAGTTTTGCTTTCCATAGACCAGAAAGGACACCAACATCTTTTTTCCGATGGGCACTGCGAAAAAACACGAGGACTCCACGGACTCCCAAATGTTCGCTTCGGGAAAACGGTGCCATTCCCGCGAGGGCAGGGACCTCGGCGACGACACGAAGGGCGGCGCGAAAGTCCGGTCGCAGAGCGAGTTTGCGGTAGAATAGTGATTTGTTTCATTTTCAAGGGGGAAGGAATAATGATAATAGAAAAAAGATTGTATACTGTTACTGATTTATTTGTCAACATGCATGGAGGGTCAGGGTGGACCTCAACAACAATTCGCTCCTTTGACGTGTGCGTGCGTCTTCGCATAGGTGTCTCTTGATATTTTTGTACGGCTGTGAAACGAGCCCAAATTATGAAATCCATTACAACAATTCCAGGACGACTCGAAACTGGTTCCGTGGGACATTTCGCAGCCACGAGACTGGAACGACACGAAAAAGGACGTGATGCGTGCGACCGGGTCCACATACGTTTCCTCCGGGGTCGACAACTCCAACCGCACCACTCGGACGCCTATGCAAGAACGCAAAAGCTTCGCACGACAACTGTGCAAATTGCATTTAACAAATGTTTTTCGCTCAAACGAAAAGTTGTCATGCTGTGTCAGGCATCGTCATCAAAAGGGGTCCTACTCCTACCATGCACTGTGGCAATTTCGTTTTCGGTTTGTTACACAACAAGTTGTGCGATGCTTTTGCCCAGGATGACGGAGTTTCGGGAGACGCAGTCCGACTTTTCAAAGTCCATGTCCAACTTTCGGAAAACAATGTAGAAGCTGTGAAAGAGATCGAGGGGCTTTCATTCTTCTTTCTGCCCAGAAGTCACTTATTTTCGGAGCTTGTTTTGCATGTATTCTGTTTCTGTTTAGCATAAGCATTTTTGTCGGGCTCGGGGGGAGCTATTTCAACCTTGTATCAAATTTGACCTGTTTAAGATCTCAATTTTATGTATCCTATCTTCATCAACGTTTCTAGTTTCTCTCAGCACCAGCTTACACATACAATAAATTTTCACAGATGATTCAATAACAAGTTTTCGCAAATTTTTTTCGCAGGTTTATACCATTTCCATTTGTTTGCCACTTTACTACCAGGGATGCGGAGAAACTACTACAGTAGGTTTCAACTGTATCCATTCCGTGTTTATGGTTGATTACGCAAGAAACACGACAGATTTATTTCAAAGAAACTAAAAACGACATTCTGTTCAGATTTTTGGGCGAGGAAAAGAGAAATCCCTTTCTCCTGTACACAACAAGAACATTTCTTTGCGGCCGGGTCGCACGCTCGTTGTATACCTCCAGACCGACGCTCCTGTACACTAGGCTTGTCTACTTGTAGACGAGGGTTCATTGGGTTTCCTAACGTGCACAAATTTTTGAGAAGAGCAGCCCGCTGCAAAAAGTTCCATCAGCACACTGTCTTTCTTTTGGTGACGGGCGACGGATTGGCCGCAACAGTTCCGGTCTACTGTCGTTACGGTGTTCGTTTTTGTGTTGTCAACAGTATGTTGGAAATGGTCTAGTAGATGTTGAAAATTGTAGTTTCGATCACAACATCGACCTCCTGCAGGCAGAAATTCAAAAATGCCAGCGCTTGTGCGGCTCCAAGATGTCAAACGCAATTTTCTGAACTTTTCTGGTGGCGGCAGTGCTAGTAGTGCCGTTTGTGCCTGAGATGAAACAAGAATTTTGAACAACTTCTACTTTTTATATTGTTTTATTTCACAGACACAGGGTGGACGTTGTGTGCGGATATGGATTTAGTAAAATTTTTAGTGTGGTCGCTGTCTAGTCTGGTAAAAGTTAAGATTTGGATCGTGTGCCGGGAAGAAATTTCGTGCAGTGTGTCCGAAGTGCACACCTACACGACAAACTACTTTAGACGAAACTGCTGTGTACTACTACTACTAAAGCTAAAGTAAGTATGCAGTAGAAGGATTTTTGTCGTCTCAACGACCTCTCCATCATGTCGTGACACTGTAGGGATCCAGTAATAGGTTTTTACAGCAGGGATCAGCATGGCCATGCCGATGTCTACCACTTCCAGACACTGCAGCATGGCGGGGTCGTTCTCAGTGCAAGAACGTGTGGGGAGGACCTCGAGTGCTTTTTCAACATCCCTTCTGGCGACATCACAACTGCTACTCTTCGCTTTCTCTCTCTACAGCCTCATCCCCAGCACGAGCGATGTCCTCGTTGCCGCCCTGTCCTCCGAGGAGTTGCAAAACGTCGCCTGCGACCTGCAGAGCTTCATCGTCGAGGAGCCCGCGACGAAAGCACACCTACTGGAAGTGCTCTCCCAATGGGACGCGCACGCGGAAATGCAAGTGTTGGTCTTCAACGGCCACTTTGCCACGGGGAAGACGTACATCAGCAACATACTCGCGAAAGCGTTGGAGAACATCGACGTCGGTGGCGGAAATGTCGACCTGGAAACAAAATTCGGGGCCGGCGGTGCGACGCTGGACAGTAGCTCCAGCGGGGGAGCTGGAGGGGCAAACGACGGCGCGGACCACCTGAACGGCAGGGGAGCAACATCTTCAGGGGCCTCTAGCAAAACTTCCAGCAATGGAGATCATAGTGGAAATAAAGCAGCTGCTACACCCACGAACATCATGTCCACCACGGCGCAGACCGCCTCGACGTCCTCCTCTCACGTTGCGATTTTCGTGACCGAGGACAGTTTTATCTCCTCCGAGCAGTTTTATCTGAAAATCGATGACATTCTGAACACGGGCGCCGGGGATCGCATGAAGATCATCGTGTTTGACGACCTTCCCTGTTGGCGGGAGACGGAAAGGATAACTCGCGTGTTGACCAGGTGCATGCAGTTCAGCAACAAGTGCCGGGGCACACTGTTCGTGATCACCAGCAACGACGGCTGGTGTGCGGACGACTACTGCAACCGAAATAGCGATCTAGATAGGCAATTTGACGACCTGACAGAGACTTTCACCGGAAATCTGAAGCAACTGTTAACTTCTAGCAGTAGTGGTGGATCTGCAAGAGTAGACCACGGGGAGGCCACATCGACACAACACGCTGCGTCGGTCGCCACGACACGCACCCAAGATCTAGTGCGCACAAGGTGTCGTGACGTACCGCAAATGCCGGAGAGGTTGCGGAAGCTGTTCGCTTCAGCGAAGAGAGGAACAAACTCTGATAAATCATCTTCCACCGGCGACATTTCTGAAATGCAACTTTTTGCCGCCACGGAGAGCTTGCAGTCCTGCGCGCTCCCGGGAATTTCGTTATCCCGGGAAGAGTGTGAATACCGGGGATGCTGCTGTGTAAACGAGGATATCGAATGCAAATCTGTCTGGGTCTGGAAGGATGCGAACTTGTGATGCGCATTTCACATGACTCAAAAATCTGTCATGCATGGAAGCCAAAAGCTGCAGTGCACATTTCTGGCCACCGAAAGAAGGGCCTTGCCATGCGGGTTACGCATTAAGAGACCTTCTGAAAACCTGTGATGCTGGGGCGTGCATGGTAGCCCTTCTGGGTCATGCCAAAGCTGCATCACAAACCTCTGCATCCTTGCAGACCCAGACATTTTTACTCTTGATAGAGGAGCTTGACCAGGACCACCTTCACGGAGCTGGTTCATCAGGCACGGATGCCGATTCTACAGGCAGTGCCAGCAGTGTCAAAAATGGTAAAAACAATATGAAAAACAACAGACATCACTCTCAACAGCAGATCGACGCTATCCCACAGAAAAAAGCTGGCAGGGCATTTTTGTAATGCGAAAATAAATACACAGAAAAGTCTGTCATGGGCGGCCTCATAGCATGCTGTTTAGGATACGCAATACAGATTTTTCTCTGTATTTATTTTTGCATTACAAATGTGACCTGCCAGCTTTTTTCTGTGGGATAGAGGCCAACCGGTGCGACTTTTGCGGGTTGGAAAAATCCTCGGAGGTGACCCAGGCCCACCTCCGAACCGCCTCCGCAGCCCGGTCCGGTCGCTACATTGCGAAGGGCTTGTCGGAGTTCCCCCACTTCGTTGTGCTCGGCGCGAATGGGATGATTTTTCAGCAGGAAGCGTGGGACCACTGGGGCAAACTCGCGGAGCGGATGCTGATCCAGAGCTTTCTCGAGGACGATTTGCCGCGGTTGCTTTCCTCCCAAATGGACCACGCGAAACGGAACTACAACTTGAATCTCGAAATTTTGGTCAACTGGGACGTGGACTACCCCCGGGAATTCGCGAAGGCGGGCATCGAGGAGGTGGTCGCGGGCGAGGCGCCGCGGAATTTGCGAACCAGCATCAAGAAGCTCGTCCGCGGCGACGTCAAGTCCCAGTGCCTCGGTGGGGTGTGCTTTTTACTGAAAACGAAGATCCAACAACTGCTGATGCGGCAGGAGCAGCTGTACGCAGCGAAAAAGGAGAAGAACGGAGGTTCAACTGTATCCTATGTAAAAACGCGCCCACACCATAGTCAAGATGGGGAATCGGCTAGACAAATCCACAAGTTTTGGCTGTTTTGCATGACAAATTTGGATTCGTGGTGTAGTGCTGTTTGAGCTAGCTCAGCAGCATCACAGATCTAGCATACCATTCTGATTGGAGCATGACAAATCGCAAAACACGATTGGAAAATGCTTCTCATGGGGCTCCGCATCAGAAACATTTTTAGCATGCAGATTTGCATTACAACTATGGGGTGGGGGCGTTGTTAAATAGGATAACCTGTCTCCGCCCCCCGCCGCGCCGCGAAGTCCGCCTGGAACACGCTGTCGGGCACGCCGACCGGGGAGAAAATTGCCCTGGCGGTCTTTCTATGCACTGCAAAAATGTCTGGGTCTGGAAGGATGGAACTTGTAATGCTAATTCTGGATTGTGCAAAAATCTGTGTTGCATGAATGCCAAAAGTTGTCCACTTTTGACCAAGTTGAGAGGAAGTGTCTCATGCAGGATAGGCATGATAGGAGTCTCACAGAATCTGTCATGCTAGGGCCTGCATTCCAGACGATATAGTTCATGCACAATCTGCATGACGAGTCTCACAATCTTCCAGACCCAGACATTTTTGCATTTGATACTTTCTCGCGCCGACGGAAACCAACCCGGCGCAGGTGGCGGCGCTGTCGCTCCGGGCGGAGGTCAAGTCGGACACGATGGAGAACAAACACGTGGTGGACGTGCAGAAATTCGTCGGGGACGGCTTGGGTTTTCACCTCAGACAGCTGTTTCACTGGGGCTTCGCGGATTTAATAACACTGCTCGTGAGGAAAAGAAGACCGGAGGTCGCGCTGAACGTGTTGGCGGGCGGTGGAACTACATCAGACGGTTCGTCATCATCATCCTCTTCCGTTGTTGATCCTGGTACCAATGGTGTAGTACCTCCGGAGCAAGGAACAGCCGCCAACTTTCGACCCACTTCGCTGCCCCAGATGCTGAAGCACGACGGCAAGCTGCTCCGGGAGCAAATTGAGGAGATCGAAAAAAGCTGGACTTCGGACTGTCCACACCTCCGGTTGTACGACGTGAAGGTGATGCTCCCAACGAGTCTGCCCGCGGAGTGCTCGGCGGACGAACGAACTGCTAGTGGGTCAAGATATGCATTGCAAATTTGTCTGGGTCTGGAAAGAATGGGATTTGTGATGCTAACTGACGACGATAGAAAAAGCTGTATTGCGTGAGCAGCAAAAGGCGTTAAATTTTTGCCACCCGGAGAGGGTATTAGTTTCTCATGCGGAATAGGCATTAGCAAGGCTTTGCAAGAACTGTGATGCTAAAGCATGCATTACAGGCATCGCGGGTCATGTACAATTGTGCATGACAAACTCCTCGAATCTTGCAGACCCAGACATATTTGCACTCGATACAAGAATAAATTCGGCAATGAATGAGCAGTACCGGATTCTCTCCCCGCAGTGTCACTTCGGGAACAAGGACGAGCATTTTTGCGGGCAAAACTATGCATTGCAAAAGTATCCTCCTAGTATAAATCGCAATACAAATTTTTCCAGAAGGAAAAATGGAATTTTTAATGCTGATTTCGCTAAGCAACAAGAATTGTCATGCATGATTGCAATTAGTACTACGAGTGCGGTACTTTTGCACAGGATAAAAACCACGGGACGACAATTAAGCGGAACCCCTTCTACGGCTCCATTCTGGTGCAGTTTCGCGGGCACCCGATTTGGAAGGTGCACAAATGGTTGACGAGGTCGGAGCGGGAACGGGACTGCGACAACTACGTCGCGGACAAATGGATCTACGTGAAGCAGGTCCTGGTCGTCCCGGAATGGCGACACACCATGTCCGCTGCGGTTGGGGACGAAGTGTCGGCAGGAGCTTCGTCGCAGCAGCACGCCGTCAAAGCGCCGGAGATCGCGTCGGAAAGTAAGCTCGGGTGTTTGAAGGAAAGGGGTCCTCGTGGGCACGATCAGGGGGGAATGGGAGGTGGTAGTGGTGCTGGTGGTGGATCAATGCACGGTACTCCCGCATCTTCAGAAAGTAAATCTTCATCTCACACTGGAGGTGCAAGAACAGAACTTTAGGAACCAGCACGAGCTGATGTCGATGTCCACAACATCATCCTGATTTGATTTTGCAATGAAGCGACAGAATGTGACAAAGCAAATTTTTCAACGAAAAAACAGAAACATCGAATGGCATAGCTGAGCTTGTGCTTTTCTACATTCGGTCATGGCCAATGGTTGTGGACTTGAAATATGGGAATTAATATTAAAGTTCCCGAATTTGGAACGCTTTCGTAAACGCAGTTTCTCCACTGCGGCTTCGTATGTATCGTGCTTTCTAATTATGATCTGATGTGTCCAGTATGCTGGATTTTGAGAGCTGCATGAGAGTCGTTTCGGTCTTGCTAGCACATCCATAGAGCTGCAAGCACTTGTACTTAACTCGTTAAGCGAGCAGGAGTGAAGATGCCGTGATTGTCGAAAGCAATTCGTATGTGTCGTAGTCGCTTCCTTCCTTGTCGTTTTGCTGCTGCATGGGATAAGTACTCGACGCTCGTACGTTCGATAACAGTGTGAGTCTTCTACTTCTTTTTCATCGGAAGTTCCGAAGATCGCGACCGTTATGGCTCGGTCCTTGCTTTTGTTTGAGGCTTCAAGTTCAACATTAGAAAGCATAAAGCGAATCTTGTTGGTCTTCTTGATGCAGCTTCTAAAAATATTTCAAAGAAATGATCGTCTCCAAACACCACACACCCGCTGACGTGCGGCGCATTTTGTTCCAGGAAACGCCGGAATTGCGCACGCAACCACGGGAATTTTTCAACATCACCGGGAAAGCTTTTCTCCGCATTCGGGAGGAAAAGGACATCGGTTTCGTCTTCGGCCAGACCATCGAAGACTCCTTGCCGCACCACGAAACAGTATGAGCTGCAAAAGTATCGTACTAGTAGTAATTGCAGTACAAATTAGCTCAGCATCACAAATGGAATTTGTCATGCTGTTTTACCTTGGGATGGAGATTTGTAATGCATGATCGGGATTACTTTTGCACAGGATAAACAGAAGACATCGACGACATCAAGTACCGCCTACTCCTCCTCTCTTCCCGGTCCCGACGCCAAGCACTCCGGTCGCAGCTAGAGGGCTCCGGGCTGGCCGAAGCGTTTGAAAAGGCGAGCTTGATTGCGGGGGGATCTGGGATCATGCCGTTGTTTTCCTCGCCGCCAGTGGCCGGGACGAAGAACATTGAACAGGAACATCTTCAAGACTTGAACACAGAAGATGATGACACCCCAAGAAAAGACGATGCTGCGCAAGGGCGACAGCAGGCCGAAGATGAAGTGGACTCGGTACAAGATAGCGGCGCGACACAAGTTGACAAAATGATAAATTCCGCTGCGGTGAAGAAAAAGAGCCGGCTGTCTCTGATGAAGCGCGGTCGGGCAAGTGGCATCGGAGTGAGCGGTTTGGAGCAGTACTACAACAGCAGTAGTTCATCACCTGGCGTACTTTTGGTCGGCAACAGCCCAGCCTCGAGCTCCACGTCGCCCGTGATGAACAAGAAAATGATGGTGAAAACAAGCGCGCGAAGCTCGGTTTCTAGTGCAGGCGCGACGTCAACCCGGAGGCCGCTAGCAGGATCTACTTCAGACGCCGGGCACTACCAGGGCACGAAGTTTTTGTACTTTCCGGAAAAGCGGCGCGCGTCTGGAACTACAACTGGTCCTCGCGCATCGAGGAAGAGCGGGACGACCACGACTCCAGTAGCTGCCACAAAGAACACGAGAAACTCCGCACGGTCTTCCCAAGTGACCGGAATGAATCGTCCGAACGGCCGCGGCGCTCCGAAGGCGAAAGCTCAGCGGCCACTGACACTCGCGGAGAAGCAGCGGCAGCTGGCTCGGGAGGAGGCAGTGAGGGTGAAAATGATGGGCACCATGCTTGGCGGGCTGCGGGGCGCGGAACTTCTAGGGAACGCTGACAATCCTGCTCTACGGTATGATGTTGACCAAGACAACGAAGTGAGTGACAGGACCGGCCCTCCGGGGTCAACATCTCCTCCAGGAAACAACAACAACAAAAACACCACTCAGCGCCAGCGCCGCACTATTACCCGCGAGGAAAAGGAGGAGCAACTACGGCAGAGCAACCTGGTCAAAAATACGAACAAGTTCTCCGACGGGCTCGCAGGCACGAGTTTGGAGTTCAATACGAGTTATAATCGCGAAGTAGATGTTGGAGCCGCTGCTGCAAGGTCGAGGAGTCAGGCTTTCACGACGTCGTCAAAAGGACCAGCAAACCAGCTGAAGTCTCAATTGGCGAAGCACATTCACGTTGCGTCTCTACCAGATTTTAAAGTGTACTTCTGCCACGAGTGCGTGATGAAACACGACGACGCGAAGTTGCGAAACGTGCTGGAGAGGGCGTTTCATCAAGGAAAGGTAGATGTTTTTTTTTAGGTAGAAATTCTGTGATGCTGTAAATCTTTGAGAGGTGCTTTTTCTTTTTGTCATGCCCATGAGTGCAATCGCGCTTGAGATTGTCAGGAATATAAAGCAAGTCATCAAAAAATCAGATTGATTTGCAAACCGATGCCGCGTGCAACCAGGACTGCATTCAGTGCCGCAAGCTTCTGAACACGAAAGCGGTCGTCGACTCCGTCTTTCCATCGGAGTTGAAGGACTGCCTCACGTCGGCAGACGCTTTCAACGAGTGGATCCGGCAAAACCGGAACAAAGCCAGCTCCTCCCACACGGGGAACCTGCTCGGCCCCGATGTCTACACCGCCTCGGCGTTTTTGCAGCACCACAGGAAGTCCGCGCGGTTGGGGGACAAACTTCTCGGCGGGTGGCGACACCGGGAGGACACGTTGCAACTGACCACCGCGACGGGGAACGATGGGCAGCCGGTGTCCGTCGTGATGAGCACGCACGACCGAGAGTTCAGCACCGGGCACGGAAACAACCCGAACAACACCGCCGGCGCGATGCACGCCACCGGGGCAGCCCGGTCCAACGTGACCACCCGGTATCACCCGCATTTGTCGGTGCAGCGGTCGGCGGCGGAAGCCTACGACATGGCCAAAGCAGTGTTGGCGAACGACGAGCCGTACTTTGGCGAAGGTGAGAACGAAAGGGGGGTGTTTGATCAGCAGCAAGGGCAAGGGGCGGTCGTACTAGGGGCAAGAACTGCAGCTGCCGGAGGTGATGCATCTGGACCTACACATCAACAAGCAGAGCGCGTGTACCTCTTGAACCTGAACCCGCAGACCTGGGTTTCCCGCGCACCGGACTTTTTGGTAGAAATACTCGCCAAGGACAAGAAGCTCGGGCAGGGAAAATACCTCCCGAACGTGACCCACTTGAAAACGGCGGGCAGGACGCCGGAGGAGGTGCACATGTGCAACTTCCGGGTCGCGGAGAAGACGGTGAACGAGGTGGAACTTCTGTGCTCTGTATGAGAGTGACTCCCCCTCCCCCGGATTTGTCATGCAAAACCCCAAATGCAAGAGCTTACCTTTGGCACTGTTTGCATGACAGATTCCGGAAGCCCAAACAGTACTACACTAGGCGCATGAATTTGTCATGCACAAGCTCCGCGTGTGCTGGTGTTTGTATTGCTGTCCATGCAATACAAATGAGGGGGAGGGGGGGTTGTGCACTCTCATACTCTGCGCAGATGTTCGACAGAGCGTCCACCCTGCTTACCGATGGACTCACGTACGAAAAACAGGGACTACTGCGGAAAGAGGCGACCTATCCTGTGCAAAAGTATCGTACTCGTAGTAATTGCAAACATGCATTAATACAAATCTCCATCCCAAGGTAAAACAGCATGACAAATTCCATTTGTCATGCTGAGGCGATTTGTAATGCAATTACTACGTAGTATGTTTGTTACTTTTGCAATGCATACGACCTGCATCCGGTTGATTTTTCTCCGAATCACTCTGGCGGAACCCCATGCCGCGACCATCGAGCCGCCGTTTACCGTCAGGGTCAGTATGCGGCCGGCGTTCGGGGGCGAGGTTGTGCCGGTGTACGCGTCTGGACCAATTGCGGTCACGCACTCGAAGTTGATGACCAATCGGTTGTTAGGGCACGAGGGCCACGCGGCCGTCGCGGTGGACATCTTCATCCCGAAGGTGGAGGACGTGCCGTCGGCCCCGGAGGCAGATCCGTTCTTGGCCAGAGCCGCGACGCTGCGATCGAAAATGCTCTTTGAGAACGACACGAGGGCGAAGCCAGGTATGATAGGGCATCGATTTAGTTTGGTTTTTTACCGTGACCACAACGACATTTTTGAATTTACGCTGGTGCATTGCCGAGGTACGTGCCAACTGGTATAATTCCTCATTCATCCAAACCACAGGCAGCAAGTCCTTGTCGATGGGCCGTGTGTTCGAGTACGGCGGCGACTTGAAAGAATTCCCCTGCCTCCGCGACCTGGAAGCCTGGTTTCACTTGATCCAGTGGCACAAAATTCGGGCGGCGACGGAGGCGAACGCCATGCCGTACTTGTTCCCCATTCACCTCCCAACCTTCCGTTCCGACGAGGATTTTGTCGTCTCTATTCTGAGTAAAAACGTCCCCACCCCAGAGTTCTCATGCAAATCTGCATGCCAAAAAAGTTTCTCATGCGGAACCCCATGAGAACCATTTTTAGTCGTGTTTGGGAATTTGTGATGCTAGAATCAGCATGATATGCTAGATCTGTTATGCTTTTGAACAAGCTAAACTAACAGGATTACACTACGAAGACAAACTTGTCATGCGAAACAACCAAAGCTGGTGGATTTGTATAGCAGATTTCGCAACATCTTGACTGTGGTGTGGGGACGTTTTTCCTCAGGATAGTCCCTCCGGAAGTCGTGTCCCTCCTCCGCGACGATGTCGCCTGGCAGGAGGCGTACAGCCGGTGCGTGGAGATGGTGGTAGGCGCCTGGGGCTACGACCTCCTACAGAACCGGACCACCTGGCGCGTGGACCATAGTTCTAATCGCGCGAATGTAGACGATAAAGTGCTGAACAGTCGGGAGCTCCGCGGGTTCCATCCGGGGGGCTCTGGGAGACACCAGTACAGTCCGGACAGTTGGAAACTGAGGCACTTGCTGTTGTCTCTGCGCACGTTCAAAATCGGGAAGTTATACGAGATCGTCAGCGAAATCGGGCAGGATCTACTGCGAGACGGGGTTCTGTTGAATCTGAAAGACCAGGGCCTGGAGGAAGCCTTGCATGCGAACAAGAAGGACATCCACGTCGCGCGGGTGTGGTTGGAAAGTAAGTTGTGGGAGGACTACCACAAGAAATGGATACCGTCGTTAGAAGAGTTGTTGTTCGTGCCGCTGGGGAAATAGTGTCTTGTAAGATTTGAATGAGAACAATTTCAACAATATTGTGAAAGCGAGGACACGACCTACCGCATAAGATTCCACGACGGCAGGCAGCTGCAAAAGAAAAGCTATGAAATTTTTCCAAGAATCTGAATCAGAACGCTTTCAAAGAGCATAAGGACGCCGTCGCTTGACACGACTGAGTCTGAGACCGCGTTCCTCACGACTGTGCGTATGAGCCAAAAGACGTCAATGATGTGTTTCCGAACAAGGTCAGCACATCAGCTGCCCGCATTGGCATTTGCTCTCTGCAAGCACATGAAAAAGTTCTACATCTATTAGCGCACAACGAGCCCGATCGCGTCTTGATTGTGCGACTAACAAGTGCAGCAAGATGATCGTAGCCTATTGTATCTTGATAGGTCTTGTCCAGAGATGATCACAGTTCTTTGACATCAAGCGTCCAAGAAGGCCGCGAAGTTTCCAAGGTCTACACAAGCCACTTACCACTGAGGATCTTCCTTTCAAGCTCATTTTCTGCGCTACTGATTTACGTCGTGTAGCCCGAGCTTCGAACTGACAACCGCATGGTGGGAAAGATCCATTGAAGTAGTATTGCTAGTCACAACTTGAACTTTGCTCTTGCAGCGGCCAAAGAGCATGCCAATCTGGGATCTTGTTATAGCTGCAACTGAAGACAAGCTGGGCCTGCTATTGGTATGTGATATGCATGATCACTCACGTCGCTATGATATGCAATGACGATGTGTTTGTCCTCCACTCCACGTGGTTCTTGTTGCACAGATGAAAAGCGAAATACTATTCCAAAAAAACCAGCGACATCTTCAAATTTTTTGTCTGACGGCGCAAGCATAGGTCTTGACCTTAGCCTGTCGCTACTATTAACTGTAGTTTGAGATGATTGGAGTTGGACTATACTAGATTATATTATTCGCAAGACGAAGACATTTAGACATTGTAAAAATTGTTCTTGAAGTAGAACGAGTACGAAAATCACGCCTTTTCTGAAAAAGAACCCTCCTATGTTTAAACATTTTTTAGTGACGCATTAGAGAAGGAACTTGCCCGATATAATGGGCTGTGTTTCTTCTCCTGCTCCACCTACCACCTGCCTTAATATATCTCGCAGCTACCTCTATGAGAATTTGAACTTCTGAGAACTCCTTCATATCAATCTATCATATGCAGCCAAAGAGCGTAAATAGCAATTATGAATTCTGATCCTGTTTGTTGGCGACCCTTACAACCCTAGAGAAGCAAGGACCGTGTTACAGTTACGTGAAATATTCTCGAAGTTTTATCTCGTTTCCAACCCATATTTTGTGTCGTCACGAGCCTGCTGTATTTTTTTTTCGCACTCCTTCTTTATCAAAAAGTAAGCGCACTAGAACAAACGGTCAAGCGCAATCATCTCGCAGACTTTTTTTCTTGGAATACATCCTACAGTGGCGATTTTCTAGAAGACAGAACATCAACAATAGCCCTGAAGTGCTGTAGTTGCTGTTGCACAAAAAGTCTCCTTTCCGGTTTATTTCTGAACAAGCAGCACGACGGCAACGGCGGCCAAGAGCATCTTAGCATACCGCGTTCAGGTGGCTCAGGAATCTTCTATCGATAAACAGCCAAAACGGAGAAAGACCACAGGTGCCTTCTTGGCTCAGCGTCAGCAGCACCGACCGCAACGAAGGACCTGTTTCTGTCTTGGTGTAGTCCTAGTGAGTGCTTCTGGACTCGATCACAAACATTTTATGTCGCGTGCCAGTACGGCTACGGATTTCATTCGGAAGAGAAAGAGTTATATTATCCCACACGACCACTACAACATCTACCAGCTGCCCAGTCTCGCTTCAATTCAGTTGGCGTGCAGATCTGAATCTGCAGCGGCCGGCTGAATATCCCCCTTTTTACCCCTGATGCAGCACGCCGCCGCCTCCTCATCTTCATCACATTTATTCTCGAATAACAATAAAGCACGACAGGATCATCATCCGCTGCAGAAAGGAGCGGCGGACGACTTGCATCAAGAAGAACATCTTCAAAAGGGAGCTGGGAAAAGAAACAAGAAGGGAAATAACAAGAAGAAGAACTACCAAAATTGTTCACAGTCATCTGCTGCTGCACCGGTATTATTTCAAGAACAGAATTCACTTTTCGACGTGGTAGAACCTCCTCCGCAGGAAGTAAATAATAATCTGGAAGAACAAACTCCGGAAGAAGTAGCTTCTGTCTCGCGAGGTGGGCCGTTTCTTCCGCCTGAAGCAGATCCAGAAGTATTAACTGGCACGACTAGTAACCTCGAGGAGCAGAACACTTTCGGACACGTGATTAATCCCTTTGCACCCTTTCCTTTTCCGGTCCCGGGAGCAGCACCTGCTGCAGCTGGGGAAGTAGATCATTCGGATAAAGCAACAAGCGCGGATAATAGTAATATCGAAGCCCCCACAACCTCGAAGTCGAAAGAACAAGTGAACGATTCGGAAGTTGTATTCCTAGAGAACAAAGAACAAGAAAAAGTTGCGAAAAATTCCGCCCCTCCACGTGCGGAAAGCGAAATCAGGAACAACCTCGGGGAGCTTTATTGGGAAGGGAAAAGACGTCCTCAGCCACCATTTCTACAGGTAGGAGACCGCGAGCAACGAACAACCTCTCTACTTCAACACAGCACCGTCCTGATTGGCTCTGGTGCGAGCGCAGTACCGCGGCGGATCCCTCCTCCCGGGTTGACTGAGGACGACCTCAGCAGCATCGACGGGCGGCACGCGGCGATTGAAAGGGCGATCCAGGAGGGGCGACTTGTGCCGGAAAAGCACGACCCAGAAAATCCCTCGTGGTTGAAACTGAAAAAGCAGCACGGTTTTTTGCAGGCAAAGCACGAGAGGTTCATGAAGGAGAAACTGGAGAAAAAGTTTTTAGCTAAAAATTCAAAGAAGAACAACAGCTCTCGACGGCTGCATCAAAGACAACTGGAAGTAGAAGTAGAGGACCCGTGGGCGGGTGCTTTTGACACGACCAGAAGGAGACTGTCGAAAAAGATGGTTGCGCGCGGCGGGAGCAAAAAGCAAAGCGCGGCGGGCAAAGCAGGAACAGGAACATCTTCGACTAAAGGGAATAAACAAGCTAGCAGGAAGAACTCCGCCAAGAGCGATTTTGCCCCCGAAGTCGTCGTGAAGAAGGAAAACAATAGTACTACCCGTGGTGACAGAAAGCAAAGCAAAGACAGTAAAATCAAAAAAGCCGCGGGAGAACAACTTGTCGCCTTAAATCAAGGCAATAAGAAGGAAAAGAAAGAAACGAAAGGAAATAAGTGCTCCGCTGCAGGCGCAGCTTCGAACGGAGGTACAGAAGACGGCGAACAAGCAGCGATGGGTGCAGGACAAATGGTACCTGAGGTTGCAGCAGCACTAGAGGACGAAGGCTCGGAAATAAAGAACGAGCATAAGCCAAATTCCCGGAAAAACAGTGCCAAAAGCATATCATCCGCGCAGATGAACAACGCGAAGAAGAAAGCACAGCCGAGGAAGACCAGTACTACTGTGGCGGCGCGAGGGGTCGTGGGCAAGAAAAAGCAAGATGAAAATAATCCGGAAAACGACCGTGATGACGAAATAGAAATTCCGAACTGCCATAGTGGTGACAAGAATAACATCTTGAATGTTGATCCCCCGGACGAGCAGCAGGAAAGTTGTGAGGCTGCAGTGCCAGCTGCGCGGACAGACACGGAGCAACAAGTTGTACTATCACAACGACCCGAAGCTGCAATATCGTCGAGCAGCACGACGACCAGAAAGGCTTCCGCAATGGAGAAGCTTGTGGGTTCCGCAATGGGTGCGATGCAGTCGGTGTTTGGAGGTGTTGGCTCGTCCTCGCGCGGGGCCGCGAGTTCGTCCAGTTCGTCGCAGATGAAAATTCATGCAGCTGCTGGTACGACGAGCTCTGTTGAAGAGGACCACAGCAAGCCACAAGACAACGGCGACCGCGGCGAAGAGGAGAACATAAAAGTGTTATCCAGCGACGAAGACGAGGAGGACGTGGAAGATGAACCACAAGGTGCTGCTGCTGCTGCACACCAAAACAACATAAGCAAGCCAGATCCACCACCCGAGGATCTTGGCAATAAACAGAATTCCCTCGGTCTTGTGGACGACGACGAGGAACTGCATCGAAATGAAGATGTCAGCAGAAGTAAAAAAAGCGTGTTAGAACAGCACATGCAGGAGAAAGAGCAAGAGATTATAGAAATTTTTGGCGAAGAGTGGGCCGAGGAAGATCTGCGACTGCGTGATGCTGCAAAAAAAACTAGAAATAGTACTAACGTTGAGATGAACATGAACTACATGTCGAGCGGAGTCGGAGAAGCTGCTACATCAAAAGATGTTGAACCAGAGTTGTCTAGTGCAACAGCTTTTAAGAAGTGTGCTGGCGGAACGTCAAGTAGTAGTTTTACCAAGGATCAACAACATCTTTCCTCAAACGGAGGAGAAAGTGTTGATAAATCGCCTGCTGGTGACAACTCCTCAGTACTAGCGGAGAAAAAGAACGTAGAGAACACCAGCACAGACCGCGAAAACAAGAATTCTCCTCATGACGTTGATGCCCCTCGGCTGCGGCCCTCTGCGCCGTCCTCCCCTGCTGCCTGTTCGTTGTCCTCAACAGCTCTAGAAGTAGGTGGAGGAATAGACAAACACGCAGCATCCTCTACTGCTTGTTCCTTGAAACGACGGGCACCGCAGCAGGAGGAGGACCAGTTATTTGTTCACGGTGCGCTGGGAACTACAGGGCGAGTAGCGAAGCAACCGCATTTAGAACAACAACTTGTTCTGCCGATCCCTTCCGTTCACGACGACCAGCAAGACCATCTTCCCGCGTCGCTTTATGGCGAAGGAGGCGGTGACAATAACACTGCACGTGTGTACCAGCCGGCCAAAGCAGCAGGGGTCGTCGTTTTCGAGGAAAAAGCGTCCTCTCTTCTAGTACCGGTCAACATCACAGCTGCTCCTGTTGAGACAGGAGATTTGAATGCGGAACCATCGCAGCTGAGTCGCAACCATGAAAATTATGATGCACATCACGCCGCGTCCACCGCTGCACAATCATCTGGGGGAGCAATCGGAGGACACCTCCAAGGCCTTGCGGCACGTGGGAGTTCAAGTTCTTTTGTTCCAGCGGCCGAAAATAACCTGCACGGTGAAGGAACCAGGCTGGTGCAGGAGCAAGGACTGCTAGGAAATACAAGTAGTGAAGCAGACTTGTGGTGTAACAGTTCCACAACAACTCTGCAAGTAGACCACAAAAACATCTCCAGCAGTAGCAGTACTAGCACAACTGCAAATCTTCATCAGTACAACATTAGCAAGAAACAACTTTCTTTAGACGTGCACAACTACGAGGGGTCTGTGATGATGCCGCCCCCGAGTGATCCTCCATTTTCCAGGGACTCGTCCGGCGGGGACCGGTACAGTAGTCGAGGACTCATGGGTGCGGGTGGAGGAGACCGCGCAGGGTCGTCTGCGCCGTTGGGTGGAGGAGGAGGGGGTTCTTCTTCATCGCAGCAATTTCATTACGGCAACAATAACAATGCCACGGGAACATCTTCGCAGTACAACAGCAACGAGGGTACTGCTTTATTTGCGGGTTCTTCGTCCATATGAATTGCAAAAGCATCGTACTAGTAGGAAGTAATTGCATTACAAATTACCTCAGCATGACAAATGGAATTTGTCATGCTGTTTGACCTTGGGATGTAGATTTGTAATGCATAACTGCAATTACTACGAGTACGAGTACGATACTTTTGCACAGGATAGTCCAGCGGGGCAGGCCCGTCGAAAATGGTGATCGACAGCGAGCGGGAGGACAAAGAAGAACAAATAAAAAACCCGAACTATTACAGTGAAAAATGCTTCCACCCCCCAAAGTTGCAATAGTTTGTGATGCGAAGTTTCCAAATGAAAACTCTTTGTCATGCATGAAAGGACTAAGTATGGATCTTTCTGATGCAGAGTCTAGGCGTGTGTAGGATCGCTTGCATGACAATCGCCGCACTTCCTGGGATCTTCTGCAATACAGGTTTTTCCTATTCACGATTGAAAATCTGTGATGCTGATAGATGCAAGAGGGCGAATGTTTTACTTGGAAAGGTTTGCAATACAAATGCTCCCAAGTTCTGGGGTGGGGGGATTTTTCCTTTTGATACGAACTGGGCGAAGCAGTTTTTCGACTACAAGTGGGACCAGGAACTCGCCGACACGATTTTGAATGCTCCCGTCGTGGCTATCAAATGTAAAAATGTCTGGGTCTCAAAGAATGCATGTTTGTCATGCTTGTCTGGCATGACTCTTAAATCTGTCATGCGAGTTACCCAAGAGCTCCATTTTTCTGTGATGCAGAAACGCACTTTGTCATGCAGAATAGGCAACACCTAGAAGCTCAGAAACTTGTGATGCTGAGCCAGCACTTGTGGCCGCCTCATGATACGCCAACCAGCATCACAAGTTTCCAGACCCAGACACTTTTACACTTGATAGTGGCGGTCCTGCAGCAACTGGAATCCATGGAGTGGCTGGGGCACGTCACTGACCGGGATGACGACGTGGGCGGCGACCTGCAAAGCGCTTGTCCCCCAAATAGCATGAGGGATAAGGCCCAGCATAGGGAAAAAGTCGATTCGATGAAGACCGAATTAAACTGGCCCACGAAGTACAACCCCGCGTTCGACGAGCCGTACACGGAGCCACACCTCCGCTATCAAATGCAAAAATGTCTGGGTCTGGAAGAATGCAACTTGTGATGCTACATTTGGATTCCAAAAAAATCTGTATTGCATGAGTAGCAAATAAGGGAATGCAATTTCTGCTACGCTGAGAAGACACTTGTCATGCGGAAGAGGCATCAAGAAGCCCTCAAAAAATCTGTATTGCTAGGGTGTGCATCACGGACATCATGGCTCATGCAAAACGTGCATGACAAGTGTCAGAATTATCTTCCAGACCCAGACACTTTTACATTTGATATCCGCGGACGGCGGACCATCCGGCACGGACGCACCTACTTCCACTACGCCTGCGCGCGCGTGTGCACCGGGGACGAGAAGTGGGTGCAGGCCAACGGCGGGGTGAAGAATATGCTGTGCAAAAGTAGTAGCGTACTCGTACAAATGCAGGTCTTGCATTACAAATTTCTTTGTCAAGGCAAATCAGCATTACAAATTTTATTTCTCATGCTGAGAAAATTTGTAATGCATTTATACGAGTAGGTCGATACTTTTGCAGTTCATAAAGAACGGGAATTTGCAAATCATGAAAAAGCTGTACCAACTGAGTGGCGGCGCGAGGATCCATGCCTCCGGGCAGAAGGGGCAGGTCCGCGGATTGCCGACGAAGTCCGATTTGGGGCTACCAAAACGCTGGAAAAGCCTCGCCAGGCTCGGGGAGAGCGACGAGGGCATGGCGCCGAAGAAAGAACGGAGTAAGATGAACAAGGAACTGATGCAGGTGTACGAGAACAAAGTGAATATCAGTCTTTGCAGGACCATATGGATTGCAAAAATGTCTGGGTCCGGAAGATTTTTGCCAGGTTTGATGTCATGCATAATCTGCATGATGACCCATGAAGTCTGTATTGCATGCACTAGCATCACAGACTTTTACAGGGCTTCCTAATTATGCCTATGAGAAATGCCCTCTCCACCGCGTAGCACAAACTGGAGTCCTGTTGCTGGTCACGCAATACAATTTGAATTTTTTTGTTTGAATCCAGAGACAGCATCACAAGTTTAGAATCTTCCAGAGGTGGACCCAGACATATTTGCAGTTCATAGACGAAGGTCTCGTACAATCGCGAGTTGATGGTCTGCCCCTTCAGTTACACGGTGGCGCAGCGGGAGCCCTTTGGGATGGACATTTTATGCATTGCAAAAGTAGAAGATCAAGATGTAATATCGTACTCGTCGTAGTAGTTGCAGATCACGTGGTCTGGCATGGCAGAGTCGCCTCTTTGGCTTTACTTACCCATACCCGCACCTGCATAAGATTATTAACATGTTTATTGTCCTTTATTTTTCTTTCTGGGAAAACGACTATTCATATTCTATCGGAAGTACTTTTGCAATGCATACCTTCACGCATGCGACAATTTTGCGCAAAGCTGCATGATCTTTGCCTGCAAGGAGGGGCACACCGATATTGTCCGGTGGCTTATCCAGGACCTTAAATTTAATGTACCGTAATGGAAGTAGTTTTTGTTTCGTGTTTTTCTTTTTTCACTCACGACTGTAGTTCTGCTTGGTGATGTGTGATGATAGATGAATACACATGATTTTATTTTGTGTATTCCAAATTAATCACCGAAAATGTGAAAACGACATTCACACGACTAGGACACTCGGAAAAAATTTATATGTAGGTGAACCAATGTGATTTCGTGATTGGCGGGACGAGACCACTGCACTGGGCCATCTGGGATGTCTACCAGTATTCTCTTCGGGAAAAGTATCGTGAGAAAAATGTGTTTCACTGTATAGGATTTTATTGCAAGTTAAGTTCGTTACACGACACGAAAAGAAAACTTGTCATGCGTGCCTCCTAGTAAGGGAAAACACGTGTAAAAAACCGAAAAATTATGTCTTGCATGTGGAGAAGCAAGACATCTTCAAATGCGTTTGTGTTGCATTCTATGCATCATAAAGTTTATTCCAGTGAAACAGTTTTTTCTTCCGACAAGAAGCGCAGCTCCGGGGCGCCCGGAGCGTTCGCGAGTACGATCCGCCCGTATGAAAGTGCACAACCCCCCCTCCCCCTCATTTGTGATGCAAAATACCGAGTCCGCCACTTGTGCTGAAGCACTGGTTGCATGACAAATTTCGGAACCTGAAACGGAACCTGAACCAGTACTACAGTCCATCATGTGTAGATTTGTCATTCAGATGGCCCATTTCTGCCGTTGCTTGTGTTGGTGTCCATGCAAAAATACAAATGAGGGACGACAGGGGGAGTTGTGCACTCGGATAGCCCGCCCACTGGAACCAGAAGGGGTGGTGACCAGGGCGGCATAAAAGCCACTGACAAGGCCGAGGTCTTGAAATTGAATTACAACAAGCGGGCGGTGGTGAAGCTTCTGGTGGCGTTCGGCGCAAATTTGAAAAACGTCATCAAGCTTCCGCCAAGCTGCTGGAAGGCCGAACCTGGTATTCACTGCAAATGTGTCTGGGTCCTCTGGAAGAAGATCGTGAGATTTGGTATGCTAGTCTTACATGTTGACTTTGCGCCTTATTGTATTGCGTGGCCGCAACAAAGAGCTCCTCTTGCCTGCCATGCAAATAAAATGCAGTTTCTCATACGGAAACGAAATATTACGCAACTCAGATGAATCTATCACGCAAAATCAAAAACCTGTCATGCTTGGCAGCGCATAATTACAGTATTCTCATTATTCCCTATCCCTGCTGACTTGCATCTTCATAGGTTTAGGTTTAATATTCCGGTTTGTTCCAGACCTCCCAGAGATATTTTTTACAATGCATACGTGGAAGGCTCCCCCAATTTCATACCCCTCTTGGCAACGACCCAGAAAAATATTGGGGCCCCGAGATGGACATGGCCACTTGGGCGCAAAGATTCGCGGCGCTGTGCAAGTCCTCTCATGTAGCAATGTTTGACATGGTGAAAAAGATGTTCGAGCTATTACAATAAAAAATGCCCCCACGGCCCCGGAATTGGCAATAAGAGTTTCTATATGCATAAGGTTGTCAAATGAAGAACTGTTTATCGTATGCATGAAAGGAGTACGAGCCTTTCTGATGCAGAACCTAGAATGCGCAAGGTATCTTTTGCATAGCAGATCCGGCCGCTGTTGGGCTCCTTTGCTTTGCAACACAAATTTGATCCATATAGCACGGCAAATTTGTGATGCCGATACATGGAAGATGACGGGGAATGTTTCTATTGGAAAGTAGGTTTGCAATACAAAGACATGCTGCCACGTTCTGGGGTGGGGGCATTTTTCATTGTAATACGAGCTGGCCCAGCACTCGGGAAAAAGAGCGAGGAATCCCTTAGTCCCCTTTCTGCATAAAATCCGCGGAAAGACAAGTACTTTGTTGAAAATTCTTCTCATTTCCATATTATTCATTCTGTATTTTGAGTTTTCTCTTCTTAACACATTTTTAAAGAAGCAAGAATAATGAAGTAGAAGTATATATTCACTTCAGTGCAATTTCGTTTTCGAAGATGTTCAGTACTGTGATTGATTTGGTAATGGTTCCGAGGAGACACCCACTTCAGCATGAAACCTATGTGCTTTCATCACATTCATAACTCCACTCCATTCACAGTCGTAGCCATCCACGACCAATCTATGAAGGGAAAATGAGTGGTCTCCCAGATTGCTACTAGTCTTAGTGAAAAATAACGTTGCTGGGAGGTTATTTTTCGGATTTGCCAAAGACCACCGTGCGCAAGCCAAAAGTCTTGACTCCAGATCGCATGGAAAAACAAAAATGGGGTGTGTTTTGGCATGCATTTTGCATGTCGAAAAAGTAAGTACCACTGCGACTACTGCTCTCCTTGAAACATTCCTAGCAGCACTCGTTAGCCTAAATAAAGTCACTCATTTTGTCCCTTCCATAACGACTGAAGAGGGGTATTCCGCCCCGCCGACGAAGCAGCCCGGCTCGAAATCGAAACAAAGCGTCAACTCCCGGGGGCCCCAACGCTGGCCGGTCACGCAGAAGGAGTACAAGGCCCTCGCACAGATGTACTCGGGCGGCGCGAAGTACTCGGTTTTCTACTCGCAAGAGCGGGACGCGAAGAGACTAACCGAGCTGGAGGAGGAATTTATCGATGATCACAGGTACTTTTACTTACTTCCTACTACTGATGCATGACATAAGAATGGGGCTCTTGGGTAACGTGCATGACAGATTTAAGAGTCATGCCAGACAAGCATGACAAACATGCACTCTTCCAGACCCAGACATATTTGCATTTGATATCACAGGCAACTGATCGCCGATGAGCTGAAAGACCGTGTGTCCGGAAGGGAGGAAGTCCCCAAGTCCGTCGCGTGCACTATGGGGTTCTCAAATCGGTTACCTTCTCAACTGTTGCATGAATTTGTGATGCAGGAACGGCAACAGGGAAAGGCCGGAGCTTGCAGCTCTTGCATTACAAATTCGGCACAGATTGTTCCCATGCTGTTTAGCCCTTCCAAAATTTGTCACGCGAGGCAGCTTGACTGTGTGGACGATGTTGATGCTCGTTTTGCAAGACAAACTCACGCAACAGTTGAGAATGTAACGTTTGAGAACGCCATATGCAAGAGCGTGGGGTTGGCACTGGATGTGAAGACTAGAGCTGCGACGATTAAGCGGCTCTGCAACGACAGGCAGAAGCAATCAAGTATATCTAGAAGTGACAGCTTTTTTGAATTTGAAGTGAAGCATCTTCTTGATGTTTTAGGCATGCACCGGCGCCTTCCGGAAGTTTTTCGTTTTGGTTGTCATGCAATTTCTTGTACTTATACAGTCGCACGCAGTAGGAGTAGATATCATGGTCATGCACGAGTTCCTCCTTTAATATTAATTCTACAAAAACAGGAACTTTGAAGTTAATTAAGTGGGACGGTGAGAAGGAGACCCTCGTCGGCTTTCTCTTCGTAAAGGTGATCCTGCCCAAGGAATCCCACCAGGGCGCCGTATTCTGAGTAAAAACATCCCCACCCCAGAGTTGTCATGCAAATCTGCATGCCAAAAATGTTTCTCATGCGGAGCTCCATGCGAAGCATTCCCCCGTTGTGTTTTGGAGTTTGTGATGCTCAAATCAGCATGATATGCTAGATCTGTGATGCTGCTGGAGCTAGTTAAACAGGATTACAGTACGGGGCCAAATTTGTCATGCGAAACAGCCAAAGCTGGTTGATTTGTCTAGCAGACTTCCCATCCTGACTCTGGTGTGGGTACGTTTTTACTCAGGATACGCCGGGCCGGATCATCATGGGCCCAACAGCCCCCGCGGAAGCACGATCAGCCGGAGGACAAACAACGACCAGAAAAAGGCCTTCGGGGATCAGATGTCACCACCGGACAGCGACGTCATGCACGTGCGAACCAGGCACGGAGGTGAGCTCAAAGCCGAGCCGGCGGAGAATCTGGTACTTATAAGTACCGTACACGGTAGTTTAGGTTTTGAATTTGATGATGAAGTTGAAGGTGCCATGTGACAAGCGCAGCAAGAACAAACTATTTGTCGTGCTGTTTTCGATAACTTCAACTTGATAACTTGCCCTGCACAGTAAGTTCTGCCTTGGTTAGTTAGTACATGTTGCATACTCGCGTTTTTGCTTTTGGTATCTACTTACTTACTTTATCACTTAAACAGTCACAAAACTCAATGAAAAATATCAGCAAGCGCACCAGCACCGCAACCGCGTGCTCCAGCGTATTTACGAAAACTGGACCAATGGGCTGGATATTTTCCATGTGAGTCCTTCCTTTCTAGAGGAGGAGGACATGGGATCCTCGTCAGACGAGGACGAAGAAATGCGCGACAACTCGTCCCATAGCGGGCGGTCGAATAGCAAAAGCTCGTCGGGCGGGAATAACCGGCGGGGAAGCAAGAGTCCATCGCGACGAAGGAATCGCGGTCGCAGTCCCAGTAACAACAAGCCGAGAATCCAGTCGTTGATCGAGAAGACGGACGACTGCCCGCGCATGGAAATTTCCCACCTAAAAGTGGACAACAGCGAGGCGGGCAAAGGGCTGGGGAAACTGTTGCTGATCGGCGCCCTGGAGCACATCAACCGCCAGTACGATTCCCACCCGTGGCTGCGCCGCGTATCAACTGTAAAAATGTCTGGGTCTGGAAGAATTTATGTTTGTCATGCTTGTCTGGCATGACTCTTAAATGTGTCATGCACGTTACCCAAGAGCTGCGTTTTTCTGTGATGCAGAAGCGCAGTTTGTCATGCAGAATAGGCAACACCTAGGAGCTCAGAAACTTGTCATGCTGAGCTAGCATTTGTAGCCTCATCATGAGACGCTACCCAGCATCACAAGTTCCCAGACCCAGACATTTTTACATTTGATACCGCGCGATCATGAGCAACTGGAGCTTGAGCGTGTTTGCGGGGAACAACCGGTATCCTGAGTAAAAACGTCCCCACACCAGAGTCAAGATGGGAAATCTGCTACACAAATCTACAACTTTTAGCTGTTTTGCATGACAAGATTGGAGCATGACAAATTCCAAAACGCGAATGGACAATGCTTCTCATGGAGCTCCGCATGAGAAACCTTTTCAGCATGCAGACTTGCATGACAACTCTCGGGTGGGGACGTTTTTAAATACAACAACCGGGCACGGAGGTTCTACGAGAAGATCGGCATGAAGGAAATGGACGACGCGCGGCACATATCAAATGCAAAAGTATCGTACTCGTATTGCAGTCATGCATTACAGATGTTTTTCTTGAGGTAAATCCGCATTAGAAATTTCAGTTCTCATGCTGAGGAAATTTGTAATGCATTTATACGAGTTCGAGTGCGATACTTTTGCACTGCATAGCACATGTCAACCCTGAAGGAGGCCATCGGGAGCGGGATGCACTGGATTCCGTGGAATCCAAATAGGAAAAACAAGTATAGAAATATTGATGAATAATTATATGCTGCGGAAACAAGCCGATGTCATGTTCATGTAGATCTGTGTAATTTTTGTTTTGTCATGCATAGGTCGCTGCCCTCCTCTGTCATGGGTTTATTTTGTACTACAACCTACTAAAGTGCCCACGACTTCAAAAGTCGAGAAAGATTATTCGTAATTCTGTATCAGAAAAACGTACCCGGGCGCTTTAAAGTCGAAGTACAATTCGGACGATCCGGACATGCGGGGCTTGGAAATCGAGTGGACCAAATTTGTCCGGCAAATAACCGACCCCCAAAAAGACGAGCTGCTGCATCACTACGTGCAGACCGAATACCGGCACCGACGGTATGGTATTCTCAACTGTTACATTCTCAGCTCTTACATGAATTTGTCACGCAAGACTACCTCAAGCCGCGAGATGATCAAGCTTGCTGCGTTGCATGACAAATCTCCGAGAGGCTAAACAGCAGCTAAATCTGTGCTAAAGCTGTGATGCGAAAGCAGCAACCTTGCCCCTTTGACTCCTCAGCTATGCTGGACAATGGCAATCTCGGTGCGGTTGTTTTAGCATCACAAATTCGTGTAACAGTTAAGAATGTAACAGTTGAGAACGCCATAGACGGTCGCTGGCCCAGAATGCGGTGAACAACCGCCCGGGCGATCCCGACTTCAGCAAGGCGGTGCAGAAGGACAGGAATAGTGTGCTGCTGAGACCAGACGCGGTAGAGTACTATATCCTGTGCAAAAGTATCGTACTCGTATCCGTATTGCAATCATGCATTTACAAATCTTTTTCTTAACCTCAATTAGCATTGCAAATTTTATTTCTCATGCTGAGGAAATTTGTAATGCATCTATACGCATACAGAGTACGATACTTTTGCAGTTCATATACTACGTCAAGGAGCAATTTTACAGCAAAGGGACGGCGCAGGTGAACCAGGTCTGCATTGGCGTGCAGTATCAAATGTAAAAATCCCTGGATGTCTGGAAACTTGTGATGCTGGGTGGTGTATCACGAAGAGGCCACAAATGCTGGCTCAGCATGACAAGTTTCTGAGCTTCTAGGTGTTGCCTATTCTGCATGACAAACTGCGTCTCTGCATGACAGAAAAATGGGGCTCTTGGGTAATGTGCATGACAAATTTAAGAGTCATGCGAGACAAGCATGACAAACTTGCATTCTTCCAGACCCAGACATTTTTGCATTTGATATGCAGCAGCTGGAGCAAATACAGCACTTGAAGCAAATCGAGTTGGACAAGGAATGGAACAAGGAAAGAAACAAACATCTGCCCGCGAGTTCCTCCTCCGCCAGTTCCACCACGTTGAATACAACTTCCACCACAAATCCGCGCAGCAACGGTGGACCAAACAGTAGTTCTTCGAACAATAACCTCCCTCCACCGTACCAACTCGGAATGAACTCCGGCTCCGGGTATGCGGTCTCCCAGTCCAGCAACCCTGGAGGTAACAATTCTAGTGCAGCAGCTGCGCAGAGAAGTAGGAAACGGAACGCCGTATCAACTGCAAAAATGTCTGGGTCTGGAAGATTGCAACTTGTCATGCTGTCCTTGGATTCAAAAAAAATCTGTATTGCGTAAGCAGCAAAGGGAATGTAATTTCTGCTACGCGGAGAGAGCATTTGTCATGCGGAATAGGCATCGCGAAGCCCTCAAAAAATCTGTCATGCTAGGGCATGCATCACAGACATCATGGCCCATGCAAAACATGCATGACAAATCTCGCAATCTTCCAGACCCAGACATTTTTACGTTTGATACGCCGGTGCATTTGACGATGTGAACGACATGGACCTCTCGGGTGCGGAGGATGAGGACCTCTTACCAGGAGGGGTCGAGCAGGGTCCCCGCGCGGAATCCGAAACGGCAGTGCTATGCATTGCAAAAGTATCGTATTAGTGCAAATTGCATTACAAATTTTATCAGAACGAAAAATGAAATTTGTAAATGCTACTTCAGGTAAAAAGGTAGGTTTGTCATGCAATATTGCAACTAAGTACGACTACGAGTGCGATACTTTTGCACTGCATAAGTGCTGAATCTGGACAAGATCCATCCCAACCCGTTTATCAAAAACCGGGACCGCCTCTGCGACTATCAAAAGGAAAAATCCCCCCTCCCCATACTGAAAAGGTATGATGTTTCTAAGAATTTGTGATGCTGATTTGTGACCACAAATCCTGTCTCTCTTGCAAGAGGGCAAACTCAAAGACTCCGCCACGATATGCAGGCGATTTGTAATGCTGCAAGGCCTATAGGGCAGAGGTCTGGCATGCTAGGCCCCTACACCGAGAGGCCCCCCCTTAGGCTTACGATCTGCGTGCAGTCCTTTACTGCAAGACAAATGTGATTTTACAATCTCTCTCGGCCGTAAACTCGAATTGCATGAGCTGACCCTTGTCCTGCGCGGAATCACTCAAAATGTGAGTGTCGGGAAGAATCTGAAGTCGCTCACGAAAGCAACAACGCGTGTCGCTCGTGAGAGCAACAAACACTCCTGGGCGTAAGCGCGCTCGGAAGAGAACTCTCAACCAAGACACAGGAGGCCCGAACTGTATCCAGAAATAGGCTGCGTATGGTTTCGCAAGCGAGCCGACAGCCGTAGGTCATTCATGCTAGCGGGTGAAGAAATCCCGGCACTAAACTAGAGAGAGAAATGTGCACAAAATACTACTACTACTTGTCAAGTGAATGCTTCGTGTGGATCTTGGATCTGTGGATCAAATTTGAATTTCTTTTCGTCATGAGACCACGTTTGTGGTGCGTGATAAAAACTCATGTTAATGCCAGGGACAGCTCCAAACTCAGTAGGTTTTTCCAGCCTCAATGCCCAGCGAGCGAGCTGGTCCGCTTCCTGCGAGAAAAACTGGGCCTCTTTGAATGCAGACGGGAAATTTGCCATGACGTACCAGAGAAATCGCGGGCGCGTCGGAATGTCGGCGATGTTGTAGCCGGTGGGGACTCGATCTACCCAGGGTGCCAGGCAAAACTTGCTGCAAAGGGACCAAAAGAAGAGGGCGGCAGTGGCCATGTGCTGCTGCGGAGAATTCTGGTTGAGGAAGGCCCACTTCGCACTGTCGTTGTCCACCGACAACCTGAAGTGACCACCGATCCGCAGCTGATCTTTGAACTCTGCGACAGCAACTACTGGCGCGACCGTCTCGAGAAACGAAATTGGGTGTTTCACCGGTACGGAAGACGACATCTCGGACTCCCTCACGTGGAGAAGACGGGCCAGCAACTGCCCGTCCCAAACTAGCACTGCCGACAGCCAGCCGGAGCCGTGAGAGAAGGAGGCGTCCGTGTGCAGCGTGATGTTGTCATCTGCAGGGTTCTCGAACTGCGCCCGCTTCTTGATCGACGAGGCCAGCACCAACTTGATGTTGTGCAAGCATTGCTTGACCTTTTCGGACAACCCGCCCCTGTGGCATGCTGGCAGATGAATATACTGAGCCAGGGGCTTCAACAACGGGCTGTGCCGACGATCAACCAAAGATGACAAGCAGAGCATAGCTTTGCCATGCAATGATTCTGCAACATCAAGTGGAAGAGAAGCATTTGCCAACGCGTCGTCGATGATCTTCGTGATGCTTTCCTGCCGCTGCATCGACACGAAAAACTCCGGGACGTCTGCCGCCAAATCAAACATCAACCCCAAGACCTCGGTAACTTTTGCGAGCTTGATCTTGTTCGGGTGAATGCTGAAACGCAGTACCGAAAAGATGTGCAAAGCTGCATCTTTCGCCCGCATGCCGAGCGCCTCGGGAACTGGTGACGCGAAATCGTCAACGTACACGCTCAACATGAGTTGTACGAAGAACACAGCGATGCACTTGATCGCCATCGACACCCGCACCCAGCAAGCCACACTGTGGACGTTCCCGAAAATCAAGGTGAACGCCTCGTAAAAGCGGTAAGCGTGTCGATCTAAATCAAACACGCAAAGGCGGCTGCGTCGACGGTGGCTGGGCCGGACTGCGATCGTGTTGTACGCCTTGTGGACGTCAATTACCAGCATCATCAGCGCAACGAGCCAACAAATCCGGGATGATGCGCCGCTTTTTGCTGTTGTCGGAAGGCGAACTCGAAGAAGCCTGATGGGACTGAACTGGCTTGAGGAGGTCGCGCGGAATTGGAGTGCCGTTCTCGATAAATTCGAGGCAGGCGTCCTCGTGCTGCTTCTCCAACGACCGGCCCCGACGAACTACGCGCCTGGAGAACTGGATGAAGTTCTTCTCCTTCAACGCCGGGTTGTGCGAAACTGCGCAAGCGCCGAGGATTTCCTGCGCCGACCCCATGGGGACTCCCTTACCGAGGGAACTGCGCGAATTGCAAGCGCAAGCCGGGTCGATCATCCTGATCTTCGTTTTTTGCTCCACGCAGAACCGCCTCCACACGTGCGTCCACTTCCGCTTCTTCGCCTCGCGAAAGGAAATTCCTTTGGCAAGTCTTGCGTGGCCTAGGAGGGGCTCAACGAACTTGAGTCTCCTCTTCCGTCTGGCGGTAAATTTCGCGCAAGTGCGCTTCCGGCCAGTCCGGCGGAGCGGTCCCGTTCCTGTACTGATCCAAATTGTACGGCGGTTCCGTTTCAACAGCCCAAGGCTTTCTTTTCGCCGGCGGCGGGCCCCATGAAGATGGTGCACCGCAATCGCGTACGCAAGTTCCGCCTTCAACTAAAACTTCCTGCACGCAGGTGGGGTCGTCGAACTTTGCAGCATCAAGAACTTCCGCCATGAAGCCCGCGTTGTACTTGCCGTGGAATTTCCGGATCTCGGGACACATGCCCTGCTTCAACTGAGAGTCGCGAAGTGCCGACTTCTCGTTGAGCTTTTCGATTTCTGCGATGACATCAACATTCCGAATGCGCTCGGTGTCGACTCCCGTAAACTTGGAGTCGAGGGGAAGAAGTGGCGACTTCTTCCGTCGGTCGCATGAAATCCGTTTCAGCATGTCTCTCCATTTCTTTCTGTAGTCGTTCTTCTCGTCAGAAGAGACCGGGAAAGCAGACTTTGCTGGAGGCGGTGCCACCGCTCCAGGAGCCAAGACTTTGACTTCCATGGCTATCTGAACTCTAAATATGGTATGGCAACGCACGCTAGATCTCGACTTCGCTCTGGTGTGCTACTCTCTGGGTGCTCTTGCGCTCTAGCTCTCCGCTACTTCTGGACAACTCAAGACAAAGACGCAAACGACAGGAACTGGAATGGCAACTGCATGTCACCAACTGTGACAAGGAATGGACCCTCGTCGGGTGTTTGCTGATATTTTTTGGGTTTTTGCAATGTAAATCTGATGCTAGTCCTTTTTTAAAAGGACGATGGAAATTTTGTCACCAATTGTAGAGAAACTTCTCTAGAGCGCTGTGCATGGAAAATCATGTCGCAAATGCGTGGCGAAATGGAGCGTCGAGTACATGTTGGAAAAAACACGCACACCTCTTTGAGGAAAGTGACATGGTCATGGGAAGCGTGGATTTATGGAAGTATGGAAATGAACTTGATTCATGGAAATTGAAACTCGTTAAAACGAAAACTAAAGGTCGTGTAAAGATATTTGCGTAAGGGGTGGGTCTGCTCATTCTTTCTTCGAAAAGTAGTGCTTGAAACCTGGATAGGACATGGCGACACTTTTGTTGAAGCCGGTATTCATTCTGTCTGAAGCGACTGTAAAAAACAGGTAACAAGGAGACTGAGCGTTTATAGTACTTTAAGTCGACGGTTGAAAACGGACACAAAAAAAACAAAAATGTGATCACTATGACATGTGAAAACCATTCACGACGATGAGAAACGGCAGGCGGGAGAGAAGGAAACTATGGGTCCTGCTTCTTGTCGGACTTGGACTGTTCCTTCTCCTGCTCGTCATCTTCTTCTTCCTCTTCCTCGGAACTGGAAGACACCTCCTGCCGCTTGGCTTTCTTCATTTTCTTTTTCTTTGATCCAGAGGAAGACTTATTGCGGTTTGGGAAGTACTTCTCGACGTCATCTCCTTTGTAGGTACTACCGTCCATCCAACTGAAATAGTTGATGTTTTTCAGTCCAACGCGTCCCAACGGTGACAGCTTCACCTTATCAAACTGGGCGCGGGACATCTGGGAACGCTTTGTGGGATGCAAACCGCCCTTGGAGCAGGAGATGACGCCGTTAGTTGAGGTAGTGGTGTTGGTGCACGGCGTGCACTTACAAAAGTGCCAACACAACTTGAACTTCTTCCCATCCGCTGGCTCCGCTATGATAGAGTCGTTGTTCTGCCGCCGGGGCGATCGTTCGCGGTTGTTACCAGGGCGGGCGACGTCGGAAATTCCGAACATGGTGCGAAAGTTGTCGTCGTTGAACATTGATCCGGTCTGATGTGCTACTTGCATGATGCTGTTCATTTTGTAACGAAAACCGTCGGCCCTGTCCTCGGTTTGGAGAAAGAAGTTGCTCATCCGCTCTTGGTAAGAAGTTTCTACTGTTTCCCCGTTCATCACGTATGATCTGCTTGGTGCGAGCGAGTCCGCCGACGTCGAGAGCACCTCGTAAAGCTTCGAGGTAGCAATCCGCTCCCAATCGGTGTGGTTCGAGTACTCCGGCACCGCCTTGACATGATCATCAAGAAATAAAACCAATTTGTGCGCGTCGGCGAAGTTGTCGAACACGGGTGGCGTTTTTCTCCCGACTGCAAGGCACCGCAAAAGTGTTGGTGGTTTCATGGGTCGGGTCGCTACTACTTTCGTGGAATCCGCTACCTGCGCTTGATTCTTGTACGTGTAGCGGACTGCTGTATTCGCGGCGGAATGTAACGATTTGTCCCTCACCATGTTGGAAATCAACTTGTGTGATTCCAGCGTAATTCGATCACTTTTCGGCACATTGTCGCTCGCGTCGGCAAAAGCGGTGGACTCAAGATCGGTCACTGGGGCCGCAGCGTTGAGCGGGTCGTTCTGCGCGGGAAATGCGCTTTCAAAATGCTGTGTAAAATTGGTCATCCCTTGCGTCAGCATGGCCTGCTGCTGTATCATCTGCTGTAGCTGGAAGTTCTGCTGTTGCATGAACTGGTTGTGCTGCGTGATTTGTTGATACACTGCCGGATCGATCATCATTTGCGCCTGGACGTTGGCGCTCGGTACTGCTGCGCCAACTGGTGGCAACCCTGCAGCCGGTGCGCCGACAAATGGCGGGAATCCTACACCTGGTGCTCCGGGTCCTACTGGAGCAGCTGGCGCTGCTGGGGCCGCTGGGGGGATTGGTGGCGCTGCCGGTGCCGGTGCAGCTGCGGCAGGAGCGACTGGTGCCGCCGGTGGCGGTGCAGCTGCGGCAGGAGCGACTGGTGCTGCCGGTGCAGCCGGATTCAACGGGTTCACTGCCGGGGCCGGTGCTGCAGCTGCTGGAGCTGCCGGCGCCACTGGGACTGCTGGTGGCGCAACAAGTACTGGTGGTCCACCGGCTGGCGCGACTGGGGCAGCAGCAGCTGGTGCGGCTGGTGCGACTGGGACAGCCGGAGCAGGAGCGGCTGGCGCTGCAATAAATGGCGCGTTGATCACTTGTGCCGCGGCTGGAATAAATGGTGCTGCCGGGGCAGCCGGCGGTGCGGCAGGAGCGATCTGCACCGCCGGGGGGATCGCCGGAACTGGCGGTGCCACTGCGCCGGCCTTTGGGGTGATCGGTGCCCCCGCGGCTTTCGCTTTCGGGTTAACTGGTCCAGCGGCTTTGCCTGCACGTATGATGGCTGCGACACCAGCTTTACCTGCTTTCGGCGGGCGGCCGACGTTCGGATTGATGACTGCTGCCGGGGGAATCACTGGCATGATCGGCGGGTCGATGAATGGGTTATAACCACCAAGGACTCCCGCTTGGGCTCCTTGATTCAGCGCCGCGAAAACTCCGTCGTTGGCTGCCATCGTGATAACTATTACTGTGTTTAAGCTTGTCTATGATGAATGAAATGACAGACAAGAATGGTGATGAGTAGGCGTTTGCGCTTGGAGGCTTCCATGTGCCCTCAAATGTTCGCTCAAATTGAAGTGCGCGCTTGTTGAGGCGACTTTATCTCTCGAAATGAGAAATAAGAACTGGCTCTTTTTGCTTGTGAAATGAGAGCGGGAGCAACTTTGAATGCGTCTCGTTTTTTGAATGAAATCGCTCATGGGAAAATGCTGGAGAGCTTTCTCTCAACTTGTGCAGTACTGACTGGCTGCAGGAACTCCGGGCAGTGTGCAACTTTGCACAAATAAACTATGCGAGCGTGGAGACAGAAAAACTTTTCATGGTACAAAACAAAAACCAGCATAATCGTTCTTCGGATATTCGTTGAAGCGATTATAATACTCGATCATCGCCTCTGTGCGCCATCGGAGATGGCATCCGATGCGGGACTTACTGACGTGACAAGACATCAATTGTTGCAAGCACCCTATGCGCATAGATTGTGTCCGTCCAGTACCAAAAAAGTTTCTGAACGCAGAAACAAAAGAAATTCGCCAATTGTATGTCGGTGAGGACAGTGCTGGCAGTAACTGGCGCGGGCAAATGTCCTTTGACTCTGTGTGGCATAGGCAACTAACACACACCCTCCTTATAAAATTGCTTTTCAGGATGTATTTGTCTAACGAAAGGCAGAAAACTCCTGATGCTGGATTAAAAGAAAAGTCGCCGCCTATTGGAGCGGATGAGTTGCCAAGTCGTGACAGCAAATGTGCTGCGTGAATTTGTTCTTCATGGCCACCTCCATCTTCCTCGTCGGATGGGGAATCTGTAGCGATTGTGCACAGCAGCTCCTCGTCTGACCGGAGTTTCACCTTGTCCACGAGCGTTGATTTTCGTAGCCCAAATAGAAAACCGATGCAGCATGCGGAAGCGAGTTCTCGTGTGCGGTGAAACTGTGGCCCCATGAGCTCAGCCAACTCTTCAATCAAAATGGGTGGGGCCTGTTTGTGGTTGAGTTTCCCGGTTCGTTTTTGTCTTGTGACGAGTTGGGACAAGTGAACCTTGTCCGCTGCACCCAGCAGACTGCAGCCCGGAACTGCCTCTAGTCTGCCGATGACAGACCAGAGGTAATCGTCCGCCGTTGCGTAGAAGCTGCGGTCGTCCTCGTCCCCGATCAAAGATGCGAAAAAGTATTCCGCATGCTTGCGCGTAATTGGCCAAGGTTTTGCGAGGAAGGTCAACCCTGGATGCGATCCCGCTTTGACGCAGAACTGAAAATACGCCTTCAAGCGTGGCTCTTCGGTGGTTGACGCCGGGCGCAGCGTGAGCTTGTCGTGAGCACGCTGTAACCGTGAGAAGTCTTCAGCTAACTCGTGGGACTCCATCTTTTGTCTCGTGTTTTTCTGAAGCGCTGGATTCTGCGAGTCACGAAATAGACGGAGTAGTTTGGGACGAGAAGCAATTTCGGAGAAGAGTCCTGGCTTGAAACTTGCTGTTGATGTGGAGTTCTCGAAGACCTTGGACTGAGGGAGCTCGTAATCATCACATGCTCGTACTGCCATTGCGAAAGTGTCGTCTTCCGTTGATGATCGTGGGCGAGAATCGAGCTGAGCCGGAGCGTAAGGAGCCGAGGAAAAATCGGACTTGCTCCTTCCTCGTTTTCCTGAATGGTGCTTGTGGCTGCTGGATGATGATGCTGAAGTTGTCTTTCCGATGGCTGTTCTGCTGTGAATTTTCTTAACAGTGGCGGGGGCAAGAGACGAATTGTGTTTCCTGTCGCTCTCTGCGCGTAAAGCTGCCAAGCCTGCCATCTTGATAAAACTAGGGCGGGATCTTCTTGTGAAGATCGAAAAGGGTGGGAAAATCAAAATGTGGAGAAAAAATATTTCTCCTCGTCCTCAATGTCTGTGCCCTTGCTCTTTTGCTCGTCACTCTCTCAGTCGATTGTAAAATTGCATCGCTGTTCTACGTGATTAGTGATTTTGCAATCTCTCTCGGTCGTAAACTCGAATTGCATGAGCTGACCCTTGTCCTGCGCGGAATCACTCAAAATGTGAGTGTCGGGAAGAATCTGAAGTCGCTCATGAAAGCAACAACGCGTGTCGCTCGTGAGAGCAACAAACACTCCTTGCGCGCTCAACAGCAGGTCGCTCATGAGCGACCTGATTGGCGAACCTCACCAACAGGTCTCAGACTGCCGCACATGTGTGACTGAACACAGCGGAAATGGTCGCCAACAGGTCGGAGACAGAGCTCGACTATAGCTCAGAGGGAGGCGTCGCTACTCGCCTTCATCGGTGAAATAGACGAAAAAATCAAAATGTGGAGAAAAAATATTTCTCCTCGTCCTCAATGTCTGTGCCCTTGCTCTTTTGCTCGTCACTCTCTCAGTCGATTGTAAAATTGCATCGCTGTTCTACGTGATTAGTGATTTGTTATGGGCTCAGAGAAATTCATGTCTAGTACCATGTTCGAAAATTTAAATTTCGCAGTTTTCGAATAGCGCCAATGGCAAAACATTGCGCGCCTCCTTTGCTTGTGCAAGTTGCCCAGCCACGGAGCTGCTGCCAGAGTCGAACCGCTACAGTTCTGCAAGAAGTAGCGACGGCAGCGCCGGCGCCGCGCTTTTTATTTCGCACGTTAAGCGCTTCGGCCCTCTGGGTTATGACCTCACTCCTGGCATCCTGCTCTGTTGTGGTCGTCGCCCGGGCACAGGCCTGCCGCCCACGTTGGGGCCTTTGCCCGAAGAAAAAACTGGAGCAGTTGCACTGGTCGCCGGCTTGTGTTTCTCGGTCTTAGGTGTTTCGGCTCAGTTTGGTGGCTCTGCGTGTTTTCGGTTTTCGGCGGTTTTGTCGGCCATCGGGGGCCGCGATTTGGGGGCAGGGCATAGGGGTTCTGGCCGCCGGGAGCGTCTGTAGTTCGCCCCTCTGAGTGGCAGAGCGACACCTCTACAGACGGCAAGCATTCACGATCGGCACTGGCACTATGAAGATTGTGGCTAAGAA
>CAJINV010000004.1:9096299-9214664 GCA_905178155.1 Amoebophrya sp. A120
AGGTCGTGCATTACAGACATCCTGGGTCATGTAAAATCTGCACGACAGGGCTTGTATTCTTCCAGACGCAGACATATTTGCAATGCATAGCGTTCGGGAAACAGACACAAACTTGGGGCAGAATGACTCCGCCAACACCTGGGTCGGAAAAGGGATCTTCATATCCGCCGAAGAAAAAAAAGAACTGCTGCGGCCGGAAAGGCGAAATCAGTACAACCCGAAACGGCCGGACGAGTTCCATCGAATGCACCCGACTCTGTGGCTAGATACGCTGGAACGCGTGCCGATGCGGAAGGAAAACCATTTAGGGGAGGAATTTAGCCTAGCGTTCCATTCGGACCCGGTGTACGACTTACTCGACAGCCACAGCGAGGGGGAGTCGGAGTCGATCTATCCTGAGTAAAAACGTACCCACACCAGAGTCAGGATGAGGATTTTGCAACACAAACCTAGGAGTTTTGTGAGTCACGCATGACAAGGCGCACTATGCAGTGTAGTGCAGGTTAGCAAGTGCAGCCGCATCACAGATTCATCTGCTGATCCTGTTCACAGCATGACAAATTTCAAAACACGATTGGAAATGGCTCTCATGGGGATGCGCATTACAAGTCTTCCTGTCTTATCGAAGGAAAAAAGTGATACAGTTACACACTACTTCAAAAATACCGTATTTTTTTTGGGTTAAACTAAAACATTTTTCAACACTCTCCTCGCGCTCGTACCTGTTGAACTTTGATTTGTATGTCATGAGAAAAGGGTATGTTTAATTAGCTACGGTTGCTTCAGTTGACTATTCTAGCTAAGGAGGCCAAAATCCCGATATCGCGGACCACGCCAAGAACGTGCTCTTCAGTCCCAGCTCCTGCAGCCCGCTGGCCCCACCTGGTGGGGCCAGCAGGCGTCATACCGGTGGTCTTCGTGCTGGACTTGCAATTCGGAACCGACATCCAAACGGCATGCCTCCTTAGCTAGCTAGTTCAACATACAACTGAAGCAACCGTTAGCTACCAGCAATTCTAAGTACTTAAACATCGTGCATTCAGAAAAGAAACTCTTACCTGTGCGTCAAAAAATTTCATTCTTCAACCCAAAAAAAATACGGTATTTTTGAAGTAGTGTGTAACTGTATCACTTTTTTCCTTCGATATGTCTTTGCAAATCTGCATTACAACTCTGGTGTGGGTACGTTTTTACTCAGGATACGATCCCCACCTACGTCATCGACCGCGTGCGCAGGGAGCAAAATGACATGTCCCAGCGGGTATGCAATGCAAAAGCATCGTACTAGTATAAATTGCATTACAGATTAGCCCAGCATTACAAATTGAATTTGTAATGCTGATTCACCTTGAGAAAGAGACTTGTAATGCATAAATGCAATTACTACGAGTGCGATACTTTTGCACAGGATAGCGGGAGTGCAACGGAGCGACGGTCGAGCCGCTGCGAAACTTTCGGACCAAAAGTAAGGAGGGCGGCGGGACCGGGAGTAGTAGTACCACGATGAAAAGCAGAATGGAGGTGTCGCATTCCACTTCGAAGGGAAGCGGGCACGCGTCGAAGCGACAGCGACAGGCGAGTCCGACGTAGAAGGAGGTGATGTAAAGCCACCAGCACCAACCATGTGGAACAGGAAGGAGAGGTTGTAGCTGTACTAGGCGACATTTTTGGGAGTATAAAACTCGAAAAATAGGGGGAAGGACGGGGTGCACATGGTCTTAAGATTTTATTTTCGGAATCAGTCTGACACTGACTGGTCTTTATGCTACAATACCAATACGTTAATATACGAACTTGTTGTTGTGTCCTGCTACGGCATAGAACACATCAAAAAGAACGAAACAGTATATAAAGAACAGCGCAATCTAATCAGTTTAAGGTTTTACAGTTATGCGTGGAAATGGTGCGAAAATCGCCATTACTGAACCGCTATCGAAAGCTCTCAGTTTCTCAAAGTTTATGCATGTGATGAAATCTACGGATTTTCACACCACGAAGATAGGTAGAATCAGTTGAAATCACCGTATAGATGAAAGGTCTTATTAAAAGGGAAGGGTTGTATTTTTTTACGAATTGGAATTTTTTCCAGAGTCAAAATATCTCGTGCTAGTGCTCTCGTGCTAGCGTTAAAACTACGTGCAAAAAAAAAGAGCCCTGAGATGCACACAGCTATTGCAACGCAGCTAGCCGACACCTTCAAATAAATCCGAGAGAAAATAAGCCGAGGAGCACCGCATAGATATAGTGGATGTCAGGCGCACGCCTGCCTGACGTCCATGTTGGTAGTAGGTACCATGCACACTTCCGAACAAAGCTCGTTTCAGGCGGTGGACGAGCTGCATCTTTGGACGAGCCGCTCTGTGATCAACAACTTTATTCAAGACAAAGACTTTTTAAACTACCGATCAAATTATTGAACTATAATCTCTATCTCTGTTTAATGCACAGAAGGAGCCTTGGCCATACGGCTACAGCAACAGCTAATTTATGGTGAATTATCAGCATTGCCACCTGCAGCGACCCAGCACTTTGACGCAAGAAGAAGACGACATTGCAATCGAAGAGCCTACTTACTTTATCGAACTATAAAACGAACATTTCAATGATTTCCTTCACATCGCTACAAGTAATAATACGTATGCAGCAGGACTTATCAGTTTTACTCCATCGCCGCTGCTGCGAAGACTACTACATGTGCTGTTGATTGATGGCAAAGTATTAACGAGTACATATGCAAACTGCTGCTCCAACTGCGTCTCCCTCTTCTCTTGACGTTTTTGTTGAATTTTCCTGCAGTTGTTTTCGATATTCTTCAGCGCGCATAGTTGTTGTACATCTTCTTCACATGATAAAAGGCGGAAAAAATTATCGGCCGTGCGTCTGTGTGGTTCTTCCTTTTCGATATGCAAGGGAACAACTAGCACAACACACGGCTGTTCTTGCAATCTTCGCAAGGTCCCTGACCACGCCTCTGTGTTGGTCCATGTGCGTGTTGTGCATCGCGAGCCCGCATGAGTGTTAAAGCAGTAGTTTTTTCTTTTATTTGTTGAAACTTCATCCTCCTACTTGTAGATGAGAAAAATTTCTCGGATTTGGTTTCGGTAGTTCATGTGGATAGAAGCTTCGGTCATATACGAGCATTGACACATATTAGATCTCGGTTTACTACAAGAAAAACAATGATTAAAGCACAGACCAGAGGTATTGGCATTCATCGCATGGGATCTCAAATAATGTTGAAGACAAATGCTGGATCTATTGTTCCTAGATATTAAGCAGATCACATTTATGAAGATGATCCAGCATGCTTTTTTCCCGGCTCGAAATCTTCATGATCCGGTTTTTGTATGGGGGTGATGTGTCACGATGTGTGAATTCGGTGTAACGAGCACTACATGAACGCAGCACTCGGTGAAGTACAAGAAGTGTGTGCAGTTTCCGAAAGAAATCGAGGAAAGACTCAAACCTAGTACACGTCATCGATGAACAGCAAATGCATTCTTTTTCAACAGGCCATTCTTTCGGTTTATTCCGCCTGCAAGTTTTCTTATGTAGCCTAGGCAAGAAGTTGAAGTTCGCGAATCGACATTTTGGAAACAGTAGAATCAACTCATATCTGCTGCAAACTTCTTCACGGCTTCTTCTCGTACGTAAAAGTATAAGAATATACAGAAAAGCAAAAGGCTATCATCTTCATCACGACTCCACTCCGCTGCACATTCGTTGTAAGCGTATTACGCGTCTCTACGTTTTTGAACAAAAACAAAAATACTTATATCAAAATGTCGTCCGCGCCTTCCTCCTCAATCCGGTCCAGCAGCGCATCGCTGCGATCCCAGATGAATTATGCGAAACCCTACCCAGTGTTGGTGCAGCCGCCCGTGATCGCGGTCCAACACACCATGCCCACCGCGCCCATCCCCCGCCCCTGGATCCACGGAAAAAACGACGACGTGTGTTGTGCCTGCTGGGATCGTATCAAATGCAAAAACGTCTGGGTCTGGAAGATTCTGACACTTGTCATGCACGTTTTGCATGAGCCATGATGTCTGTGATGCATACCCTAGCAATGCAGATTTTTTGAGGGCTTCTTGATGCGTATTCCGCTTGACAGATGCCTTCTCAACGTAGAAAAAATTGCATTCTGTTTGTTACTCATGCAATACAGATTTTTTTAGATTCCAAAAATAGCATCACAAGTTGCATTCTTCCAGACCCAGACACTTTTGCAATTGATAGATCGCTGCACCGCGCTGCCGTCGACGGAGACGCGCGACATTATGGAGTTCTCAGATGTTACATAGTCAACTGTTACATGAAAATTGTAATGCAAGAATGGCAATAGTGAAAGGGAAAAGATTGCGCGTTTTGCATTACAGGTTTGGAGCAGATTCTAATGCTATCTAGCGCGTCGAGAACTTGTCATGCGAAGCAGCTTGATCATGTAGTAGATATTGTTATTGATGGCAATTTTGCATGACAAATTTATGTAACAGTTGAGAGTGTAACGTTTGGGAATCCCATAGACATGGCGACCAACGGGTTACTCCGGATAAACTTCACCTATTGGGACGACCGGCACTGCTGCGCGTGCGGGCCGCACCCGGGGGTGGCGGAACAGGTACAGGATCAGCACTGCCCGGAGGAGGTCATTCAAGCGGCCATTGTGAACTGCGGGGGGAATCCAGTAATTGAGCTAAAGCAGGAACCTGAGCAACTAGAGAAAATAAACGAGGAGCCCGGTCGCGTTCTCGACATCCGAAAGGAACTAATCGACATTTGGGACGAGTACCTTGGCCAGGACGGGATGCTCTTTCACTGCTGGGTCACCATCACCTACGACGGTGATGGCCGGCCGCAGAAAAACCGCCACTTTCGCCGTTGGATCGCGTTGGCGTTGACCCCGGAGCAGAGCGCGCTGCTGGCGGGGGAACCCCACATCAGCGGGGACGTGGAGGTGGATTTGTGTTGCGGTGGGGTCAACGAACTAGCGCTGAGTATGCACCCGCCCAATGGCATGCTGTTCTGAGTTCTCCTTTGGGGATGGGGGGTGAATAAATCCGAAAAATAACAAGAATACCGGACTGCAATATGAAAAAGAAAATGAATAAAATTGAGCAGAAGCATAAGGATAAGCGTGATAGGCACGCACTACGATTAGAATAGTACGCGCTGCCATGATACATCATAGCCATCTTGTTTTTTCTTGTGGAAAATGAACTACCGTGGACAATTTTTTTTTTTTTGACATTGAATACACAGGGGATTGACACATATATGTAATTTTTTTTCCGCAGACAGCTCTACTGTTGCGAGCAGTTTTCTGGTTTTTTTCGAAAACGTCGTTTCTAGTCTGTGCGAACCATTTAGATATTCACACTCGTTCTCACTTGATAGCTCTACCTTTTCTTGTATGAATTGCGCAGATAGAGATGAACCACAATAACAATATAAGTAGAAGCCGCACTCCAATTTTTTCGCAAGGCACATAATTCTTTCGTTTCTCTTTATTGTCGTCAACAAGAAGTAATTCTGCTTTTGTACTTGGATTTGTTTCACTTACTTTTGGGAATTTTTGTGCCTGAGGAGACGTTTTTTCAGGTTGCATGATCCCGAAATTGTAGCACGAAAAGAAGCAGAAGCAAAGCGCACTGGTTGATGTTGAATCAAGAAAAGCTGCGAATGACAACGAACAAAAGGAAAAGTGCTACGGTTATTTCACCTTGGTTTCGCTGCAGAGATGAGAAGCAAGAGCAAGATTTGTCCGCTTTCGTTTGATCCGGAAGCCAAGAACAATCTGCTCGACCATGATGCAGATCGGGAACAAGCCTGAGACAAGTCCATAGACAGATGCAGATACTACATCTCGTAGAACATAACGACGACGAGCAAAAGATCAAAGACGAGCCGCAACGTGAAAAAGGTCTAGTAGGATGGTATATTGTGACAGTTACTGGCAAGTAAGAAGCCCGCTCGTTGCGATCCGCCTTGTGTCTTATCGTGTATCGGAGTCGTGTGTTGCAAAAACAAAAAAGATCTACGTAGTCTCCAGTAGTGGCATATTGTCGTGACGGTGAAGATGAAGATCTAGTGTTAATGCGCAACTCGTCATCAAAGAGAAGAAGAAGAGCAAAAGCAACAGATTTCTATAAGTACTTCTGCTTCTGGTAGTTCGGTTAAACGAAAACAATCGAAGTCGAACGCACATATTTGGCGGTCATTGATTCATGGTCGTGTCATCTGGTCGACCCGTCCTCTGTCATCGTGAACATTGAAGACTACAGCGGAGCCTCTAGTGTTTTGACGTACTAGATAAGCTTGTGCATGATTCGGCAAGATACTCTTGTTGCCCGCTTTTTCTACTTCTGCCTTACCAATAAAAATGAAATTTTGAATTTTCGCGGATGCTTTCCCTTTCTTGCCCTCAAGNCAAAAAAAAAAGCCAAAAAAACCCAGCGTTAGCCCCGCGCCGTTTTTATCTTGCGGGCGCCTTTTTGTAAAAACGCAGCAAACACGCAGACGCCAGAAAAATGCCGGAATCTCCGGATACAGTTGCGGCGTTTTTAGGCAAATTGCCCAAAATCACATAATCGACATTTGGGACGAGTACCTTGGCCCGGGCGGGATGCTCTTTCACAATGTGTTGTTGCACAGACATCATGGCCCATGCAAAACATGCATGACAAATCTCGCAATCTTCCAGACCCAGACATTTTTACGTTTGATACGCCGGTGCATTTGACGATGTGAACGACATGGACCTCTCGGGTGCGGAGGATGAGGACCTCTTGCCCGGAGGGGTCGAGCAGGGTCCCCGCGCGGAATCCGAAACGGCGGTACTGAATCTGGACAAGATCCATTATCCTGAGTAAAAACGTCCCTACCCCAGAGTTGTCATGCAATTCTGCATGCTGAAGATGTTTCTCATGCGGAGCTCCATGACAAGCATTTACTAGTCGCGTTTCGGAGTTTGTCATGCTCCAATCAGCATGCTGCGCTAGATCTGTGATGCTGCTGCACTAGCTAAACAGGACCACACTACGAGGACAAACTTGTCATGCGAAACAACCACAGCTGGCTGATTTGTCTAGCAGATTGCCCATCTGGACTCTGGTGTGGGGACGTTTTTCCTCGCAATATCCATCCCAATCCGTTTATCAAGAACCGGGACCGCCTCTGCGACGCCATCATCAACTCGCTGAAGGCGATATCAAATGTAAAAATGTCTGGGTCTAGAAGAATCCGAACTTGTGACGCTGTCTCTGGATTCTGAAAAAAATTGTATTGCATGACCAGCAAGAGGGTCCAGTTTGTGCTACGCGGAGAGGGCATTTCTCATGCGGAAGGTGCATCAGGAAGCCCTCTAAAAGTCTGCGATGCTAGGTCATGCATTACAGGGATCATGGGTCATGAGAAATATGCATGACAAATCTCGCATTCTTCCAGACCCGGACATTTTTGCATTTGATAGGCGACGTTGCCGCGCGGCGCGGGGAGGGTGAACCGGCACAGCATTTATGCATTGCAAAAATGTCTGGGTCTGGAAGGTTGGAACTTGTGATGCTAACTCTGGACTGCCCTTAGACCTCCGATGTGATGCTAACTCTGGACTCTAAAGAAATCTGCATTGCATGACCAGCAAGAGGAGTCCAGTTTGTGCTACGCGGGGAGGGCATTTGTCATGCGGAGTAGGCATCAGGAAGCCCCCTAAAAATCTGTGATGCTAGGTCGTGCATTACAGACATCCTGGGTCATGTAAAATCTGCACGACAGGGCTTGTATTCTTCCAGACGCAGACATATTTGCAATGCATAGCGTTCGGGAAACAGACAAGGACTTGGGGCAGAATGACTCCGCAAACACCTGGGTCGGAAAAGGGATCTTCATATCCTGTGTAAAAACGTCCCCACACCATAGTTGTCATGCAACTCTGCATGCTTAAAATGTTTCTCATGCGGAGCCCCATGAGAAGCATTTTCTAATGCGGTTTGGAAATCTGTAATGCGCCAATCAACATGAGATACTAGATCTGTAATGCTGCTTAGCTGGCTCAAACAGCACTACACTACGCGTCCAAATTTGTCATGCGAAACAGCCAAAGCTTATGGATTTGTCTAGCGGATTTCCCATCTTGACTCTGGTGTGGGGACATTTTTACTCAGGATACTTCATATCCGCGGAGGAAAAAAAGGAACTGCTGCGGCCGGAAAGGCTATCAAATGCAAAAATGTCTGGGTCTGGAAAAGTGCAAGTTTGTCATGCTTGTCTGGCATGACTCGGGAATCTGTGTTGCATAGGCACGAAAAGGCCCGCTTACCTGTCATACAAAAACAGAGTTTGCCATGCGGAATACGTAAGACATGGCAGCCAAAAAAATTGTCATGCATAGCTGCGTATTGCAGTGCGTCTATCTGTAACTTTTAGCATTACAAGTTTCCAGACCCAGACATTTTTGCAATCCATAAAGGCGAAATCAGTACAACCCGAAACGGCCGGACGAGTTTTTTCGGATGCACCCGACTCTGTGGCTAGATACGCTGGAACGCGTGCCGATGCGGAAGGAAAACCATTTAGGGGAGGAATTTAGCCTGGCCTTCCATTCGGACCCGGTGTACGACTTACTCGACAGCCACAGCGAGGGGGAGTCGGAGTCGATCTATCCTGAGTAAAAACGTACCCACACCAGAGTCAGGATGAGGATTTTGCAACACAAACCTAGGAGTTTTGTGAGTCACGCATGACAAGTCGCACTATGCAGTGTAGTGCAGGTTAGCAAGTGCAGCCGCGTCACAGATTCATCTGCTGATCCTGTTCACAGCATCACAAATTCCAAAACACGATTGGAAATGGCTCTCATGGGGATGCGCATTACAAGTCTTCCTGTCTTTGCAAATCTGCATTACAACTCTGGTGTGGGTACGTTTTTACTCAGGATACGATCCCCACCTACGTCATCGACCGCGTGCGCAGGGAGCAAAATGACATGTCCCAGCGGGAGTGCAACGGGGCGACGGTCGAGCCGCTGCGAAACTTTCGGACCAAAAGTAAGGAGGGCGGCGGGACCGGGAGTAGTAGTACCACGATGAAAAGCAGAATGGAGGTGTCGCATTCCACCTCGAAGGGAAGCGGGCACGCGTCGAAGCGACAGCGACAGGCGAGTCCGACGTAGAAGGAGGTGATGTAAAGCCACCAGCACCAACCATGTGGAACAGGAAGGAGAGGTTGTAGCTGTACTAGGCGACATTTTTGGGAGTATAAAACTCGAAAAATAGGGGGAAGGACGGGGTGCACATGGTCTTAAGATTTTATTTTCGGAATCAGTCTGACACTGACTGGTCTTTATGCTACAATACCAATACGTTAATATACGAACTTGTTGTTGTGTCCTGCTACGGCATAGAACACATCAAAAAGAACGAAACAGTATATAAAGAACAGCGCAATCTAATCAGTTTAAGGTTTTACAGTTATGCGTGGAAATGGTGCGAAAATCGCCATTACTGAACCGCTATCGAAAGCTCTCAGTTTCTCAAAGTTTATGCATGTGATGAAATCTACGGATTTTCACACCACGAAGATAGGTAGAATCAGTTGAAATCACCGTATAGATGAAAGGTCTTATTAAAAGGGAAGGGTTGTATTTTTTTACGAATTGGAATTTTTTCCAGAGTCAAAATATCTCGTGCTAGTGCTCTCGTGCTAGCGTTAAAACTACGTGCAAAAAAAAAGAGCCCTGAGATGCACACAGCTATTGCAACGCAGCTAGCCGACACCTTCAAATAAATCCGAGAGAAAATAAGCCGAGGAGCACCGCATAGATATAGTGGATGTCAGGCGCACGCCTGCCTGACGTCCATGTTGGTAGTAGGTACCATGCACACTTCCGAACAAAGCTCGTTTCAGGCGGTGGACGAGCTGCATCTTTGGACGAGCCGCTCTGTGATCAACAACTTTATTCAAGACAAAGACTTTTTAAACTACCGATCAAATTATTGAACTATAATCTCTATCTCTGTTTAATGCACAGAAGGAGCCTTGGCCATACGGCTACAGCAACAGCTAATTTATGGTGAATTATCAGCATTGCCACCTGCAGCGACCCAGCACTTTGACGCAAGAAGAAGACGACATTGCAATCGAAGAGCCTACTTACTTTATCGAACTATAAAACGAACATTTCAATGATTTCCTTCACATCGCTACAAGTAATAATACGTATGCAGCAGGACTTATCAGTTTTACTCCATCGCCGCTGCTGCGAAGACTACTACATGTGCTGTTGATTGATGGCAAAGTATTAACGAGTACATATGCAAACTGCTGCTCCAACTGCGTCTCCCTCTTCTCTTGACGTTTTTGTTGAATTTTCCTGCAGTTGTTTTCGATATTCTTCAGCGCGCATAGTTGTTGTACATCTTCTTCACATGATAAAAGGCGGAAAAAATTATCGGCCGTGCGTCTGTGTGGTTCTTCCTTTTCGATATGCAAGGGAACAACTAGCACAACACACGGCTGTTCTTGCAATCTTCGCAAGGTCCCTGACCACGCCTCTGTGTTGGTCCATGTGCGTGTTGTGCATCGCGAGCCCGCATGAGTGTTAAAGCAGTAGTTTTTTCTTTTATTTGTTGAAACTTCATCCTCCTACTTGTAGATGAGAAAAATTTCTCGGATTTGGTTTCGGTAGTTCATGTGGATAGAAGCTTCGGTCATATACGAGCATTGACACATATTAGATCTCGGTTTACTACAAGAAAAACAATGATTAAAGCACAGACCAGAGGTATTGGCATTCATCGCATGGGATCTCAAATAATGTTGAAGACAAATGCTGGATCTATTGTTCCTAGATATTAAGCAGATCACATTTATGAAGATGATCCAGCATGCTTTTTTCCCGGCTCGAAATCTTCATGATCCGGTTTTTGTATGGGGGTGATGTGTCACGATGTGTGAATTCGGTGTAACGAGCACTACATGAACGCAGCACTCGGTGAAGTACAAGAAGTGTGTGCAGTTTCCGAAAGAAATCGAGGAAAGACTCAAACCTAGTACACGTCATCGATGAACAGCAAATGCATTCTTTTTCAACAGGCCATTCTTTCGGTTTATTCCGCCTGCAAGTTTTCTTATGTAGCCTAGCCAAAAAGAAAAAGAAGAAGTTCGCGAATCGACATTTCGGAAACAGTAGAATCAACTCATATCTGCTGAAAACTTCTTAACGGCTTCTTCTCGTACGTAAAAGTAAAAGAATATACAGAAAAGCAAAAGGCTATCATCTTCATCACGACTCCACTTCGCTGCAAATTCGTTGTAAGCGTAAGCGTCTCTACGTTTTTGAAAAACAAAAATATATCAAAATGTCGTCCGCGCCTTCCTCCTCAATCCCGTCCAGCAGCGCGTCGCTGCGATCCCAGCGGAATTATGCGAAACCCTACCCAGTGTTGGTGCAGCCGCCCGTGATCGCGGTCCAACACACCATGCCTACTGCGCCCATCCCGCGACCCTGGATCCACGGTAAAAACGACGACGTGTGTTGTGCCTGCTGGGATCGTATGCATTGCAAATATGTCTGGGTCTGGAAAAATTGGAATCTGTATTGCGTGTCCTGCACTCCTGTAAAATCTGTATTGCGTGACCGACAAAAGCGCTAATTATTTGTCATGCAAAAACGCAGTTTCTCATGCGCATTACATATGAGTAAGCGTCCTGAAAATTTGTCATGCTTGGCTGCTCTCAGGAGTTGGCTCAATCATCGCCACTTAGCATCACAAGTTTCCAGACCCAGACATATTTGCAATGCATAGATTGCTGCACCGCGCTGCCGTCGACGGAGACGCGCGACATTATGGAGTTCTCAAATGTTACATTCTCAACTGTAGTTACATGAAAATTGTAATGCAAGAATGGCAAAAGTGGAAGGGAAAAGATTCCGCGTTTTGCATTACAGGTTTGGAGCAGATTATAATGCTATCTAGTGAGTCGAGAACTTGTCATGCAAAACAGCTTGGTCATGTAGATGTTGTTGCCAATTTTGCATGACAAATTTATGTAACAGTTGAGAGTGTAACGTTTGGGAATCCCATAGACATGGCGACCAACGGGTTACTCCGGATAAACTTCACCTATTGGGACCGGCACTGCTGCGCGTGCGGGCCGCACCCGGGGGTGGCGGAACAGGTACAGGATCAGCACTGCCCGGAGGAGGTCATTCAAGCGGCCATTGTGAACTGCGGGGGGAATCCAGTAATTGAGCTAAAGCAGGAACCTGAGCAACTAGAGAAAATAAACGAGGAGCCCGGTCGCGTTCTCGACATCCGAAAGGAACTAATCGACATTTGGGACGAGTACCTTGGCCAGGACGGGATGCTCTTTCACTGCTGGGTCACCATCACCTACGACGGTGATGGCCGGCCGCAGAAAAACCGCCACTTTCGCCGTTGGATCGCGTTGGCGTTGACCCCGGAGCAGAGCGCGCTGCTGGCGGGGGAACCCCACATCAGCGGGGACGTGGAGGTGGATTTGTGTTGCGGTGGGGTCAACGAACTAGCGCTGAGTATGCACCCGCCCAATGGCATGCTGTTCTGAGTTCTCCTTTGGGGATGGGGGGTGAATAAATCCGAAAAATAACAAGAATACCGGACTGCAATATGAAAAAGAAAATGAATAAAATTGAGCAGAAGCATAAGGATAAGCGTGATAGGCACGCACTACGATTAGAATAGTACGCGCTGCCATGATACATCATAGCCATCTTGTTTTTTCTTGTGGAAAATGAACTACCGTGGACAATTTTTTTTTTTTTGACATTGAATACACAGGGGATTGACACATATATGTAATTTTTTTTCCGCAGACAGCTCTACTGTTGCGAGCAGTTTTCTGGTTTTTTTCGAAAACGTCGTTTCTAGTCTGTGCGAACCATTTAGATATTCACACTCGTTCTCACTTGATAGCTCTACCTTTTCTTGTATGAATTGCGCAGATAGAGATGAACCACAATAACAATATAAGTAGAAGCCGCACTCCAATTTTTTCGCAAGGCACATAATTCTTTCGTTTCTCTTTATTGTCGTCAACAAGAAGTAATTCTGCTTTTGTACTTGGATTTGTTTCACTTACTTTTGGGAATTTTTGTGCCTGAGGAGACGTTTTTTCAGGTTGCATGATCCCGAAATTGTAGCACGAAAAGAAGCAGAAGCAAAGCGCACTGGTTGATGTTGAATCAAGAAAAGCTGCGAATGACAACGAACAAAAGGAAAAGTGCTACGGTTATTTCACCTTGGTTTCGCTGCAGAGATGAGAAGCAAGAGCAAGATTTGTCCGCTTTCGTTTGATCCGGAAGCCAAGAACAATCTGCTCGACCATGATGCAGATCGGGAACAAGCCTGAGACAAGTCCATAGACAGATGCAGATACTACATCTCGTAGAACATAACGACGACGAGCAAAAGATCAAAGACGAGCCGCAACGTGAAAAAGGTCTAGTAGGATGGTATATTGTGACAGTTACTGGCAAGTAAGAAGCCCGCTCGTTGCGATCCGCCTTGTGTCTTATCGTGTATCGGAGTCGTGTGTTGCAAAAACAAAAAAGATCTACGTAGTCTCCAGTAGTGGCATATTGTCGTGACGGTGAAGATGAAGATCTAGTGTTAATGCGCAACTCGTCATCAAAGAGAAGAAGAAGAGCAAAAGCAACAGATTTCTATAAGTACTTCTGCTTCTGGTAGTTCGGTTAAACGAAAACAATCGAAGTCGAACGCACATATTTGGCGGTCATTGATTCATGGTCGTGTCATCTGGTCGACCCGTCCTCTGTCATCGTGAACATTGAAGACTACAGCGGAGCCTCTAGTGTTTTGACGTACTAGATAAGCTTGTGCATGATTCGGCAAGATACTCTTGTTGCCCGCTTTTTCTACTTCTGCCTTACCAATAAAAATGAAATTTTGAATTTTCGCGGATGCTTTCCCTTTCTTGCCCTCAAGTCCCGACCCGTATTCTTCACTTTTACATACAGATACAAAACACAAACATCCACAGAGAGCTGAAGATGCAGAAGCACGAAGATCAGCAGCTCGGCTCCAACAACAATGACGGTGGTCCGGATGCTGGAAGCGGCTCGGGCGGTAACGGTGAGGGGGATGATGATGGCGGGGACCACAACAATGATCCGAATCACGAAGGTTCCATGGAGGACGAGGACCACGATGGCATGGTCGACCCAGATCAGTTTGTGCACAACGATCGCGACGACTCGCCCACCTTGGATCACGATGGCAAGATGAACCGCCTGGCGGGAAGTGACGGTCATGGCCGCGAAGTTGTGGATCATTATTCACCCTCGCGACATCCGAAAGGAACTAATCGACATTTGGGACGAGTACCTTGGCCCGGACGGGATGCTCTTTCACAATGTGCAACAAAAAAATATCGGCAGTGTGTTTCAACGACATACACCGGGCGATTGCGCAACACGGCCTGAAAATAGGTCGGATCTTCTGGAAAGGAGTAAGGCTGCAGGTGAAAAGCCTGGATGCAGTCTGGAAAGATCACAGCATGCCGGACGTGAAGAAGCTCACGAACGCAGAAGAAGACGATGCGAGGAGAAGCATCGCAGCACACCAGGAAATCACGATCAGGTCGATGCTCAGGTCATCGACAAAGCGCCTCGTAACAACTACGGATGGCACGGTGGACAAGGAGAACAACATTGCAGCGGGTGCTGGAGCAACGTGGTGGCACGAAGAAGTGCGTAGGGAAGACGGGGGCTTTCACGATCTGTCGAAATTTCCAATGCCAGTAGTGTCAAGCTATTGCTACGTAGCAGCTCCGTCGCAGCTGCATGACATCCTGCGAGTGGACTCCTACGACGCAGAAGGGCGTGGCTTCGTACATCAACTGCGGAAGTTGAAGAAGTGGCTGCAGGAATTTGGGGCGAAGGAGTTCGTGCGAGAATTCTACTTCTACCTGGATAGTAATTCCTTCTGCCAGTCCCTGGAATGCTTTGGGGACAAAACAAATCCACTCGCCATAGAAGCAATGCTACTGCTGGAAGAAATCCGAGCGCTCTGCCTCGGAAAAGAGGGACCAGAACCGGAAGGGGAGGTGTATTTTTTCTGCACCTACACGCCAGCACACTGCTCGATGTATTTCAACGACAAGGTCGATTTCGAAGCAGCAGCTGCAGTACAAAGATGGAAAGATGGGGCCCGACCGGACACCGAGGGCGGGGTGAGTTGCCAATACGTGAAGATGCTTACGCCGCCGGTGGTTAGGAATATCATCGCCAAAAAACTGCTGAGCGAGGAATTCGACCGGTGTAAATCCGTAGCGCCCTACATGCTGCAGAGGAGATGGGAACTAGGACCATTCCGACCACCGCGGAACGCGTTACCGAGCAGAGAAGGCGAGACGCTCATGTTCTGGATATACTTGGGGATCGCTCCGAAGGGTCAATTGGGGTGCGGGGACATCGAGTATCAAAATACGAAGTTGTGCAGTATGGTGATGATGCAGCAGTACTAATTGACCAAGATCGAAATGTTGGTCACCGACAGGGTCTCGTGACTGCTGACATCTTCAGACGCATTGCAGAACAGCAGGGACTCCGGGCAGACGCGACAATGGAGACTCGCTATCTAGGGATCACAGCCACGGACATGCAGAATGCATACAACAACTTGCCACAGCATCTCCATCAAATTGCGCAGATGCAGAACAACGACAACGAGCAAGAGGTGGAGGAGGACGAAGAGGAGGAGGAGGATGAGGAGGGTCAGCAGGCGGAACAAGGACGGAGAAAGAAGCGAGGACTTTTAAGAAAAGGCGGGGCACGGGTGAGAAACATCTAACAAGATAGGGCGACTTATAACAGAAACGGGATTGATTGTGAAGGAAAAAAGAAGGAAAATAAAGACGGCGGAAGAATACCGGAGAACAGTGTTCGGTAATGAAATTTCACGAGGCGGATCGGGCACCGGGCTAATGTTGATTGTGCCTGAGCGACAATCAGGATAGGATCTTTTTTCACTTTTGAAGAACACTAAAAGGAGGATCTATAAGTCCTGCACGAGGATCTTCTTTGTTTGCTTTCTTCACTGGGATCTAGTTCTTCTGCCATCAGCATTCCTCTCATTCTATGCACCTTGCTCTTTTGCATTAGTCCTCGCTCTCGCTCTTGATCTTTTCCGATCTTGTAATGCACAACCACTGGTCCCTGGTGAGATCTATTGACATATACGGTCTACAGTAGAAGAGCAACCTGTAATGCATATTTCGAAAAATAAACAAAAGTGAAAAAAGAAAAATGACATGGCCGAGGAAAAGGGAGGTATTCAAGATCGCTATTGGTAATTTTAATCCGTTCCTTTTTGTCTAAGACATTTTCTAGAAGTAATAAGGTAGAAATAGCAACAGATAAGAGAAGATAATCACTTGAGACTCGGGTCGACATTTGGGACGAGTACCTTGGCCCGGGCGGGATGCTCTTTCACAATGTGCAACAAAAACACCTGAACTGTCTCCTCCCCGGCGGATACGTACTGGGGCAGGTTTTGAATCTCGGGCGGGACCCCAAGACGAAAGCAGTGACCAACGGGTTTTTCTGGGTGCAGCCGCTCCGCGCGACGAGAATCGGGGAGTGGAGATCGGAGCGGACTGAACGGTATGGCGTGCTCAGACGTATACAATCTCAAGTGTTCTTACAATTGAAACAAGGTAAATCTGTCATGCAAAAAGTGCAGCATCTAGGTTAGGTAGCCTACTGTCACAGAATTGCGCATGACAAGTTCAGAAGCTCCAATCCCGATGAGACTCTGGCGAAATTTGTATTGCGAAAACCGCAAAGCTCTGCATCCATGTTCCTCATGCTCTCTATGCAACACAAAGACAAAATCCACCAGTGACTCTATTGTAACGTTTGAGATTGGTCACACCTGAGCAGGTCATAGGGAGGACAAGGAACTTCTGAAACGACTCCAGGCACTACTAGCTACTTTCCCCCGGCTGTGGCGGCCGTGCAGTTGCGGTCGTCTGCCTTGACCGCAAGCAGCAGCGATGGCGGCAAGGGCAAGATGGGAACTGGTAGTTCGATGAAGAGAACAGGACGGGGAGGAGGCAGCGGCGGGAAAGGTGGCGGCAGAAGTCCGGCGTCTCGTCATAGATTCACGTCGCCCGTGGGACGCGGGAATGGTGAAAACGCAACTGGAGGACCGATTGCGATTTCCATCAGCGACAGCCTGTCTCGCGGCGAGAGTCGTGGCAGCATACCAATTGCAAAAAGGGCGGGATCTCGTGGGGGTGCTTTCCCCGACAGCGCCCGGGGACGGTTACGAGGCAGTGGCGGTAAAGGTGGCGGCAAGAACGATGTTGCTCCCAGAATGATAGAGATCACAAAACAAATAGGCGACTGCGCTAAGGCAGGCAACGTTACGGGCGCAGAACGTGTCTTCAACAGCATGCAAGCCGAAGGCCTGGAGCCGGATGTCCGCGCTTACTGCGTTACAACCGGAAGAGCCGTTTGGAAAACCGACTGCGTGATTGCTGCGGTTTTACACGCTAGCAACCTGAATAAAGCACAAACATAAGGCGGGCGCCGGGGATCGATTTCGCCGCATGGAGGCGCCTACTTTTGCAAGATCGTCTTGGCAACCAAAAGGGTTCGGGCTCTGGGCGCGATTTTATTGATAGATGGGCCACAGGAATTGACTTCCAAACGAGCCAAATGGTTTGGACCAGAAAAATAGTCCCAGGCAAGGGGGTTGATGCGGTGTGGCTATAATCCACCCTATTCGCAGGGCTTCCGCCTACGGAGAACCAACCTGACTGAAGACGACGGTTGCTTCGTCCCTGATCTGGGGAAAGCTGGCCCGCCGGTCGTTGGGCTGGTGACAATAGGACGAGCCAGGCAACTGGTCGGGTTGGTTGGCCGTAGGACTACTCCCCGCCACGCGCGGCGCACCCGGAGGCCTGTCTCCCACCGTGTTTCCGGGGCTTTTCCTTGCCCCGTTCGTGCGCCATCTCAAAGGCAAACCGGGGACCCGGGAACGGCCTTCCGCGGGATTATTCCAGGAAACGAAAAAGGCGACAAAAAAAAAAGCCAAAAAAACCCAGCGTTAGCCCCGCGCCGTTTTTATCTTGCGGGCGCCTTTTTGTAAAAACGCAGCAAACACGCAGACGCCAGAAAAATGCCGGAATCTCCGGATACAGTTGCGGCGTTTTTAGGCAAATTGCCCAAAATCACATAATCGACATTTGGGACGAGTACCTTGGCCCGGGCGGGATGCTCTTTCACAATGTGTTGTTGCACAGACATCATGGCCCATGCAAAACATGCATGACAAATCTCGCAATCTTCCAGACCCAGACATTTTTACGTTTGATACGCCGGTGCATTTGACGATGTGAACGACATGGACCTCTCGGGTGCGGAGGATGAGGACCTCTTGCCCGGAGGGGTCGAGCAGGGTCCCCGCGCGGAATCCGAAACGGCGGTACTGAATCTGGACAAGATCCATTATCCTGAGTAAAAACGTCCCTACCCCAGAGTTGTCATGCAATTCTGCATGCTGAAGATGTTTCTCATGCGGAGCTCCATGACAAGCATTTACTAGTCGCGTTTCGGAGTTTGTCATGCTCCAATCAGCATGCTGCGCTAGATCTGTGATGCTGCTGCACTAGCTAAACAGGACCACACTACGAGGACAAACTTGTCATGCGAAACAACCACAGCTGGCTGATTTGTCTAGCAGATTGCCCATCTGGACTCTGGTGTGGGGACGTTTTTCCTCGCAATATCCATCCCAATCCGTTTATCAAGAACCGGGACCGCCTCTGCGACGCCATCATCAACTCGCTGAAGGCGATATCAAATGTAAAAATGTCTGGGTCTAGAAGAATCCGAACTTGTGACGCTGTCTCTGGATTCTGAAAAAAATTGTATTGCATGACCAGCAAGAGGGTCCAGTTTGTGCTACGCGGAGAGGGCATTTCTCATGCGGAAGGTGCATCAGGAAGCCCTCTAAAAGTCTGCGATGCTAGGTCATGCATTACAGGGATCATGGGTCATGAGAAATATGCATGACAAATCTCGCATTCTTCCAGACCCGGACATTTTTGCATTTGATAGGCGACGTTGCCGCGCGGCGCGGGGAGGGTGAACCGGCACAGCATTTATGCATTGCAAAAATGTCTGGGTCTGGAAGGTTGGAACTTGTGATGCTAACTCTGGACTGCCCTTAGACCTCCGATGTGATGCTAACTCTGGACTCTAAAGAAATCTGCATTGCATGACCAGCAAGAGGAGTCCAGTTTGTGCTACGCGGGGAGGGCATTTGTCATGCGGAGTAGGCATCAGGAAGCCCCCTAAAAATCTGTGATGCTAGGTCGTGCATTACAGACATCCTGGGTCATGTAAAATCTGCACGACAGGGCTTGTATTCTTCCAGACGCAGACATATTTGCAATGCATAGCGTTCGGGAAACAGACAAGGACTTGGGGCAGAATGACTCCGCAAACACCTGGGTCGGAAAAGGGATCTTCATATCCTGTGTAAAAACGTCCCCACACCATAGTTGTCATGCAACTCTGCATGCTTAAAATGTTTCTCATGCGGAGCCCCATGAGAAGCATTTTCTAATGCGGTTTGGAAATCTGTAATGCGCCAATCAGCATGAGATACTAGATCTGTAATGCTGCTTAGCTGGCTCAAACAGCACTACACTACGCGTCCAAATTTGTCATGCGAAACAGCCAAATCTTATGGATTTGTCTAGCGGATTTCCCATCTTGACTCTGGTGTGGGGACATTTTTACTCAGGATACTTCATATCCGCGGAGGAGAAAAAGGAACTGCTGCGGCCGGAAAGGCTATCAAATGCAAAAATGTCTGGGTCTGGAAAAGTGCAAGTTTGTCATGCTTGTCTGGCATGACTCGGGAATCTGTGTTGCATAGGCACGAAAAGGCCCGCTTACCTGTCATACAAAAACAGAGTTTGCCATGCGGAATACGTAAGACATGGCAGCCAAAAAAATTGTCATGCATAGCTGCGTATTGCAGTGCGTCTATCTGTAACTTTTAGCATTACAAGTTTCCAGACCCAGATATTTTTGCAATCCATAAAGGCGAAATCAGTACAACCCGAAACGGCCGGACGAGTTTTTTCGGATGCACCCGACTCTGTGGCTAGATACGCTGGAACGCGTGCCGGTGCGAAAGGAAAACCATTTAGGGGAGGAATTTAGCCTAGCGTTCCATTCGGACCCGGTGTACGACTTACTCGACAGCCACAGCGAGGGGGAGTCGGAGTCGATCTATCCTGAGTAAAAACGTACCCACACCAGAGTCAGGATGAGGATTTTGCAACACAAACCTAGGAGTTTTGTGAGTCACGCATGACAAGTCGCACTATGCAGTGTAGTGCAGGTTAGCAAGTGCAGCCGCGTCACAGATTCATCTGCTGATCCTGTTCACAGCATCACAAATTCCAAAACACGATTGGAAATCTGCTGAATCGACATTTGGGACGAGTACCTTGGCCCGGGCGGGATGCTCTTTCACAATGTGCAACAAAAGCACCTGAATACCGGGGCCTGCTGTCTGTGCCCGATTCTGACGCTTTATTTTCTCCTTTCATTTTTCACGTTTGGCCTGTGTTGCCAGGCCTGCCAGATTCGGAACAAGGCGGTGAAAAGGTGGGACGCTGATTTTATGCTCTGCAAAAGTATCGTACTCGTATAAATGCATTTACAAATTTCCTCAGCATGAGAAAGAAAATTTGCGATGCTGATTGACCTTGAGAAAAAGGTTTGTAATGCATGACTGCAATACGAGTGCGATGCTTTTGCACAGGATAGATCTGCGCAAGTGGCAATTTGAGTTCAACAAAGCGCTGGCGCCGTTCGGTATGTTTGTGAAGACGCAGACCCACTGCTGGATCACGATCTCCTACGACGCCGATGGCCGGCCTTCGAAAAACCGGCATTTCAGGCGTTGGATCGCCCTGGCGTTGACCCCGGAACAGAGTGCCCGATTGGTGATGGAGCCACACATTACCGGAGATGTGGAAATTGACTACTGCTGCCGGGGAGTCAATGAGTTGGAACTCAGTATGCACCCGCCACAAGGAATGTACTACTAAGCTAGTCCTTATTTTTCAGGAGTAAGAAGTATCCGCGTCGTGTTTTTAGATGTGCACCCACTAAAATTTCGCACGCTTCCTTGCAGGAGTTGTGTGCGTCTAAGTGCCTACAACTGTATTCCTCAAGGCAAAAATAATAAGATCGCCGGTTGCGGCGCTATTTTGATGAAGCGCGATAGTTGTATCTTTATCATATCCACAGACGTTTTGACTGTGCTGAGTCCTCTTGGGGGATTCTGTCATTGTGCAATGCGGTGAAGGGACTGCGACACCACTACAGCCCGTCTGATTATCTTGGTTTTGTTAGGAAGGCAGCCTTAGCAGCATCGCAACTTCAGCACTATTTTGGTCCTTTGTTGTGGATGCAAACCGATTTCTATTGCAAGTATGCAAGTAGATACGGTAGATCTATGTTGGAATAAATCATGACTTAAGAAGCCTTTACCTTCCTGTTCCTCTTTTGGCTCGCCCAAGTTCTCTCATCTTTTGGTTGTGGCCACAGCAGAGCAGGATATCTTGATTACTAGCACTGAATTGACGTCGACGAGCTCTGGCTCATCCCATTTTGTCCTCGGGATGGCTCGTGGCCGATCAGATATTTTATTTTCTTTACCGCAGACAATTCCCCTCCGATTACGGCGAGGGCGACCCACCTGCAATCGCTAACTCTGCGCTGAATGCACAATGCAAGGAGCAACATGCTCCCAGGCCGTCGCACGTATCGAAAAACTAACCGTGGTGTAACGAATCAACTCAAAGTAGCTTTAGAGCGAACGACGCGTAAAAATCCATGCTGCCATCAGCATTAACATCGAACGTGATTTCGCTGGTCGTGCGTGTCTTCAAAACGCCGGCCCAAGCGATTGCGAGGTCTAAGTGCGACCTTGAAAGCCCAAACGATGTCTACAGGATCTGCATAGATCCACAACACTTACGGTACGTGATAATCAATACAACATCGTTGATGAGCCTGAGCATTCGGTGTTTTTCTAAGTGTTGTCCACTTTCTAAAAATGTTGCTCGCAGAGATCGCTTACGCACACGACGGACAGCACAGACGGGATCATGGCGCCTGTTGATCGAAATGAAAATCAATCCGACACAGACGGGATCATGGCACCTGTTGATCGAAATGAAAATCAATCCATCCGTCAGGGTCGGCTCACAGATCTTGATAAGTAGAGCCTTGCAACTCGGTGCACGTACGCGAGGACTATTCTTGGAGGAAAGAAGTGTGAAGTGAACCGCAGTTGATCTTGGCGTTTATCAAATGAAATATAAACACCAACACGACTGGGTACAGGTACAACTAGAGGTTTGAAAAAAGTAGAAGTAGTTTTCCGATTTTATATCCTTAGCAGCTAACAAATTATTACTAACGTATTTTATCAAACCAGCAACCTTCATCGTATAGTCTTTTGGTCACAGCCAGCATCTGGCCACTTGCAACCGCCTCGGGTAAGATTTCAAAATCGGTCGTATTTTGCATATATAAAAACAAAAAGTAGACTCGTCATCTCGTCCTCTCCTACATTCCTTGCTGCCAGTGCAAAAGAGAAACAGCACCAGTATAGAAGTCGAGTGCCGTCAGTGCCGTTCATCACAATTATTTCTGTTTTCATCATTTTTCATATTCGTTTATTTGACAGGCCATTCCGTATCGCTCTCAAATCACTTTTCCAAAAAATGACCCGCAGTTTCTTTCGTCGCGTCCCTGCCACTTCCGTCAGTGGAGCTTGCGTGTTTGTCTACTTGTGCGGAGCACTACTTTCCGCAGCGCTGCTGGGAGTATGGCGTGCTCAGACGTATACAATCTCAAGTGTTCTTACAATTGAAACAAGGTAAATCTGTCATGCAAAAAGTGCAGCATCTAGGTTAGGTAGCCTACTGTCACAGAATTGCGCATGACAAGTTCAGAAGCTCCAATCCCGATGAGACTCTGGCGAAATTTGTATTGCGAAAACCGCAAAGCTCTGCATCCATGTTCCTCATGCTCTCTATGCAACACAAAGACAAAATCCACCAGTGACTCTATTGTAACGTTTGAGATTGGTCACACCTGAGCAGGTCATAGGGAGGACAAGGAACTTCTGAAACGACTCCAGGCACTACTAGCTACTTTCCCCCGGCTGTGGCGGCCGTGCAGTTGCGGTCGTCTGCCTTGACCGCAAGCAGCAGCGATGGCGGCAAGGGCAAGATGGGAACTGGTAGTTCGATGAAGAGAACAGGACGGGGAGGAGGCAGCGGCGGGAAAGGTGGCGGCAGAAGTCCGGCGTCTCGTCATAGATTCACGTCGCCCGTGGGACGCGGGAATGGTGAAAACGCAACTGGAGGACCGATTGCGATTTCCATCAGCGACAGCCTGTCTCGCGGCGAGAGTCGTGGCAGCATACCAATTGCAAAAAGGGCGGGATCTCGTGGGGGTGCTTTCCCCGACAGCCCCCGGGGACGGTTACGAGGCAGTGGCGGTAAAGGTGGCGGCAAGAACGATGTTGCTCCCAGAATGATAGAGATCACAAAACAAATAGGCGACTGCGCTAAGGCAGGCAACGTTACGGGCGCAGAACGTGTCTTCAACAGCATGCAAGCCGAAGGCCTGGAGCCGGATGTCCGCGCTTACTGCGCGCTCATGCGCGCGTACGCAAAACGTGGCGACGGCCCGGGCGCCGGACAGGTTCTTGGCCGAATGATGGACGCAGGCTTGAAACCGGACGTCGTTAGCTACAATATCCTGATTGGCGCTTACGCTAGGAATGGCAATGCTCAGGGTGCAGAAAATGCTTTGAAAGCAATTGAAGTCGCAGGCCTAGAGCCGAACGCCCTCAGCTACAGCACGGTTATAGATGCTTACGCTGAGAGTGGCGATGCTGAGGACGCGGAGAGTGTTTGGCAAAGGATGAGAGACGCGGGCGTGAAGCCCAACGGCGTCAGCTACACTGCCTTGATGACTGCTTACGCTAAATGTGGCGATGCTTGGCGCGCAGAGGATGCTCTGGAAACGATGGCGCACGCGGGCCTGGCGCCGGGCGTCTTCTTCTACAACTTGCTCATGCGCGCGTACGCGAAATATGGCGACGCTCCGGGCGCCGAAAAGGTTCTTGATCGAATGATGGACGCAGGCTTGGAGCCGAACATCTTCAGCTACAACGCCCTGCTGGACGCTTACGCGAAAGGTGGCAACGCTGAGGGCGCAGAGGATACTCTGAAAAGGATCGAGCGCGTCGACTTAAGGGCGGACGTCTTCACCTATACCGCGCTAGTTGACGCGTACGCTGTGAAAGGCGACGCCGCGGGCGCTTGGCGTGCTTTTCAAAGGATGAAGGACGCAGGCGTGGCGCCGGATGTCGTCACCTACAACACTCTGATGAAAGCGCACATAAAAGCGGGCGGCGCGAAGGGCGACGCCGACATCGTTCGCAAGGGCATCGATGACGTCTTGGCCTTGATGTCTGAGGACGAAAAGTTGGTGGAAGGGCCTGACGAAGATACCCTCGGTCTGATGTTGGGGTATTATTCGAAGACGGGCAGGGAAGAGCAGGCCAGACAAGTTCTTGCACTTCGTGAAGCGCGACTTCTCCAACAAAATGTGTAGGGCAAATGAATGACCACTGAAATTCATTGAATGAATGTGATCTATGTCGTGTAAACCTTTAGTAGTGAAAGCGCTTCCCGTTTTCTCCTTCAGACCTGGACTGATTTCATGTAAATGGAGCTTGGCATGACAAATTTAAATTTTCATATTTTCGCTTTCAGTTTTAAGTATCCAACTCCAAGGATACTCAATTCCTAGCACCGTAGTCTTCTTCTAGAATGCAGCTACATTACAATCGAGTCAAGAAAACCCTCTGTCGTTTTCAACCAATTGCAAATTTTATTTATGGCGCTACGCTTTTTCTTTTACCAAAGCCAAAGCGATTTTAGGTTACCCCTACGCTTTTTACCCCTATGCTTTTAGGTTACTTGTTTGCCAAGAACAGTTATGGTCGTACGAGGGCGCACCAAGCACGCACGTACAGCAGAACGGTCAACGGGATCGGCCCCCAGTAGTCAGAAAAGCAAAAAAATCACAAAAGCCGGAAAATTTTCGCGCTTTTAAGTTTTCGCAGGGTTTTTGCAGTTCTTGCAGCCGCTCGCTGGTGCGTTTTCTTTTTCTGGTTGTGTGTCTTGGGTTTGTGGGTTGGGCGGGAAAAGCAGGCTTGGGCGCAAGGGATTGGAGTGGGGCCGGCAGAGGGAGCCCATGTTGCCGGTGTCCTGCTTCGGGATGGGAGGGGGATGTTGGGTGGGAACGTTTTGGGTGGGCGAGTGGCCAATTAATTCTGCGACAAAAAATCGCCTTTGTTGCGACAAAAAATCTGAAATAATTAAAAAAAATCGGCTTTCGGCCGTGGTTTTTTTTTTCTTAGGGATTTCAGGAAGAACCCGAAAAATGTCGCACCCGTGTCGCACCGGTGTCGCACCCGTGTCGCACTCATGTCGCAAAGAAAGCAATTTTTTGGCGCAAGTTTATTCGTTGTTTTTCTTTTTTTTCGGTGAAGTTGTGTTTGCCCGAACAAAAGTTGCGCGCTCGATTTCATGTGGCGCAGTTCTTCGAAAACCCCGGAGCCCACAGGTCCGCAGCCTGTTGACAAAGCCCCGGCGTTATTTTAGGGCCGACAGATTTCCTATCGAGCGAGCCCCGGCGGAGTGGTTTGGCACAATAGGGCGGCAGTGCAAAATTTTTTTTTTTCGTTTTTCTTTTGGGATTCGTGATTTTTTTATTTCCGGGCCCATTGGGGCCCGATCCCGTTGAGAACGGCAAGAATAACGCGCGCGCGAGCAAAACTGAGCAGAGCTGCAGAGTGTTTCTTCTAGTTGAATGGTGCAAATCCATGCTGCCATCAGCATTAACATCGAACGTGATTTCGTTGGTCGTGCGTGTCTTCAAAACGCCGGCCCAAGCGATTGCGAGGTCTAAGCACGACCTTGAAAGCCCAAACGATGTCTACAAGATCTGCATAGATCCACAACACTTACGGTACGTGATAATACATCGTTGATGAGCCTGATCATTCGGTGTTTTTCTAAGGTGTTGTCCACTTTCTAAAAATTTTGCCTGCGCCAAAGATCGCTTACGCACACGACGGACACAGACGGGATCATGGCACCTGTTGATCTTTACCTCCTGACAGATCGAAATAAAAATCAATTCATCCGTGAACTACGTTGGCTCACCGATCTTGAAAGGAGCCTTGCAACTCGGTGCTCGTACGTGAGGACTAGTATTCTTGGAGGAAAGAAGTGTGAAGTGAGCCGCAGTTGATCTTGGCGTTTATAAAATGAAAGATAAACACGACAAGGTACATGTACAGTGTGGAGGTTTGAAAAAAAGTAGAACTAGTTTTCCGAAGATTTTATATCCTCAGCACCTAAAGAACCAACGCAACGTATTATTAAACCTGCAATCTTCATCGAATACAGTTTATTTTCCGGTCAGAGCCAGCTGCTGGCCCCCTCGAATTTAAGATTTCAAAACAAGTAGTCGTATTTCGCACCAGAACATTCAAAACAGTAGGATAACGCGTTTATCTTCTTTTCTACCGTGTGGCCTTTTTTTTTTCGAAAATGGCATTTTTTCATCCGTCCCGCCGCTCCCGCAACAGGCATCTTGTCGTTTAACCGCCCGTCATGGCGGTCCAGCAGACCATGCCCACCGCGCCGATTATGAACTGCAAAAGTATCGTACTCGTATAAATGCATTACAAATTTCCTCAGCATGAGAAATAAAATTTGTAATGCTGATTTGCCTTAACAAAGGGATTTGCAATGCATGATTTCCATACGAGTACGAATACGATACTTTTGCACAGGATACCGATCCCCCGGCGGCGAATTCATGGCAAACAGGACGACGTGTGTTGCGCCAGTTGCGACCATATGGATTGCAAAAATGTCTGGGTCTGGAAACTTGTGATGCTGGGTAGCGTATCATGAAGAGGCCACAAGTGCTGGCGTAGCATGACAAGCTTTTGAGCTTCTAGGTGTTGCCTATTCTGCATGGCAACCTGTGTTTCATCTGCATGGCAGCAAAATGGGGCTCTTGGGTAACGTGCGTGACAGATTTAAGAGTCTTGCCAGACAAGCATGAGAAACATGCACTCTTCCAGACCCAGACACTTTTGCATTTGATAGACCAGTGGACCGCCCTCCCGTCCACGGAAATGCGCGACGTGAGCACCAACAGCATTTTGCGCATCAATTTCGCCTACTGGGACCGGCACTGCTGCTATCAAATGTAAAAATGTCTGGATCTGGAAGAATGCAACTTGTGATGCTAACTTTGGACTCTAAAAAAATCTGTATTGCATGACCAGCAATAGGAGCCCAGTTTGTGCTACGCGGCGAGGGCATTTGTCATGCGGGATAGGCATCAGGAAGGCCTCTAAAAATATGCGATGCCAGATCATGCATTACAGACATCCTGAGTCATGTAAAATATGCATGACAAACCTGGTAACCTTCCAGACCCAGACATTTTTACATTTGATAGCTGCACCTGCGGCCCCCACCCGGGAGTCACCGAGCAGGACCAACATTGTCCAGAGGAGGTGATTCAAGCCGCCATTGTGAACTGCGGGGGGAATAAAGTGGTTGAGTTGAAAGAAGAAGTAAAGAAATCTGAGGACTCATCTTCCGGCGACTCAACCTGCTCAAGTGACACGGAGGACGAGGACCATCACGATGTCGAAGTTGTTCTTTCGTCGTCCGGGCGCGTGGTCGATATCAGGGAAGAACTGATTGCAATCTAGGACGAATTTCTCGGCCCCGATGGAAAGCTCCTCCACGACGTGCAGGAAAAGCACCTTTCTACCGGCGCCTGTTGCATGTGCCCGCTTGTGCAATTATACGCCCTGCTGTTGTGTTTCACTTGCTGCCTGGCCTGGCGGATCCGGGCAAACAAGGTAAAGCAATGGGATAAAGACCTACGGAAGTGGCAATTCGATTTCAACCAGGCGCTTGCCCCGTTCGGCCTGTTCGCGAAGACCCAAACCTTCGCCTGGATGACACTTTACACAGACGGCGACGGCCAGTTGCAAAGGGGACGGATTACCAGGCGCTGGATTGCATTGGCCTTAACCCCGGAGCAGAGTCAGAGGCTGGCAATGGAGCCGCACATCAGTGGGGACGTGGCAATTGGCACCTGGTGTAGCGGGTTGAATGAATTGGAGCTCTGTATGCACCCGCCACAGGGGATGTATTGCTGAGCTCGTCAATAGAATTTTTTGCGTCAGCCCCTTCAGAGAATATCCGGGCGGGAAGATTTATCATGTATGATTTGTTTACTGCCTCGCTATCGCTTTCGAGCCCTCCTCGTCGAGCGGTCAATCAAAATTTTCAAAATCATAACTATGTTGGGCAAAATTCAATAGCGGGTAGGTGCCCGTGCCACTACAAGTATAGAATTTAGAACGAAGAACAGTTGTTGTACAGATGTGGAGGATGACGTGTACAGCATTGGATGTGGGTTTCTTGGTACAACCATCGACGTCTGCTACTAAGTACGACGTAGTTGTGCGTATGCCTTCTATGTGGAAAAAGAGGCTAGCAGAGCCATCTACGATAGCAAGGAGATTTTCGAGAACTTGTGAAACTCCCAGTCTTTTGTGCATGAAGATTGTTCTAGTTCCGCACGACCCAGCGGATCATGTTGCTTGCTCCAAAGGCACCAGTTGGCAGCTCGACAGGAGTTAGTATGATGAAGATGATCTTTCCGATACACGTCGATCAAGATCACTTTATTTCTCGCAGATCGACGATGAGCTCAAGCCGATGACATCATTAGCTCGACGAACGTTTCTTTGAGGAAGAAAGGATGACTATCTATCAACGAAGCGGGAGGACACATGATCTTAAAAATCTGTGGCGCTACAAAACTCCTTAACAAGACAGTGCCGGTAGTTGACCCGACTTCATAAGTGTTTTTTGGTCGAGAGAGAGGGAAATTGCAGTATTTTTTTCGCCAAGTAAGAACTACTTTAAGCCTAAGCAAGCCGAAACTCTACGTCCTGCTCCTGTCCATCTTTTCAGGCACATCTTATTCGCTGTAGAAGTAACTTGTCCAATATGCCCAACATGACCAGGACGATGGTGCCCGAGGACGCACGCCGCGAGCAGGAGGCGGCAAATGCCGGGAAAAAGATCAAGGAAAGCTACAACGGGGACGGGTACTAGGACGACTTTGCTTTTTGCTACGGCTACATATTTATGCAATACAAATTTAGCCATAGCCTCTATGACTGGACGTACAAAATGCATGATACAACTGAACTGAAAAAAATAAATGATTTCCAACTACCGTTCATAATCAAATTCAACCCAGCACGACCGTGTCCGGCGAATACCACGTGCCTGATGACGAAAAAACCGGCAGCGGTGGTTATTCCATCTCTCCGAACACGTATCCGATTCTGGTCCAGCCGCCCATTATTGCGGTCCAGCAGACTATCCCGACGGCGCCCATCCCCCGCCCGAAAATTCATGGAAAAGAGGACGACGTCTGCTGTGCTTGCGTGGATCACTGCACGGCAGTCCCTTCGACCGAGACGCGGGATATAAGCACCAACAGCATTTTGCGCATCAATTTTACCTACTGGGACCGGCACTGGTGCACCTGCGGCCCGCACCCGGGCGTCGCGGAGCAGGATCAGCGCTGCCCGGAGGAGGTCATTCAAGCGGCGATTGTGAACTGCGGGGGGAAGCCGGTGATCGAGTTGAAAGGGAACGCTGGAAACCACAACCAGCCCGGACGGCTGATTGACGTGCGAAAGGAGTTGTCGCAGATTTGGCACGCCTTTTTGGGACCCGAAGGGAATCTGTACCGCCATGTGCAGCAGAAGCATTTGGACACCGGCACGGTCTGCATGTTCCCGATTGTCTTTCTCTACACACTCCTGCTGGTTCTCACCTGCGGCTTGTGTTGCCAGTCGTGCAAGATTAAAAACAAACGGGTAAAAGCGTGGGATCAGGACTTACGGAAGTGGCAGCTGGAATTCAATAAAGCCATTTCCCCCTTTGGGCTCTTCGTGAAGACCCAAACCCACTGCTGGGTGACCATCTCCTATGACGGTGATGGCCGGCCGCAGAAAAACCGCCATTTTCGCCGTTGGATCGCGTTGGCGTTGACCCCGGAGCAGAGCGCGCTGCTGGCGGGGGAACCCCACATCAGCGGGGACGTAGAGGTGGATTTGTGTTGCGGTGGGGTCAACGAACTAGCGCTGAGTATGCACCCGCCCAATGGAATGCTGTTCTGAGTTCTCCTTTGGGGATGGGGAGTGAATAAAGCCGAAAAATAACAAGAATACCGGAATGCAGTATGAAAATGAATAAAATTGAGCAGAAGTGCATAAGCATGATAGGCACATACTACGATTAGAATAGTACGCGTTGCCATGATACATCATAGCCATCTCGTTTTTTCTTGTGGAAAATGAACTACCGTGGACAATTTTTTGGCATTGAATACAAACAGGGATCGATACATATAATTTCTTTTCCGCAGACAACTCTACTGTTGCGAGCAGTTTTCTGGTTTTCTTCGAAAACATCGCTTCTAGTCTGTGCGAACCATTTAGATATTCGCACTCGTTCTCACTTGATAGCTCTACCTTTTCTTGTTGTATGAATGAATTGCGCAGATGAACACAAGCTACACACAAAAACCACAATAACAATATAAATAGAAGCCGCACTCCAATTGTTTCGCAAGGCACATAATTCTTTCGTTTCTCTTTAATGTCGTCAACAAGTAATTCTGCTTTTGTACTTGGATTTGTTTCACTTACTTTTGGGAATTTCTGTGCCTGAGGAGACGTTTTTTCAGGTTGCATGATCCCGAAATTGTACGAAAAGAAGCAGACGCAAAGCGCACTGGTTGATGTTGAATCAAGAAAAGCTGCGAATGACAATGAACAAAAGGAAAAGTGCTACGGTTATTTCACCTTGGTTTCGCTGCAGAGATGAGAAGCAACATTTGTCCGCTTTCGTTTGATCCTGAAGCCAAGAACAAGCTGCTCGAGGATAATGCAGATCGGGAACAAGCCTGAGGCAAGTCCATAGACAGATGAAGATACTACACCTCGTAGAACATAACGACGACGAGCAAAAGATCAAAGACGAGCCACAACGTGAAAAAGGTCTAGTAGGATGGTATATTGTGACAGTTACTGGCAAGTAAGAAGCCCGTTCGTTGCGAGCCGCCTTTTGTCCACTACCACTTATCGTGTATCGCAGTCGTGTGTTGCAAAAACAAAAAAAGATCTACGTAGCCTCTAGTAGTGGCATATTGTCGTGACGGTGAAGATGAAGATCTAGTGTTAATGTATAACTCGTCATCAAAAAGAACAAGGAGAACAACAGCAACAAGGTCAACCGATTTCTATAAGAACTTCTGGTAGTTCGGTGACACAAAAACAATCGAACGCACATATTTGGCGCTCAATTCATTGTCGTGTCATCTGGTCGACGCGTCCTCTCCTGTCGTCGTGAACATTGAAGACTACAGCGGAGCCTCTGGTGTTTTGACGTACTAGATAAACTTATATTTACGGCGTCGTCTTCGTTGTAAGAACTTTTAGAAAATCGTAATTCTGTTGTAGTTTCATCGCGAAGTAAGTGTATAGTGTAAAGTTCAAGTAAGAGGTAAACGCAAAAATCGCCAATATTTCATATTGCACGCCTATTTTTGTTCTTTCAGAAAAGTTTTAATCGTCCTCTGATAGTTCTCCTCAGTGTAAAGACAAAGACAACGTCTACTGCTCCTCGAGCAAAAAAAAATCACCTGAAGGCGGGACAGCCACTTCTACTACGTGATATAAAAATCGTCCCTGGCACGATCTACAATTTTCGATTTCGAATCTTCTTGTTCCAAACAAAAAATGCCACGCGTTTTCGGCGCTTCTTTCATGGGACCGCGGGGCAACGGTGGAAAGCGGCGTCACCACCGACGGGGCGGCGGTGTGGGAAATCGAATTCGCACGACGAGAAATTTGTCGCCCGACGAAAATTTGCTGTCGGGGTGGTTTGGCATGTTGTTGCGTCACGGAGAAGACGCCGGGGAACCAGGTGGGGGGGACAAACACATTTTGGGAACGCCGCTTGATTTGCATTGCAACAGCATCGCGCTAATATATATAAATTGCATTACAAGCTTCTGACTTAGCATTGCAAATTGTTTTGGTAATGCGGATGCGTGAACAAGAAAAAGATTTGCTATGCATGTAAAGCAATTAGTATAAGTACGAGTGCGATGCTTTTGCGCTACATACTGGAGGAACTGCGGCAATTCGCTCCGTCCGGGTTCGTGCCGTGGGAAAAGTTTCTCTATCACAGTGACAAAAGTCCTTGGCTCGGTGCCAGAGCGACGCACTATAATGCGCATGGTGCGCTAGCCGTGCTTGATGTTGATTTATTTTTTTAGCCTTCCTCATCCTCGTCTACACTTCTGACGGAGATTCTGTAGTCGTAGATTGTAATTGGTATGTCAGGGCGAACATGCGCGCCCATGATTGTGTTATCTTGTCTTCCAGATACAGAGCGGAGGACTGTTTTCAATGTGATAGTGTTATGCCTGCTTTCCTGAAGAAACACCCGATCCACAACGATGCCGGCGAGCGGAGACCGTGCAGCATCAAGGCGCTGTGCAAGTACAGCATCAATGGTAACGAAGTAGAGCTTGGTCTGCCAGGTCTGCAATTCTTGCGTCATTTTGCTGCGTCTATTCAGGAGCGACCTCGTAGGGTCATAATCATGTGTGGTAATGCACTTCCTCCGGATGGTGCGGCTCGCGATGGCTTGATAGTGGCAACTAAAAAATGAATAGAAAAACAAAATTCAAAAAAGGTGATGGGGAGCACCGCTTCGAGTATTTCAAGAGCAAAAACCCGGGAACGAAGCTGCAGCACTACGTGCGAGCCATATGGTCGGCAAAAGTATCGGGCACATGCGCATGCAGAAAAATTCAGTGCGGTTTTTCTCCTTGCATGAACAGAATTACACTGGGATATTTGTATTTCAGGACATGGACAGCATTCATAGAACCACCAAAGTGACAATTGCAGTGTTTCTTGCATTGTGATTGTTTTGCATCCGATCGGTGCTTTTGCGCTGCATAAACCAGGACCAACAATGATTGGGCGGTATTGCAGCTGGAGGAGCCCGAGGAGGAGTACTGGGAAGGAAAATACAAGTAAGTAAGGATGTATTTCTAGTAGTGTTCATGTTCTTTTGTGTAGTGGGGGCTCGTGGCTAATTCCGCAATGCTGAGTCCTCTCATCTCGGTACAGCCTCTAGTCTAGACTCGAAAAAAGATCTATCCTCCGCTTGTGGTCTTAGGCAATAAAAATAAAATTTGAAAATTTTGCGGTTTTGAGTCTGTCATAAAAATGAAATTTTGGAATTTCGCGGTTTTGAATCAGTCATAAAAATAAAATTTTGGAATTTCGCGGATTTCTGCTGCCTTCTTTCTTTTTGATGCATTGTCTTGCTGACCGCTTGCCTGTGCTTGTGCATGATTCGGCAAGATACTCTTGTTGCCCGCTTTTTCTACTTCTGCCTTACCAATAAAAATGAAATTTTGAATTTTCGCGGATGCTTTCCCTTTCTTGCCCTCAAGACCCGACCCGTATTCTATCTTCACTTTCATATACAGATACAAAACACTAACATTCACGACAGAGAGTTGAAGATGCAGAAGCACGAAGATCAGCAGCTCGGCTCCAACAACAATGACGGTGGTCCGGATGCTGGAAGCGGCTCGGGCGGTAACGGTGAGGGGGATGATGATGGCGGGGACCACAACAATGATCCGAATCACGAAGGCTCCATGGACGACGAGGACCACGATGGTATGGTCGACCCAGATCAGTTTGTGCACAACGATCGCGACGACTCGCCCACCTTGGATCACGATGGCAAGATGAACCGCCTGGCGGGCAGTGAGGGTCATGGCCGCGAAGTTGTGGATCATTATTCACCCTCGCACAACCCCTTTGCCAGGCAGAATAACAGTGTCCCCATGGGTCACGGTAACGTCAACATGTCGGGTTCGTCTTCTCGCGGTCGTGCAAATCGAAGCCGAGATCAGGGACGCCAGCAGCCCCAGCGGACCAACTTGTATTTTGTTTTTGATTTTCATTTTTATATTTTTTTCGGATTTTTTTGATGCATTCGCTTTGTTCGCCGTCGTGTAGAAGTGCAGTGGTTGAGGATAAGAACGGAGTCGTCTTACGGCTGTGTCTCGCGATTTGGAAAAATAAAAATGAAACGATCAATCCGCAGCTTCATCGACCATCCCGTGACGAAAGCGACTGGTGCGAACGAAACACCGCTAGGGCCAAAGCGATTCTAATCCGAAGAGCAATCGTTTTGGGAGTGAAACAAGGCTCAGTCAATGGATACTACTCACCGTTTTTACGTTACGGCTAGGGGAGGTTACGCGGGTAACCACAGCAATTCTACAGTCGTTGTACCTTCCAGCAAAGGTCCTTGCTATCCAGAAGTTTTTGTAAATGCGGTCCTAGAATAATGAAAAACATCAATTTTGATAATTTCATCAGAAAGTACACTTATGATATGTCACTCTTTCGAAACGCACGACAGCTATCCAAATTTTACGCACGAGTACTCAAACCCATTCATTTCCACTTTTTGTTTTTACATGAACTACGACTGAAGAAAAAAACGAAACAAGTTCCTTCTTCAGAACAGCCTGTTGGGAAATGACGCCGGCAGCATAAAACCTACCTACGCTTGCGTCCGGGTCCCCGTCTGTTTCTGTTGTTTAGCCCTTAAATGCCGCCGGCTCCCGCTGCTCTATTTTCCTTGATGTCGGTTTTCATCGCCTGTGTATGTTGCGCAAGAGAAAAAAATCGAATTATTGCGATGCTCAATTACTAATTGTTACTGTCCCGAAACTACATAGTGCGTCCTTCTGCAAAATGTACCCCCAAATTGCCCTGACTCCGCTTGTCTCGGTTATGGCTTCTTTTCTGTTTTGAGTCACACCCTCGGTCGCTTTGGTTTTGATTTGTCATTCTTTTAGCTCTGAATCAATTCGCTTTTATATCAAAATGGTCTCTTCCTCGTCTACGTCTGTGATGCGCAGCTGCATGCAGCTGCACCTGCAGCTATTTGCCTCATCGTGTGCCTGTTTTCGTTTCGTCCTTTTGCTCAAGGTTTTGCTGCTTCTCGCAGTTTATCCAGCACTCGGTGCAAGCCCGACGCAGGCGCCGAGAACAAGCTCCTACATGCTGCGCGACCTGCACATGAAGCATTGGCGATGGTACCAAAATTTGAAGGACATGCTCCAGGAATTGGGAAACCCGGAAGCCTCGTCTGAGAAACGGTATACTTTTCCGGACGATGTGGCGTTTTCGTCAACGTCAGTGCCATCTTCTGTTCCCACAGAAGCGGCGTCAGGTACTACAAGAACTGCCGTCGAGGTTGCACCGGATGGCGAGAACACCCCAGGAGCGTCCTCTTCACTACAGACTTCTGGCACCACCACGCTAAACGTCGACCCACGCGTTCTCGAACTTGTTGACACGCAGCAAAAAAGGACGGCTTTAAGAAACCCTAGTACGGTGGGGGGCCACCACCAAATCTTCACTCAGCCCTTCACCCAACGTCCACCCCTTTACGACAAGCAAGGCAGGATACCCCGCCCCCTGACTGGGCTCCCCGGCTCCGCCCGACACGCGTGGGAAGAAGAGCGACAAATTTGGGGGGAGCTTTCCCGGGTCGAGATCGTGGAGCTGCCAGAGGAGTGCTACGCGGAAAATTCGCCGGAACACCCGTCTTTCTTTCTGTTCTACGGGTCGGCGAGGCGGGAATCCGTGCAGGGGGGGACGTTTCCGGCGCACTGGCTGACGAACACGTTTCAGGAATCGTGGTTGCACGGGTACAATTACCACTTAAAGGAGGGCTACGATGTCTACGACCATTTGGAAAGCACGGCGGAGCTGATTTACCAGCAGAACAAGACTACAGGTGGACAACCACCCGGCGCTCCACCAGCAGGTGTACAACCCGGAAGTGGAGGACCACCGCAAGGTACTACGAGTACTGCGCAATTCATTCACACCTCGGTTTCGGGAACCGGAGCGCTGAAGAGCCAAGGAGCTCCTGTAGCTGCTACGGCAGGAGCAACAGACAGTGCTGGTACAAGCAACACAGATTTGGCTACCACGCAAGAAGGCAACGATAAAAATACTGTGTCGATAGACGGCGCCGCGAGCTCGACGAATACTTCCACCGCCACGCCCGACGCTCCCCTGCCCGCCGGCGTGGGGAAGATTATGCACAACCCAATAAATTTCTTCGTCTCTGCGTATGACGAACAAGATGCCCAGTACCAAGAATTCTTTTTCCGCGCGGAGGACCGGACAAACGCCGTCGGGCTCGGCAAACACACAGACCGGTGGGCGCCGAGAGAGTTGGTTGCGCGGCTGGAGCAGAGAAGGCGGGAGCTGCAGGAGATTGTTAATGGTGGAAGTGCTCCTGGTCCTGACACGGCAACTTCTAGAGGAGAGGAAGCTCCTTTCATCCGACAGATCAAAGCGTTGCGGGAGGAGGAGAGCACCATATCCCAGTTTGAAACGCAGTATTACAAACATCTCTTCGATAGTACTGCCGCAAAAGAGCAACAGGAACAGCTATTAAAGGAACAACAGGAGCAAGCGACAGCCGTCGCAGCAGCGGAACTAGCAACTGCTGATGGAGGTAATTCCACTAACGGTAAAAACGCCACCCACCCCCTCGCCGGTGTCGATGTGTCCCCTCGCGGCGCCGCTGTGATCGCAGAATCGTACAAGGCGCAGTCGGGGCAGGACCCGATAATTCTCCGGCGCATGGGCTACATCCGGAACATTTACAGGGGGGCAATCTACCAGAAATTCTCCAGAAATTTGACCCAAATCGCGCAGGAGTTTCACGAGTCCTTGGCGGACTTGGTACTGGATGAAGAGGAGAAGGCACAGCTTGAAGCGGCAAAAGCAAGTGGTGAAGATGGCACGGACACCACGACAGCCGCAGCAGCAACTGCTGCTAGTACATCAAGCACACCAGCAGCTGCCGCTCCGGCTCTAGCTACAACTCAAGCCACCACCACGACATCCTCGAAGCCCCTCGAGCCCCTCGACAACGGCGGCATCGAGCTGTTTCCGCAGAGAGAGTGCATGGGCTTGGCCTACATCATTTCCCGCTTGATTGAGGAGGAGTACGCTCTACTTGGCTACATCACCGCGGTCTCCAGCGGGCAGTTGAGAGAAACTCTGGTGAAAAAATCCCTGGAAAAGCGGTTTAAATTGCAAATTGGGAAATGGCTGCGGATCATATTGGACGACGTTGCTTTTGATACACATCTATTCGGATTTTTCGACACGAAAATGCGGAGATTAGAGATGGAGAATAGAAAGAGTGGAACACCAACAACTTCCACTGCTGGTTCATCGGGCCGAAGCCTTTCCTTCAACGACAAAGTTTTTTCCCGCCAAACGACCGTCGAGCCCGATCGCATGTCCCACCGGGATAGGATTTTGGAGAGGTCCAGGTTCACCGACACGCTCGAGCAGGTTCTGGACATATCAACTAGTAAAATGTCTGGGTCTGGAACAAAGCAACTTGTCATGCTTAATCTGAACCATGTAAAAATCTGTGTTGCATGATTACCAAAAGCTGTCCACTTTTGACCTAATCAAGAGGCAGCTTCTCATGCAGGATAGGTATGATACAACTCGTCTCACAGAATCTGTCATGCTATGTGCTACATACCAGACCTCATGGGTCATGGAAAACCTGCATGACAAGTCTGGCATTCTTCCAGACCCAGACATTTTTACATTTGATAGGACATCAAGAAGGACGAATTGGATAGCGAAGACGAGGGAGATGAGGATCCAGTAGGACAAGATAATTCGGCATCAGGAACTACAACTGTTGACGACACCGCTCTCCAATCCTCCCTCCGTCCCCGGGATTTACTAACCCCAAAGTTCCGATACAACTACCTGCCAAAGTATGTCCAGAAAAACGGAAACGAATTCAAAAATCGAGTTCTAGCCGCGGTGAAAAATACTCCAAAATTATTGTCTCCGAAAGTTTTACTCTCCGACGACAGTCTGCTAATTTCCTACCTGTCCCACGTGATGCAACGGGAAAAGTTTTTGCGGATTGTCGCCTCGTGGATCCACGACTTGCGGTACTTGTGGGACTTTCTGGAGCAAAAACTGGAAGCGGAAATCCATGTGTCGACCGATAGCAACGCGATAGAGAAGTCGAGGATCACGAAACGGCAGGAGGACTGGCGGGTGGAGTCCATGAATTTGCTTTACAGTGAACCCACCGGCGGGTTCCCCGTGCCCTTTCCCATCGGGGAAACGACGTTGATGAACTTACGCGCGGGCGGGGAGGCGAGGAAGTCGCAGATGAAAGAATACTATCAACTCCAAATATGTCTGGGTCTGGAAGATTGCCAGGTTTGTCATGCATATTTCGCATGACCCATCATGCGCATGCCTGTAGGGCATGACTTAGCATCACAGATTTTTGGAAGGCTTCCTGATGCCTATTCCGCATGAAAAATGCCCTCTCTGCGCAACACAATCTGGGCTCCTCTTGCTGGTCATGCAATACAGATTTTTTTAGAATCGAAAGACAGCATGATAAATTTGGATCCTTCCAGACCCAGACATATTTGCAATGCATAAATACAACCTAGCCTCCGTGTTTTTCCAGCACGTGAAGGGCGCTTTTGACACCCATTTCGAGAACCTCTGGTTCCCGGTCGGCGGGACGCACATTGGGTTGCTCAGGTACGGGTCGCTGCAGGGGTTTCACGCGAACTCGAGGATGGACATCCCGGACGCGGACATTGACCTAGTGGTGTTGCTGGACGAAAATCCGTTGTTGGACGAGCAAGCGGCGGAATACGATAAACTCCGGGTGGAATTGGCGAAATTAACAGAGGAAATCCGGTTGGAAACGACGAAAAACGCCAAGTGCAAAACGGTCTTCGCGATGGAGCATTACAAACCGATTCAATTTGTTGGTGCGACTGAACAAAGAACTGGATCCTCGTCAACGTCTACGTCATCGTCATGTGGGGCAAGTGAGGAGTTCGAGGAGAAGAGACGGACGTATGAGGAGGTCAAGCGGAAAATTGCAGTGTTGACGGGAAAGATGGCAACATCATCCGATACAATTCTGACAAGCGCAACAGAAATTCACAAGAACATCCACAACGTGCAGTGGCGCGCCATCTACGGTATCCAGTTCGATGAATACGCCAAGTACCAGGAAACGAACACTACTTCTGTGACGGAGATTTTGAAGAAAAGGCACCGAAAAGTCACCAATTACCATGCGTACGCGGCGAACCGGGTGTACCTTCTCACAGAGGAACTTGCGAAGCAGTACGGGTGGGCGGGGTGTCGGATGGGGGACCAGAAGTTAACCTGTTACCAACGGGCGTTTGGGATTTTGGATGAGGTCAACTTCTACGTGGAGGTGGCGTTTTTGAAGCCCATGCGGATTTTTGTACCTAGTACGAGCAGTGCAACGTCACAGAAGGTACAAGAAACAGCGGCTGCAGGTGCTGTAGCTACTACTACAACAGCACCCGTAGTGTACCAGCAGCTTCCACGAACAGCAGCGTTTATTTCCCCGACTTCAACAAGCGAAATGGTAGACCAGGGCCGCCTAATCTACACCCACTGCGACTACTTCAACGTGGCATCGGATCACGACGGGAAGTTGACCCCCCATAGCTACGAATTGCTGACGGAAATCTACTTCCCAGAGTCCTTCTACCCGGTGAAGCCCTGCGCTTATCCTGTGCAAAAGTATCGGACTCGTATTGCAATCATGCATTACAAATCCTGTTCTTAGGGTAAATCCGCATTACAAATTTCATTTCTCATGCTGAGGAAATTTGTAATGCATTTATACGAATGCGATACTTTTGCAAAGCATAGCACCGCGTGGTCGACGATGATCAACTGCCCCGCAACGTTTGACTTGCTTGCGGAATACGATTTGCCCTATAAGAAGAAGGAGGCGGTGAAATTTACGGAATTTGCAGCAATAGGGACGATGGGGGACTCTTTGGAGTATTTCACAATTCACGAAACCATCTCCGCGCGGCACAGTCGGGGGGACACACCTTACCCCTTACCGGGGATAACTCGGCAGTCTGTTTTTGCAAAATTAGCGGATGAGGCAGAGAAAGAACCGGACCGGGAAAAGAGGAAAACGACCCTCGATCAGCTCTCCGCCGATGTTCTCGCGGCGTCGCAAACGGGGGATATCACTGCGATAGACCACCCAGCGGCGGTTGTGACCGGGCCGGCAGCTGTGACAGGAGTTGGGGCGCCGTGCGGGTTTGTCGGGAACTCTGTGAAGACGACGTCGTCGTTGTCACCCGCCGGAGCAAGAGCGGGTGATCCACCACCTCCTACGACTTGCGATCGCGTCCACGTGGTTTCTTCTTCAAGCTATTTGAAACCGACGGTGTTCGATAAAGGTGAGTACGAAAATTTCGGGGCGCAGAAAAAACCCGCACTGCATCTGATCACTGCGGGGAATCAGAAAGCGTTGCAAGAGCTAGTAGCGAAGTACTTTGGGGTTCTTTCTGCTGCAACGAATAGTACGAAAGGGCTTGTTGATCCAGGAAGCGGGGGCGGCCTCGAGATTATACCAGATGCAGTCACCTGTCCGATCAACGACACCACAACCACGGCTACCCCTGCTGCTCATGTGGTGACGCAATGTAGTGCTGGTGCGAAAATTATGGACAGCGACAGTGACCAAGCAACGAAAACCCGAGGACCAGTGGAGACGAAAATCGAGCAAGTGCATAGTCTGATCAAAGAGAAATATAGCGCGACATCGCGCAATTACGAGCAGTATTTCCTGGAAGAAATTGTGACGCCGCAAGTGCAGAAGAGAGACGCAAAGCAGAAACTCATCCGAGAAGCGACTGGGATTAAAACTAAAAGCACAGGTGCTGTCGTGACAAGAAGCCCGCCAAGCGCATCAACGAACCCAGGTGCTGAATCTACTGCGCAAAAAGAATCTTCCGCAGAGTTGTGGAAAAACAGTTTTGGCACCCAGATTACGTTCCGTTTCTGTCACGAGACGGTAAGGAGGAAGGCGAATGAAGTCGGAGAGATACCCTGCGTGGTGATTCACGTGTGTCTGGAATGGTTATCGAAGCATAAGTTTGTGAAGGAAAAGGTTTCGGACATTTTTCCCGTCGCGCACACAAACAGCGATATTGCGCCAACACCAACAGCTGCAAATGACCCTTCGTCATCGTCACCTGAAATACACGAAACAATATCCCGTGAGCAGCACACCATTCGCAGCAAGCTCCACACTTCGGACACTTCCGACGTCGGCCAAAGTGAAGATTTGGAGTTTTGGCTCCTCGAACAGGAACGGAACATCGGGGAACTGCGGAAAAAAGAATCTCTGTGGCTGTCGAAGTTCGAATTCGACCACTACAAGAAGACCATGCTCAGCGTTTGTGGCGGTGTTGGTCCGATTTTGCTCGAGCAGTTAATGCCACTAGAGATTGTGATGCTGTTGAGCTATTACCCGGTAAACGCGAACAAGTACGCGTTTTTTGCCTCTTTGATAAGGCAACACCCGATCAACAGCCGGAATTACTTCACAAACGAACTGGTGGGGTTGTTCGCGGACATCATGATATCGCCCGAATCCTTCGCAGCGCAGGTAGAAAACAAGACGAAAATCGGAGTACCAAGAGGCATCGACTCGGTCTTACTCGATTTGTACTTTGACGCGGCGATGGAAAATTTCTACGAATTTGAAGTGCCTCGAGGGCCGGTTGGATCGGGGATAGGGATTGTGAACGCCGTCGAACAAGTAGCGTCGGGAGCAGGGCAAGAACACGTGAATGTCACAGTAAAAACCGCATCGGGTGCAGCGCTACCGTCGCTTCTCGACGTAGTTGCTCCTACCGCTCCAGTGAATAGAACACAGCCACCAATGGAAGAACAGGCGAGACTTCTGAACTGGACCTCTCTCATCCAGGTAACGAGGAAGAAGAAGGCACTGGTCAGGCACATTCTTTTGGAGAGGAACAGCGAGATGAGAACTGCACAGCTGCTAGATAGGGATGAACAACACGAGAATAAAGCTGCAAAGAATAAACCACCATGGTCCTCAACCACCATCCCCTTCTCCAGCGGTCTCTGCCTCGGCATTGCAGACTGTTTTGTCCGGAGAAAACACCAACTCGATTCGGAGACGACGCAGTGTCAGGAAGACCGGCACTTCGTGTTCCACCACCCCGCGAGCAAAAAGTTTTTGCAAACCACCATGAACCTACAGGACTTGCTGACTTTGCTAAAGTACAACATTGCGCTGAACCTGAAGGGGGCCGCGAGTCACGACCTGGGACTCTGCGACCCGCGGTACTACGTCAGGCCGCAGGGGGCGAGTTTGTGACACTAATGTGGAGAACATGAAAATCATATTGCATCTACTTACTTACTTAAAAAGACGAGCAGAGCTACGATCATGAGAAAGTTGGTTTCCGTACTCGTGAATTCTAATACGCAACGCAACGAGCAGCCTAATCGTGCTCATTCGCATCAAAAGAAGCATTGACACAGACGCCTGAGTTTCGCTTTGCAGCGTGCTTCTCCTGGTAGATTGATAACGTCCTGTGTTCCTTGGTACATCCGCAAAAACCCACTTACTTTACCACTACCCTACAGAAGGTAGTCGCGCGGCATTGCAGACCTGAAAAGTGCTTAGCGTCATTAGACCCCTCGGGAGAACGTGCGAAACCTGCGGGGGCCGGCAGATAAGCTTCGGCGTGCCTGGTTTCGTGGCGCAGTGTTCCCCCCAACACTGCCAAAGCCTAAGAATAGCCAAAGTGCCCAGCCGTGCGCAGTGCCTCGGCGGCCGGAGTCGGATTTTGGGCCGTGTGTTGGTGGTTGCTTGGCGGGCCCGCATAACGACACCGCCGAGGACGCCGGGCGGGAGGGCGGGGCGCGGGCGGGTTTGTGAGCATCCAAGGGGGTGGCGACAAGGCGGCGGCGCGTCCACATGCACACTCGCCGCGCGGGCCATGGCAAATAAATGGCGCGCGCGATGGCGATACGCCGGGCCGGGCGCCGCCGCCGGAATGTTGCGAAAAGAATGGGCCCGGAAGGGTGCGGCGGGTGACTTACGAAAAAGCGGGACCGGGACCAGAAGCCGGGCGCGCGGGCCCGCGGCGCGGCGGATTTTTTATTTTCTTCTGTCGGGGACCGACCTCGCCCGGCCGCTAGGTCGCCGGGCCTCCTTTGCCGCCCGCGCGCGCCTGCCAGGCGCCCGCAAGTGTCGCCGAGCGGCGCGCGCAAGCGTTGGCGAGCGAGGCCGGGCGCCAGGATGAAGGACGAGGGTGGGGGGGCGGCTGCCTGCGGACCTGTTCACGATGTTCGCCATCTCAAGGGAGAGGCGGGCCCCGCTTCCTTTGAGGGGAAGAGGAGGGCCTCGCCCTTTGCGGGAAGGCAGAGTGGGTCAACTCTATCCGGAACGCCTTCCGGGAATCGTTCCCGGCGAGGTCCGTGCGGGACGAGGAGGAAGTGGGCAGCCTGGTGCGTGAAGAGGACACGGCCCGGCGATGATCTGCCGCCCAGCCTTGGCCCGCCTGCTGGTTTTGTGGCTCGCTGGCGTGCTCGCCCCCCTCTACCAAGGAAGGGCCCGGGCGGGCCCGCTTGCTCGTATTGTTGTCCCGCTGGCTCTTCTTCGGATTGGGGCCATTGGGAGGAACCGTTGGGCGGCCGCCGGAAGCAGGCGCGCGCCTGCGCGCCGCGTGGGGCTTGGGTGCGTTGCCAGAGCATGTAGCCGCGCGTGGGCGCTGCCTCGCCTGCTGGCTAGGTAGCTAGGTAAGTACGCACGCCGGCGCCATCGATCCGACCGGGGCTTGCTGGCGCGGTGTGGCGCCGTCCTTGGCCGTCTTGCTCGCTTGCTTCATACATCCTCCCCGCCTGCCCTCCGCCTTGCCTCCTTTCTTAGCCGGCGAGGGCAGGAGACAGAGGGTTGCCAGCGGGTGTGGGCCTGCAGCCAGGATTTGCTCAACTTATTGGAGCTGCAAGCCCAGCGTGGGCGACAATGTTCTTTCTCAGGAAGAAATACGCACGATAGAGCAAGGGCAAGCGCCCGCACACAGAAGAAGCATCTATGTCTGGTGAGTTCCGCTCGGGCGCTTCTTTAGGGGTCGCTTGGGAGATGTTCCTCGCAACGCCCGCAAATCGCTACTCCCAGTATTGGTTTGTCAAGATCTTGTTGCACGACCATTGCAATTGTGTCAACCGTTGATACAGATCTCAAGAGCCTGATCTGCGATTCATACAGCTCTGGAAGCGTTTGCCTGATGTTTTTCGAAGCTTTTGGCTTTGATTACTTATGCAGCAGTGCCTCCTTCTTGAATGATGTTGGTCCTGGAGGTTCGATTGTGGGTACGAGGCAGGCACACATAAATGGTCCAAAAGTTGTTTTTTAAGTTTAGCTTTCTACGCGCTCCTTGGTTTGCAGTCCTGGATCCGGTTCGGTATCTTTTAGTGCTACATGTACAGTAGAAGACACCTCCGACGAGAATACTATATTTGTACCTAGAACATATGCACGAGGCCACTCTTGGTTTTTGAAACTCCCCGTCCATTCGTTTGTATTGTACTTCATTTTGCAGCAGTACACCACAATATTATTGGCACTGCGCTAAATCATCTAAAAGAACCCAGCCAGCAAGCATCTTCACGAAGATGACGGACGACGCTGCGGCCAACCTGGATGAGCAGACCCAGAAGCAGATGGAAGAGCTGCGAAATGAGGCAAAGCAAGCACCGGGGGTCGGTAAACTGGAATCTTTGCAAGACTTTGCAAACGCGGAGTTCGGTTTGGAACAAACGGGCCCCTCCGCCGCGACGGCAGGAACAAGCAGTTCCAGCGGTTCACAGAACACTTTTTACAAGAAAACCATGACGTTGACCAAGCAGTTTTCCCGACTCCGCAAGTGCCGCCGGGACGGGAACTGCTTCTACCGGAGCTACCTATTCGGTATGATGGCGGAGATGTGCAAGAATGTGGGGTTTAGGAAGCACATCAAGGCGATTCTCGCGCAGAGCTTGAGCTACTGCGAGAGCGCGGGGTACGACAAATTCGCACTGGAGGAGATGCACGAGGAAGTCACGGAAAGTACAATATCACTATGATTTACATTTACTATGCTTGTTGAGATGTACTCGTAGCAGTTAGGCTCTCATACGGAATTTTCATTCCCAACCATTAACATTCTCCTGTTGCGCCTCTGTGCAACAAGATTTCACAGTCTAATGCGGTGATGAAATCAAGTTGCAAACTCGATACCAGTTGTCGACAACCTTTTCCCGGACGATCAGACAGGGGAACTCGACATCAGCAAAGTAGAACAACTCTTCCAGTCTGACGACCTCAATTACCCCATCTGCTTCGCGCGGTGCCTCACCAGCAGCTTCATGAAGCACAACAAGGACGACTTCCTACCGTTTTTGACGACGCACGACACCGTGGAAGCCTTCTGCATGAGCGAGGTATACTTACTACTGCATCAAGGGGGTAGGCTTGTGCTTGAGATTCCTGTTTGTTGCGCTAGCGCGTAACTTTTTTTACAAAAATGTGAATACTTCTGTAGGGTAGCTTCCTGGTGGTCGTGTCAAGGCTCCATGGGTCGTGACACAAATGTAAAACAGGTCGACCCCTTGTGGAAGGAGGCAGACCAGCTGCAGATACAAGCGCTCGCGAGCTACTTCAAAATCCCCATTCGGATATTTTACCTGGACCAGAGCGAGGGAGATGCCTGCACCGTGCACGAGATGCTGTTCAACGAGAGCGGGGGCGGTGGAGAAGAGGACAGTCCGACCGCGGTAATCAACTTCTTGTACCGACCAGGACACTACGAACTGTTGTATGTGTGAACAGCCAATTTTTCGCGGTCCGGCGGGTAATCCGATTTCAGCTTTGAAGAGGCGAGCGGAAGCGGGTCAGTTGGTAACGGGACAAATACGGAACTTAGCCGGAAGTTGCAGAGGAGGAATTGCGAATGGAAACTCTATGTGCAGCTGTCGAAAGTATAGCTTCAACCTGTCGTCGTGCCGGGCACACACGTGTCGTGTCGTACCTGCTCACCATCTGCGCTCGCACAATAGCTCAAAATATGATGGAACTGCTCATATTATCCCGCACATGGAAAGATGAATTTCAAATTTCTAGGCAGCCGTACATCAAGCGACCACGAGTATTTTCCACATCAGGCCCGAGAAATGATTCTGCGTATAACATCAATGTGATTTCTTGATGACTCTGACTTTCACTGCGTCCGCTTGACGAGGCGCCCTAGTTTGTTGAAAGCACAGCTAGTGCTTTTTTTGAATGATGTGTTCGGACTCCAGAAAAACAGGACGTAATGTGCTCGGATGCGGTGCAGTGGTTCTCTGGCCGCTAGTGGAGAACTGACGCGAGGCCTTGCGATGGGTCCGCGCTTTTTTTGCTTCGAGTGGCGTAAATGAAAACCCGAACGGCCCCGATGCAAAACAGAGCCCCCCGGGCGAGCGCGGTCCACCCGGCCCGTATGGGCCGGCTCTTTGTTTGTGTCATTGCCCAGGCAGTGCAGCCATGCGCGCGCGGCAGCTTGGCGGCGGCCGAGCGGAAGGAACGCCCGCCGGCGCCCTATCGCGCAGGGGGGTGGGGGTTGCGCGGCAATTGTATCAGCCCCCCCGACCTCGGGCCGTATTTGCTTCCCCGCCCGCAGGCCCGCCGGGGGCCTTTGGGCGCTCGGTGGGACGGCGGACCGCAGCGCGCCCGGCATTTCATTGCAGGGGCCCGCGTTCTCGAGCGATGGCGCCAGGGGAACGCGCCCCCGCCTTGCTTCCGGATGATGTAGGCGCGCAGGCGCCCAGGTGTTTCCGAGGCCGGGACGCGCGCGCGGCCGGGCGGCGCCGGCTCTTGTCGGTCCGCCCGATGCCTCGTCTGCGCCCTCATGTTGCAGAGCTGCGGCGCGCGGCGAAGACCGTCCGGGGGATGGTCTGGGACGCAGCCCGGCCCGGGCGAGGTGCGTCTCAGCTTCGCGGAGGCCGGCCGGGCCGCCCCCGCCAGCGCGGCCGGCCGGGCGGCCGGGCGCCCGCGCGTGCGATTCGGAAGGGGGCAGCGTGCTCCTCTTCGAACTCCAAGTCGTCCGTCGGTCCGGCGGCGCGGTCGGACTGTTGCTCGAGCGCGCGCATGGCGCCAAGTCGGCTGCGGGGCGAACTTTTTTCCCATTGGGCCGCTGCCGTTTCCGTTTCTTTGTTTCTTGGCCCCGCGCCCTGGCGCTGTTCGCAGCGCTTTCCTTTTCCGGGTGTGCCCGCTCTTCGTTGTCGTGGGTCGGGCCGGCCCGCCTGGCCGTACGCAGGCAGCGCCAGCGGGGAGCCCCGGCCCCGGCCCCGCGCCCGCCCCTCCCCTTGCTTCGTCTTGGGGGGCGCCCCTCCTGCATCCATGTGTGGTTTGCGCAGGGGAAGGGGTTCGCTACCGCCCGGCCGCGCGCCCCGGGCGCCGCTTCGTCCCACTGATGTGTGCCCGCCGGGGTGGGCAGGCTCATTCATTGCCCTCCCCGATTGTGTGGCCGGGGGAGAGTTTTCCCAGCCTCGTTTTGGGTCTTGGGGCGCGGGCCGCCCGCGCACGCCAGAATCTATCGGAGCGCCAGGCGGGTCAGCGAAAGAACAGGCGGCCGCCGGCCCGCAACCTTCCTTCGCCTTCCTTCCTTGCCGCCGCCCGCCCGCGGCGACCCGCTGGCCTCGTAACTAAGAACGCTTCGCGCGTGTGGTGCCTTTTGCCCGGGGGCCGGCTTCGTGTGCTTTCATTTTTTAGTCCTTCGCAAGGAAGGGCTACGAGCGTAGCCACCAACGCCCAACTAGGCACGGCGCCGATGCTGACCAGAAAGTAGGTCGTAGACGGTGTTCTTTGTGGCGCCCCCTCGGAAGGGTTGTCACGCTTGAAACCGCGCTTGCAGTTTTTTTTCTTCGGTTGAGCGCCGCTCTGTGTGTGCGTTGTAAAGAATACCAGCGCTTGTTTTTCTTATCTAAGTATATTTTTCTTCTAGATTGCGTGTGCGTATAGCCATACGCGTCGGCAGCTTCAACTTCAGTAGCTCATTTACGTTAGTCGCAGCCCATCAAACTTCATCACGACCCCACACCACTACTCCTCCGCTCCAACATGGCGATCAAGCTTTCCGCCAAGGAGGCTGCCCAGTTCGTGCAGGAGGCCCAAAAGTCCGCCTCCAAAAACTCCGCTACCCCGAACCCGTCTCCGACCGGACAGTTCTACGGGAAGTATGACTCCCTGTTCGAGACCTCCGTCTGGTCGGTCAACGAGAAGAAGTACACCCGGTACCTGCGCAAGCGCCAGGCCCGCCCCTCCGCCGCCGAGAATCCCCGGATTCTGCACATTGCGCAGGAGTACGCGGGCTTGCTGTTCGGGAAAAGCCGGGACCGGTTGAAAAAAATCGAACAGAAATACGACGCATCAAATGCAAAAGTGTCTGGGTCTGGAAGAGCGCGCGACTTGTCACGCAGCTTTTCCATGACCCATGAGGTCTGGAATGCAGGAGCTAGCATGACAGATTCTGTGCGATCTCTCTCATGCTTATCCTGCATGAGAAACTCCCTCCAGAATTGGCCAAAACTGGACGACTTTTGGTAATCATGCAACACAGTTTTTTGCATGCTTCAGATTTAGCATGACAAGTTGCATTCTTTCCCGACCCAGACATTTTTACATTTGATACGACGTGAAACTTGAAACGACCGACACGGTGCTTGACCAAGCCGCGCTGGTTCTGTCCCCATCTTCCCCCCAGGACGAGATGATAACCGGCAGTGCGAAGAACAGCAAGTCCACAATTGGTGGAACGCCGGCCGCTTCCCCCGGCACCACAGCGAATTCGGTCGGGTCCCCGATGGATGTGGACGGCGAATTGAGCAACAAGAAAATCAAGGTGATCGAGTTGAAAATCGTCGGCGGGAACGACTTGGACGTGCCTCTGATCGTGCAGGAGTTTGTCTATGCGCAGGAAAACTACGACATTCCCGACTTGGGGTTTGTGCAGTCGCACCTGCAGGTGTTGAAAGACATTTCCAGGTCGACAAAGGCGAATATCACGATCGAGAAGGAGAAAATGAGTGAGAAAGAGGAAGCGGGGGAGATGGTATCATAGGCCGGTTTCTTTGTTGTAGCATTCAACTTCAAACACAAACTCATATGGTTTAGGCTTCTTCTGCATGAGGATGAGAATATGAGAAAGCACTTGTTCTGTACTGGGTTCTATCTTCAAATAAGTTTCTCGTGCACAATCACACCAAAAATGATCAGGTCGAGAAAGACCCCGCCCTGCTCGTTCAAAGCGGCGATATTAACCAGGCTGCGATACAACAGCAGCAAAAACCAGCCAGAAAAAGTTTCCTGCGGATTCGGGGACCGCGTCCGTGCGTGAACCTGGCGGTGGAAGCGTTGGATACCCACATGCTGTACTTCAAAATTTCCAAGGAGATGGAGGCCCAAATGCTACAGCTGAACGCATGTCGACAGGCGATGTTAGCACAAATGAACACGGTTTGATTGAAGAAGTTGGATTTTGGCATGACACTACTTTAAACTACTCTTCTATCTATGGTTGTGGTTCTACTGCTTCCTTCTTGAATCAACAAGAGGTACGTTTGTTTTGCGTTTTGGAATGGACACCGATAGTACGAGACTTTATGTATAACACCATGTTAAGACTTGACTCGCTTCTCCTGCGTACTTCCATTGGTTGCGAAAGAAACGACAATTTTCAAAAAAAAACATCGGAATTTTATTTCCGTACTCTGAGGACCCAACAAGCCACCTGTTGCCATTTTTGCAACATTGACATTCCGAGTAACAAACTTGCGGCGCAATTGTACGCACCTCTTTTTTTTGTGTTGCCAGTAATATCTCTGTTGCTGTATCGTAATTCGGCATCGGCTGGATGGAAGATGAACATCGAAGAGTGAACCTGCCAATCGACTTCGAAATCGTGAATCTGAATGATCATCATCGTTTTTATGCATCGCAGTTACAGATGAAAAATTGAATTTTCAGAACCAATGTGCAACCTCTTCGAAGTCGTCTTTATCGTATATGTCGCTCTATCACCCTTCGTAACTCGTCGATCGTCATGTTCTTCTGGTGGACGTAAAAAGTTGCCAATTTTTTATCGATGTTTCTCTACGATGATTGCCTTGGTGGTTCGTGATCGTATGTGAACATAAGTACAAAAATCCTTTCTTCACTTTCTAGGCGGGAAGGCGGACCAGTGGCTCGGAGGATATAATAAGATGTTGTCGTGCACTTAAGAGAAGTACTTGTTGACTAGCGGCGGCTATAATTCTTATTCGGAACATAATGTTGAGCAATATCAGCAGGAGCTGCAGCAGTACCAGTAGCACTTTCTAGCGGTTGACTTCGGCACAGGTGTCAAACCCTCCTGCGAAGCAACAACAACCGCAACGAAATGCAGGCCGACCACACGACTACCCGTCGTATCGCGCCGGCGACCAGGCCGCCATCAAATTCCACCGCAGCGGGAGGTGGAAGTAGAGTGTATTCGCGGCACCCGGGCTTGCGATTGGTGACGTCGAAATCTTCCTCAACAGACGATCAAAATCATTCCAAAGACAGCAGCACGGTTGCCTCTGGCTCTGGCACGGAGCGTGAACCACGACGAGATAAAAACAGGACCACCTGCTCCGGCACAATGGAAAGCCACGAAACAGCGACAGTTCCGTTAGAGGATGCTTTTTCTAGTTTTCTCTCTTCGCATATGGAAGCGTCAGGTTTGAAATCGACAAAGTTGAAATGATTTGTGATGCATAAAACGGATGCCAGTTGTAACACAGCTTCCAAGTGGCACATGACAAATTTGGGTGAAACCGGAAACCAGTTTGTCTTGCTGTTTGGGTAAGGACGACGCCTTTGTCATGCTACGATAGCAGCTCTATCGCAGACCGCAAACAGGCTGACAGTCGGCCTCACTTGCCACCCCTGCAACAGAGGCACTTCATGCCAGGCAATTTATGCATGACAAATCATTTCAACTTTGACGATTTCAGTCCTGACACATCCATATCGCAAAGGAGGAGAAGGATGCATGGACATCAGCTCGAGCCGGTTTCGGAAGACGAGCCGGTGAAGTTTCTATGCTCTGCAACTATTCGTACTAATTCTAATTGCAATCATGCATGACAAATGTTGTTTCTTAGGCAAATCAGCATTACAAACTCCAGTTTTCCTTCTGAAAAAACTTGTATTGCAATTCATACTAGTACGATACTTTTGCAATGCATAATTTCTGACTGACGACAATGACCACAAGAACTCCGTCTTCCAGCAAGACCATAGTGCTCAACATCTCGCAAGCAGCAGTGCGTTCGGCTTTGGCAAAAACAACAGCAAGCAGAGCAGCCGGGGGTTCAATTCTTCTTCGCGAACCAGTTCTCGGAATTCTTCGAAGATCAACACCAATAGCAGGTATGATCCCTCCGCGCACAGCAGCAGCGACGAACAGTCGCTGGCCTCTTCTGGTGCGTATTACAGTACTCGGGCGGAGCACCAAGTGGCAACCACTTCCGCGTCGCAGTCGGAGAGTGAAGGGGGAGGCTTCAATTATATTCGAGGGGCCGCGTCAGGAGGTGTTCTGGCTGCGGGAAGCAGGAGGCCGGGAGCCTCTGCTAGTACTTCCGACGTGACTACAATGTCAACTACCTTCTCTGCGTTGCGACCCATGTTGCAGACTGTGAGCAAACAGTTGGAGGGATCATCTGCTGGTGGTATAAATGTTGAAGAAGCAGAAGCAGGTGGGATGAACAAAGATAAGCAAGAGGCAGCACCAGCACACCTTTTCCAGCCGCAGCCCGAGCCGGCACCTATGGTGATTAAGGATAGGGTGTTTCAATTCCTGTCCTCGAAGACGACCGGTGGAGGATTCGCAAAAATTTTTGACGACGATTACATGACGGATAGGAACACGAACGGACGAGAACCACAAGCGGCGGCCACGAACAAGCATACAACCCGATTTATCGAGCAGACTTCAGGGGCTAGTGGTAGGGACCACGCAGCTGCATCTTCAATAAAGATGAACGACCGCGCAGACAAGAGTTCGCCAACCAAGCAAGAGAACAAGCAGCACGGCAGGCTGGACGTCGGTCTACTCGCGAAGATGGCAGAGGTGGTGAGTAGCAGCGAAGAGCAGGGTGATGATGTGGTGGTCAACAAGCGAATGGGTGCATCAACAAGTAGAAGTACTAGATCAACATCGTCATCTACAAGGCCAAGAGGTCTGTCATCTTCGCAACAGCGCCCTGCAAGGGCCGAAGGTTCCTTTTCCGCGACATCTTCAGCCCACCTCCGCGGGCCGCGTGAAGATCCTGACCCGAAGCTGGTAAAAGAGATTTGGTTCGAGAACAAACCGCGCACGCCTTCACCGAGAAGACAGTCGGAAATAACCGGAAGAACGGACAGGCGCCAGCAGCTACCGAATATTGAAGATCACCACGACCTGCTGGGGGACTGGCAGCTCTGGGACCATCTATCGTCCAACCCGCGTTACCGAAGGAAATCGCTTGCAGCTTCCGGGGAAAAGGACGAGGACACGGCATTCTTGGAAGATCGTCGTCGGCGTCTACAACTTCAGGGCGAAAATAACAATGGCCGCGAAGGAGCGACAGCGTCGCAAAGTCAATCTAGGGACGAGATAAATAAAACCAGGACGAACGGATCGGGAGATGAAGGCGGAGCTTCTGTTACGGCATCATCTCCAGAAGATGCCAAGGAGCAGTTCCGGCAGCTCGTGCGCAATGCGGTCCGCAACCCTCTGGGCCGTGCGGTGAGCGAACGGCTAGGGATCGAGCAGGAGTTCTACGCGGACATAATGTTGGACAGCAGCAGGCAGAGTGCGTCGATGCAACTCGATTCGTCGCACACACATTTTTCTGCTCGAGGAGCTTTATCCGGAACAAGAACATCTGGCGCACCCAACTCCCACTGGAAAATTCGCAACGTAGTGCAGCTACGGGAAAGGAAAAAGTCGCTCTTTCCTCATGTTGACATTACGAGAAGTAGTCCGAAAAATAAACTCCGGAGCCAGCAAGGTGGACCACATCTTCAAGGGACGCACAGTGCAGCGACAAGTCGCGAAGAAGGAGAACAACCGAAACATCATGACCAGCTGCACCATCAAGTACTAGATGCCTCTCGTCAAGATGAACCTCAAAGTAGAACTCAACATCAGTCGCATAGTAATATGAATTCTACTAAAACCGTGCAAGCGGACTGCGGCGGCACGGAGAACGAAGGGGGCACTGGGTCGTCCGGGGAAACGGAGCTGACCTGCGGCGCCACCGGCTCGGTGTCCGCCCGGGGAGAGGAACAGTTGTTGCCAGCAGCAGACACTGCAACTGCAGTGCCTAACCCGACGACAGCGAATGAAGACAGCTGGTCGCCGCCGTTGCGAGGCATACCAGAGGGCCAGGACGAGAACAACAACAGCTCGTCGCTGGTGTTGGAGTCGCCCGGGTTCCCTGGTGGGCGAAGAGAACCGCAACAGGGGGAACAACTCCATCAAGGAGCTTTCTCCAGTTCTTCTTCTTCTTCCCAGCAAGGTGGCGCAGAAGATGTGCCAGCCCTGCACGGTAATTCTACAGCCACGGCCACAACCAGTAAAAATCCAACCGGAGAAGTTCTTCCTCTTGTTGACCAAGAAAACAACTATTCTGACCGCGCCAGTAACGTTTCGAAGAATACGGAGTTTTACCGCATAAACGCGGAAGATTCTCCCGGTACCAGTGAGGACGCGAGTATGCACAGCGACGAGTTTTTCCCCGCGAGCTTCTCCGCGGTAGAGTGTTTGGAGGACGCGCCGGTGGAATTGATGGAGCTGCGGTTGGCGGACGTTGCAGAGGACGAAGATCAAGAGGCTGCGCTTGCGCCGGAGGTTCTGTATGGAGAGGATAACGATAAAGCACCAGGCAACTCCTCGAGTTTCGCAGTCGCAATAGGAAATAAACAGCAAATTTTTCCAGGCAGTTCTCGAGAAGCTGAACCACCTCCGGGGCAGGACTACGTTGATATTTCAACCTTGAACTGCGTCCCTTTTTCCTTCAACAAACACAATCTGTTAGAAGAAACGGTGCGGTTCGGCGGGAGGGAAGTGCTAAAATTATCAAAAGGAAAAATCCCCCCACCCCATATCGACATGGAAATCTGTGATGCCGGATTTGTGTACACAAATCGGCTTTGCATTGTAGGAAGGCATCGCGGCCAGATCCCCAGGCTATGCAGGGGCGTATCGGTCTAGTTGTTCAGCATGGCAAACGGCTCCGCATTAGGCCCAACAGCATGACAAAGCGCCTCCATAATGGGGGCGAAGCTTTTGCCCTTGTCCTCTTGCAAGACAGACGTGATTTGTGACCTCAAATCAGCAACACAAATTTTCGGAAACATGCCTTCTCGATATGGGGAGGGGGGATTTTTCCTCACAATAAAAATACCCGGAAGATTTTCCGACGATGACCAACGTCACCGAGTTATCCTGAGTAAAAACGTACCCACACCAGAGTCAGGATGGGGATTTTGCAACACAAACCTAGGAGTTTTGTGAGTCACGCATGACAAGTTGCACTCTGCAGTGTAGTGCAGGTTAGCAAGTGCAGCCGCATCACAGATTCATCTGCTCATCCTGTTCACAGCATCACAAATTCCAGCCCACGATTGGAAATGGCTTTCATGGGGATGCGCGTTGCAAGTCTTTCTGTCTTTGCAAATCTGCATTACAACTCTGGCGTGGGTACGTTTTTACTCAGGATACGAGTGCCAGGTCTGGCTGGAAAAGTACCTGACCCCGGACGCGATAAATTTTGAAGATCCATGCTTTGGAAGCTTGCTGATGCAGGTGTTCGCGCTGTACCGAGTATTTCTGCACAGTGTGGAGGTGAGGTGTACTAGTAATAGAGATACAGTTGGATTTGGAAAACTGAACAACGGACGATCAGTTTCTGCAGAATCGGCACCTGCCTTCACTAGTGGTTGTACAACCAGCAGCGTCAACTACAACGATCCAATTTTCCTTTCCGCAGCGCGACGAATCGAAAGGGGATTTCAGTGCACTCTGCTCGCTATGCATTGCAAAAGTATCGTACTAGAATAAATCGCATCACAAATCTTGGCAAGAAGAAAAGTGGAATTTGTAATGCTGTTTTACCTTAGGAAGGAGATTTGTCATGCATATTTGCAATTAGTACGACTACGATACTTTTGCCCAGGATACTCGCGCTCCTGTCCGAGACAAGGTTGAAGCAGGGGATAAATGCGAGGGATTGTCATGGTAGGAACTTTATCAAATGCAAAAGTGTCTGGGTCTGGAAGAATGCAACTTGTGATGCTGCATTTGGATTCCAAAAAAATCTGTATTGCAGGAGTACCAAAGGAAATGCAATTGTTGCTACGCTGAGAAGGCATTTGTCATGCGGAATACGCATCAAGAAGCCCTCAAAAAATCTGTATTGCTAGGGTATGCATCACAGACATCATGGCTCATGCACGACGTGCATGACAAGTGTCAGAATCTTCCAGACCCAGACACTTTTACAGTTGATAAACTTGTTGCACTACATGCTGGACGACGAGTTCTTCGCTCCGGCAGAGGGTATGATTTCTCATCAAAAGGAAGCCGGTTCTAGTGCTGCTGTACCCGCCGATCGTGCTTTTTCAACATCGCAAGGCGAGTACCAGCTTCAACAACTCGTGCCAGTAATGAGGAACAGCAGTGTGGACATCGATTCCAGCAGCACCACAGGAATTCTGCTTGATCCCACTGCTCCGACCACCTCCACTGCAGCCGCCCATCTACTTCTTCTCGCCCAGCAACTACAGAAAAACTTCCTGCAATTCGTCCGCGAGGAGGCGCTGCCCCGGGTGTTGCAACATGCAAGCCTGACCTCGAAATTCCTCAACAACCCCGAGGCGACCGTGTGGGGCGCGCCGTTTGCCGCGTGCATCTTGTCAAACAGCTTCCTGGACTTTTCCGACGTAATTCGGACGCACGAACTTTTCGACCCGGCTGCAAACTTCAACGAACCAATTGGCCCGGCACGGGACCGGGCGCCGTTACTGTCCCGGCTGCTGCGGCTGGTGTTGCTGAAATGCAGCCGTGAGGTGGATAATTTTTCCTGCTCAGGTAGAAGTTGTTTATCGCAGCCTTTACTGGGTTCTCTTCTCTCTACTGCGGAAAGTAGGAACGCAAAAGCTTTTGCGACTCCTGTTGCTGGGGACCAGCAGTTCGCAACGGTCGTAACCGAAAACAAAAAGGAGCAGGTGATCGCAACGTATCTTCCCTTGATCATCCGCATCCTGGACCACCGAACGTTTACGGACGGAATCAATTGGATCACGACCGGGGGTGTGGACTGGTGCGAAACGCCTCTGCTGTTGGCGATCGAGTTGGAATCGCTGGAGTTGACGGAAAGAATTCTGTATGAACTGCAATAGTATCGTACTCGTATAAATGCATTACAAGTTTCGATTTCCTCAGCATGAGAAACAAAATTTGTAATGCAGATTTGCCTTGGGAACAAGATTTGTAATGCAAGACTTGCATTTATACGAGTGCGATACTTTTGCACAGGATATCCTGCTCCACCCGAGTTTCGACTGCGAGAAAAATCTGATAATTCCCGCCAGGGAGCGGTTTGTGGACTACGCACCGGTGGCGACGAGGACGTCGAGTGCAACTAGACCAGCGTTGTTCTTCGGCGCGTTTTCTACTTTATCCGCGACTAGACTCGATCTGAACCCGGTGAGTCGTCTCCTCGAGAAGCTCTCAGTCTGTAATCAGAGCTCTGCCTCTGTTCACCTAGCAGCACCGCATGATTTTCCTCCAACGGAGATGCAGCACCGCACGCGTGTCCTGGCGGAGATTTTGGAGTTGATTCTAGATGCCTCCGGCTACGAAATGTTCCGGCTCGCGAAGATGGAGCGGGCGGAAGTATCTTCAGGTGCAAATAGAAATCAGATGCTCAACATCAACTACATATGCAGTGCGAAAGTATCGTACTCGTATTAATGCAATAGCAATACAAATTTCCTTAGCATGAGAAATAAAATTTGTAATGCGGATTCACCTTTAAGAAAAAAATTTGTAATGCATGATTGCAATACGAGTACGATACTTTTGCACAGGATGCTACAAGACAGACAACCAATTCACTCCTGACGACCAGCATCAGGCGCTGCTGTCCACCTCCCCGAGGACATCACCACACTTCGCCTGGTACGACCGTCGGGTTTTGGCGATGAACATGTCAGCGCTGCGCCTCGCGACGCTGTGCGAGCGATACGAGCAAAGGCGGAAATTCGTGAAGTACTACAGCAGCACAATATACCACGAGAATGAACTTGACGAACAAAGGTCGTCAAACCTCGCGCCTGGTATGAGTAACGACACATCCAACCGGAAATCCAAATCCGTAGTTCCGGACATGAAGGCGATTATGGGCGGGCAGATCCAGTCCACGGAAGTTTTCGCAAGCAAAATTTTTCACAACGTCCGCAAAACGCACCCGAAAAACAAGGAGAAGGACCTCTTCCGCGAGGCCGTTCTGGAAGCGTTGGAGTACCGAGCGGCGACCCTGAAACGGAGGGCGCGGCCGAGGGTTTTGCGGCTGGAGATGAAGCAGGAAAGTTTGAAAATTTTGGGGAAGGATGAAACGGCTTCTGCTTTGAAACCGGCAGAGAAATTGAAGTTGGACATTTATCCACAGGGACGTCGAGACCACGTCAGGAATAATTCGGAAGTCTTCAAGAACAAAATAAGCAAGGATTTCGATGCAGGTGCTGGGAAAATTATCAAAATGAAAATCAACAAGCGGAACAAGCGAGGGCGGAAACCCCAACGGGACGAGGGAAGCGAAGTAGATGGCAACATCATGCTAGAAGAAGTTGATATCCTCGAGGGCGGGTATGAGGACGAAGTCCGAGATGCTACGGAGCACGCCGGGGATAAGAAGATGGAAGGAACAAACACATCACTGAATGAAAAATCCGCAGACGACTACTATCTCCAAAACGAAATCATCGAAAACCTGAAAAGCAGCGATATCGTCGACGTAGCAGGAGCTACGAATGAAGATAATTATCTCCTGCAAACGAAAAAGGCAAAGAAGAAGCTGGCCCGAAAGCGCAACAAGGCCGACCACTGGCGGAGTTTGAACGACAGCAAGACGAGTCAGCTGACCACGCAGGAGTCCACCTCCGAGCTTGGTTCTTTTTCAATACAGGTGGAAGAGAGCCCGAGGCGGCGGGCAGAGGATTTGCTGAACCGGTACCGCCAGGAGGTACTTGGGGAGCAGGCAGAGGTACTGCGGGCAAGTAGACCAGAGAAGGAACACATCGTAGTCCCAGAGGTATCGTCGGAGGGGGAACAAATTGTGGAACGGGAACGGGAGAATCGTGAAGATGCTGAGCAGCACGACTATTCCTCCCTGAACGTCACGGATCAGGAGTCCATCGGCCCTTCAGCCTCCTTTGACGGGGGAGACGACTTCCGCGAGCAGGTGGAACACGTAGGGGCAGCAGTACTAGCGCAGCAAATTAATAATACGGCTGGAGGTGCCACCACCTCAGCCACGACTACAGACCACCAGCCAGCATCGTCGTCGTCGTCGATCATCCTGAATATTGATCCGAAGGATGTGAGTGCGATACTCGCGGATGGCGAGGACGGTGAGGAAAACAAAACCAAAACCACTGCGATAGTTAAATCGCCAACCCGCGGTATGGACAAACTCTTCGGGTGTTTCTCTCGGTTGGTCTGCCTCGGGCAAGCGCGACCAAACCCACTGAAGGAATTGCTGGCGCAGGTAGAGGGGAGAGAAATAAATGGTGTTTCTTCATCTGCGAACAAGAACGACAAAGACTCATTGTCACAGCGGCGATCCGCCAGCGCAGACATTAGCGCAAGAAGAGATCGTCTGCGAGAAGATGAACAAGAACGAGAAGATGCAGGAGCAATAAACAATTCGTCTGCAAAAAGGCGCAGCAAGAGCAGCAAGCCGTGGCTCGAACAAGGCAGTAGAGCGGAACAAACAACAGCATCTTCATCTTCAAATCGCGGTAGAGCCCATGACCGGAGCAGAGACTACTACAAGCGGATCGATGGGTCTGCGAAGCCGGTCAGCTTCACCACCAATCTGGACGACAATTTTTCCACCAACTCCGACGGCGCGGGAGACGAGGACAGTGCGCTCGAAGAACTGGATCGGCTGGCGCTAGCCGAAGCGCTTGAGGAAAACTACAAGGCGCCTTCTGGAAGATCAGATGTACTGGATAATAATTCACGACGTCAAGAGAGGTACGATCGCAAGAACCTACTCATCCTGCAAAACACACTGTTAGTACCTTCACAGGATAAATCACGCGGAACATCATCAAGCAATATTAAACCCAGCAGTAGGAGAACCAGCAAGAATCAGCAAAAGCGCGCGTCGCGGGCGGGGTCTTTGGAAACCAGTGTGATTGAAGAGGACCAGGAGTTCTATCCGCCAGAAGATTACGACGAGGATCTTCAACTGCATTTTCATCCGATGTCCTCAAATAAAACTGTCGGCTCATCTTCAAAAAGCGGCCACGAGGATCATCATCTTGAAAGCAGCTACAAGGTTAATATCAACAAATCCCGGGGGTCGTACTCGTACACTACTAGCGGCACAAATTTCGGTCGGGTGATGCAGAAGAAAATGCTCCAGGCGGAGACAGACGACGAGACGAGCGAGATTTCTCGCATGCTGAACTACACAACGGAGGAAGACACGTCGACAGTGTTAGACGGGGAAGAGTTCTTCTCTCACCAGAATCTAACGGATGAGCAAGAAACCGACAACAACAAGGACACCACGATAGAAGGACTTAGTGCCACAACTGCAGGACCTCCGAGAGCGAGCGCGGCGGAGGCTGTCGGGTCATCATCGACTTCAAAGGAGGGCCGTGAGGACGGGCAGGAGAGAATCTCCGGCACCGCAGCTGGCTGTGTAGGGCGGGCAGGCAACAACTATCACGAGCAAGCGGGGGGGTCCTCGTCTAGCACGGCGAAGACGAGACCCGGCGCCTTTTCTACAAGTACAACAAGGAGACCTGTTCTCGACAACAAGAAACGGGGGCTGACCAGTGAAGAGACATCGCTCTTGAAAGAAATCACCAGTGGATGGGAAAACATAACAAGCGACAGGAACAAAGAAGAGACCACAAAGCAAGTGGATCTTCTCCTGCAAAGCTACCCAAACGACCTGCTCGTTCTGCAAGATTCCCGCGGGACTGAGATCGTCAGGGTCGCCAGCCACCATTTGGAGGGCGACATCAGCCTGCAGAACTGCGACTTGCACGGTGCTGTGAATCAATTGAAAAGCCAGCAAAGCTTCCTTCCAAGAAACCAACTCCTCGTAGCACCGAATCTGGTGGTCGACAGCAACAGGAACATGACGGCGCTGTCGTCGACGAGGAACAGATCTGCTGCATCCTGCTCCGAGATGAACCAAACCTCCTCCACTATGCGAGGAAACAATTTTGTCACGGTTTACCTCCTTCGGCCGGAGCACGGGGTGAGACTGCGGTACGACCTGGACGAGGGAATTCTCGGGGCAAGAGACATCAACTTGTCGGAGGAAATATGCATTCGCAAAAGTATTCGTACGACGTATAAATCGCGTGACAAATTTTCTCAACAAGAAAACTGGAATTTGTCATTCCGATCGAGGTAAGAAACACAAACAGGATTTGCAATGCGTAGCTGCAATATTTTTTTTCTACGAGTGCGATACTTTTGCAGTGCATAGGAAGTTTCCGCAAAGGAACTGTTCCAGAAAGGGATGAAAATCTACGACTTCCTATCGTATATAGAAACGTCCCCATCCAAGAGTTTTCAAATCTGTGATGCTAGAAACAGCATGATATGCTAGATCTGTGATGCTGCTGAACTAGCTCAACAGGGTTACACTACAAGGACAAGGCTGTCATGCGAAACAACCATAGCTGGTTGATTTGTCTAGCAGATTTTCCAACTTGATTCTGGTGTGGGGACGTTTTTACACAGGACACTTCGGACATTTCGAAGAGATCTCGTCTTGTTCCGCGGCGCAGGCGGGGGCTGGCGGGATGATAAACGATGATGCGGCACCAGCCCGACTGGAGGTAGGTCATCATACCCTGAGCGGAGGAGGAGGTCCTCCTGTCTTGTCTTCCAGTAGTGGAGATCTTCATGCGGCCTCCACAAGTGGAAGTGGCGGTGCAAACGTGACGGACGGGGCAAGCGCAAGAACTACATCCTCTACCACTTCCGCGACGTCTTTGACCCCAGTGGTCGAACCTCTCGCCCTGTTGGAAAAAAACCTGCAGGAACGGTGGCGGGCGGGGACAACAATATCAAGCAGTTCGAGTTGTAGACCTTTGTGGATCCGGTTTCAGGTCCAGCCGGTGCGGAAGGTATTGACGCTTGCGAAGAAAATATGCAAGAAAAAAACTATGTGGGTGTAAGTCTGTGATGCAGAAATAAATGCAAAACTGTTACACTTGTCATGCTGGATCCGCGTCATAGGCTACGTTCAGTACGTGTTTCCACGTACTAGCTGCGCATGACAGATTTTCCCTGTAATGCAAAACGAATTTGTGATGCTGCTCTTCCTTACAAAGTTACACTAGCACAGTTTTTTTCTTGGATAGAAAGCGGACAAATTCCCGTTTTCCTACCTCCACCGCAATGACCCGTCGCAGTTTGAGGAGAGCATGAGCAGTGCTGCATCTAGTAGTAGAGTTGCGTTTAACAGTTCTCATGGGGAACAAGAAGTACAAATAGACAGAGACACCAGAGAACGCGAGCTGTTACAGTTGCAAGCGTTGCACGGAAACCGTGTTTTTTCTGCGTCCGTTGAACAGCAGCAGCTACGGGCAAGAAATAGTAACGATGAAAAGAAAGAGAATATTAAAGACGGCAGCAATCCGAATCCGCAGATGAACAACATTCGCCCGGGGGACCGTATCGAGGCGTTTACCATGCCGGATGGAAAAAGGTACCGGTTCGACAGTGGCGAGTACGCGCACCGACAGATTCTCGAGCGGATTCGACCGTTGGAGGTGGAGTTTGTGGAGGAGTTTGGGGACCAGTTTTCGTTTTTGCAAAGTGTGCAGAAATTCGTTTCTTCCGGTTCCTCAAAACAGAAATTCGTTGCGTCCTCCAACGGCAGTTGTCGTGGTTTCTTTCACGTCGCGCCCATCTGGAACCCGTTTGCGGCGCCGAAACCAGCAGGAGGAGTTGTAGATGACCTCGTAAGAACTACCGGCAGCGAAGCAAAGGAACATCTTCAAAACGACCAAGACGGGTCGGCGTTCATCTCTGTTGAGACCCAAATCAGCAAACTCCGCTCCGAATTCAATATCCGCTTGACGCAGCGGGTTTTGATGACCCTCGCGAACGCCGGCGAGTGGGAGATTTTTCTCAGACTCGCGGACCAAATATCGGATAGCGACTTCTTGGCTACCCGAGTTCTGAATGGCGGTGTGGATTTGCGACGAAACACGGCGTTGGACTTGTTGCAGCGCAGATTGGTGGCTGTGGAGAAGAGTAGAGTGGGTCCCAACTCCGAATGCTTCGAGGTCTTGGACTTTGAGGAGATGGAAAACAAACAGGAAACCGGGAATGCTAGACCTAGTAAAGGCGAAATAATAGTAAACGGGAATGTTGAGACGGAGACGGACGCTCCTGATGTGAGAGACACATCAGATAAACCGTCAACAGGTCCACGCAAGAACGACGAGAAGATTCTAGACGCAGCCCCCGTGATGCTAAACGACAACGATCAGGACTACTTCTCGAAAAACCGAGACCGTTCGTTTCAAATCACGATTCGGGAAGACGATCCGGCAACTACAAGCCGATCGGCCTCCTCTAACCTTCTGAAACCAATGCGCAAGCACGAGCAGATTTTTGACTTCAATCTCAGCGCTGCGAATCCGCGACTACGAAATTTTGTAAACTTTCCAGCAGTAAACCCTGACGGGAAGGAGCATGACAGGAATTACAACTCGGACAACGACGGAGAGGATGACCCCTTCATGGAAGACACGACGCTCGACGTTCCCAGCTCTTTTGCAACGATGAAGAAGATGAAGAAGTCCGTCAGGTTTTCCGTGGACACAAAATTCCGTACCTACGACGGCGAAAAGCAAAAATCCGATTGGCTGTTAGAAGACGCCTTTGCGGATTTGGAAGAATTGCAGAACACATTTCGGAAGATCGAGCCGACACTGAACAACAATAACCGGCGCACGGTAGTTGTTCGCGATCCTGTAAAGAATGGAACGACGAACGATGAAGGGGTGAGTGTAGGTGCTGTTAGAGCGAACGAAATCGCAATGCAACCAGGTCGTGAAGAGGCCCTCCTCGCGACCACTGCGGGTAGAAGTAGACAGACACACGAAGAAGGCAGCAGCAAAGCTAGTGCCTCCAGCGTGGTACGACCAAGCGGAACAACGCTGGCCGCTGCTTCAGGCGTACAACTACCGCTGCATCGGTCGGAGCTATTGCGAAGGTTCTTCCCTCCAGCATTCTTACGTGTAGCTGGGCGGGGTAATGGAATAAATGGAAATGGTGGAAATCGCATTTTTCATCACACCGCGGAACAGCAGGCCAAGATGAATATGATCTTCTTCGAGCAACTTCTTTTCTCCATCCGCGTCGAACACAAAACGCAGAAGGATTTCGGCATCGTGTACTCGCTTGTGATATGCATTGCAAATATGTCTGGGTCTGGAAGATTGTCAGATTTGTCATGCAGGTTTTCTGTAACCCATGAGGTCTGGAATGTAGGACATATCATGACAGATTCTGCGAGACCGTTCGAATGCCTATCCTGCATGAGAAACTGCCTCTCGATTACGTCAAAAGTGCACAACTTTTGACACTCATGCAACACAGATTTTTGCATGATTCGGATTTAGGTTTAGCATGACAATTTGCAATCTTCCAGACACAGACATTTTTGCAATCCATATGTGAACAAAAACTCCGCCGACCAATCTGGGAACAAGAACAGCAACTCCAGAATCCAAAGCAGTGTCTTCCCCCTGCTCCAAAAACACGGCCTGAATTTCGTCGTGTTTAAGAAATGCAGCTTCGGTCCGGGGAATTTGCTCACGGCAGCGATGCTCAGCGGTGGAAGTTGTACTACGAAGATGATGAATAATTCGCCCTCCTGCCACTTTTTACCCGCTGGTGGACAAAGCTACAATTTTTATCCTTCTGCTTCATCTTCCATCCACACCGACGCGATTCTGAATTTCCTCCTCGACAGCCCGACATTTTTCCTGAACCGCTACGAACTGAGTCTCACGGAAAAGATCCGCGCGTATGGACTCTTGCTGGTCTCAGCCGCGTACAGCGGGGTTTCTGTCTCTGCTCTGGTTTGTCTGCTGGACAAGCTGTTGGCGATTTGTGCGGAACAAGGGTTAGTCTCTTTGGGCCGCAGGAGGACTGCGGTGGCGCTGCAGGTCGTGGTTGCAGAGGGTCTTCGACAAGATCGTGGTGTCCTTCTCGAGGACCAGGGCGTTGTCGTGGCATCAAGTAGCGATCAGCAATTGCAGCTGTCGCGGAACACGCACATCCTGCCGCGCCAGGGCACGCTCGAGCTCCCTCGGGATAACCACACTGCGAAGGCGCAATCCGGCTCTCATACATCAAGGCCGCCAGATGTTGGCGTAGAGGAGGGTCCCCAGCAGCAAGAAGAACCCCTTCATCTCAACGCGGAGAAAGCTCGCAGTCCCTTGGCGACAGCGGTGCAGAAAGTGCTGTTCGCGACGTACCACACCGCCAGGATCCGGGGCAACACTCACATTTGCAGGCAGTTGTTGCAGCAATTCGCGCGAATCCCGATGCTGGCGAAGGATGTGTACAGGAGACCGCATTTGCTGCACGTCAAGAGACCGGAAAGGAGTAGAGCGAGCGCTGCTGGTGCGTCATCCTCGAGCTGGAAATTCGGATTTGACTTCGAAGGAGAAGGCTCTTATGCTGATCAACATCTGGACGTGGGCAGCCAAGGTGGAGCAATGGGAGGAACCTCCACAGCTGCTGGTATTAACAGAACAAAGAGTAGTTCTATTCTTGGCGGTAACCCCAGCACGACGACGCTCCGGTCTCACGGGATCACTTCTGGCGATCGACTCACACGGCTGATGGTGCTGCGAAATAAAGACGAAAATTTAACGGCAGGGAACAATCGAAGAACTGCTGCGTACAGTGAAGCAAAATCATTCTTCCCCAAGACAGGAACGGATCCCACATCAAATCCCAAGAATACAACTGTTGACACCGGCCACGTGAAATCCTTCACGGAAGCCGCTGACATGCTCGTGTTGCAGAAGTGCCCCAATCTGACGTTGGAATTCGACACCAGACCGGTCGAAAGTAGCGGTTTTGTTGACGCGGTTGTGGGAAACGACGTGGAGTGGGTCGTCGGCTTGCTGTGGAACTGTTTTGCGGTGGACATGATGACTACTACACCTTCATGTGCGTCAGAAGAATCTACTACTTCACGTGTCGTCGACAATCCCTCTCAACTGAGCCTCTTCCAATCCCTCTACCTCCCGAGCTGGTCGAGTTTGGAAACGGATCTGCAGTCGGAGACCCGGAAAATCAGAGTGAAGCAGGAAATCAGCACCACGGAATTGAACATTTGGATGATCGCGCTGCGGCACTACGATTTGAATCAATTTTCGAATGAAACAATTTTCAGCGAGTTTTGGGACGGGTACGATACGGAAATTGGGCTGCGGGAGATGGTAATGAGCCAGCACTTTCAGTGGATGAATGGTAGTAGAACTGCGCCCGAACTTCTGCATCAAACACGATCGCCATCTACACGAGCTTCGTGGAACCAGTTTCAGCACAACAGCTTTATGAAGAGCAGCTTGGAGTACGCAATCTCGTGGAAAGAGACGACGAGCACGAGCAGGGGATTATCTGGTGCAACAGCAACTGCGGATCATGACACCAGCAACGGATCAACATCTTCATCGGGAAACAATTTTCATGATTTATCGTCCGACATAAAGAAAACGGCTGATGACAGCGACCTTGACTGGCTGTCAGAAGGAGAGTCGTCGACGGACGAAGAGGAGTCGTCTGCTACGTCGTCGAGTGCGTCCGGGTCGGAAGCAGAAGCGGAACACCCGGAAGATCAAAAAGTAGCGGAGCCAAAACAACACGAGGACAACGGGGGTTCTCTAGCAACTGCAGTAGAGTTGTCCGACAGAAGTGCGAGCGCAGCAACGTCGCAGCAGCCAAAGCAACAGTCGAAGTCCGAGTCAAAGAACACGAAATTATTTGAGCGAAGAACTCCGCGGCGCATCTCATCTTCGAGTGAAACTTCCGGAACTCCGCCACTGATTTGCAAGCCAGTTGCCAACCGTGGCACTCCGACAATAAAAACACAGGAGGAAAATCATCAAAACAGCGTGACTCAAGCAGCTGAAAACAAGGCAAAAATTAAAATCGACCCTGTCCCCCATGCCGTGAAAACGCTCCTCCACACGGACATCTACCCACAGCTGGCGACTCAAGACCGACAGAACAAGCGAAAGCAGCTGTTGACGATCCTGTTGGAACAGCTTTTGTTCGGCCCGGTGTGCTGTCTGTTGATGAAAAACAAACACGAAGAACGGGAAAAGGAAGAACAGGAGAAACAGGTTGAATTGGAGATCGAGAAGCGGTGCAAGGAGAAAGTTGCGGCGTTGACGAAAAAGCAGTGGCACGAGCCGCCACCGTTTGTGGACTGTGGGCGGTGCGGGTGGGGCATGCCCAGTGAGGAGCTGTTGGTGGCGTTGAAGGTCGAGCGGCCGATATGCAAGAAAAACACTGTGTAAAGTGTAAATTCGTGTTGCAGAAGATGCAACAGAGTTACACCTGTTATGCCAGACAGCCATGAAGTCCTCTTTTCATGTGTGTTTTCCCTTTACAAACCATGCATAACAGGTTTTCTCTGTCATGTAGAGCAAATTTGTGATGCTGTTCCTCAAAGAAAGTTACACGTACACACTCTTGTTCCTGCATAGCCGAAGGAGGAGGTGGAAGAGGTGGTCGAAGTGCCGTTCTGGGAGAGAAAGCAGCGAATCTGGAAATTCAAAAGACCGGGCAATGTAAGCTGCAACTTTTTGAATTCTTTTTTTTTCTTTCAAAATCTTCAGAAAAGCAATGTATATCTTGATCTTCGTATCTGAATCTTTCGATTAGTCGTGCTAAGCAACATGTGTTGTGGTCCGTGCATGATCTTTATTGCGACGTGGCTCGTCTTATTGTTTGCTTTTATTTCGAAAACGACCCAGGTTCCTTTCCTCCGTATTCCGGACCCGCCGCTGGAGCCCTACACACTGATTATCGCTCCGAAAATCCTCTCGGACTCGGAATCTTCCACGACCTCAGATGAGGATTCCTCCACGTCGGACGATGCGTCAAAGAAAAGCAAGTTTCTCGATCCGGCAAAAGTGACAAAAACGGCGGATCGCTGGAACGCTGAAATGCAGAAGTTGAAAGAAAAAAGGCGCCGAAAACTACAGAAGTACCGGAACGACACCCGGTTTCAGTTGGTGGAGGTGCACGCAAATACCGCGGAGATTCTCTCGGCCGACCTGCAGAAGTGGATCGGGGTCGAGAAAATTGTCGTGCAAGATCCCAATGCTGGGTTATTCCTCGAAGAAGGTGATGAAGCTAGTATTCTTCACAACAGTAAGAAGAACTCCACTTCCAAAGCCGGCGGCGGGACCACAGACCAGCAGCAAAACACCATCTTGTTAAAGCCCATGAGCGTGGACGACTGCGTGTTCAGCGATAGTGACGAGGAGTTTCAAAAAGACGCCCTGGCGAAGCTCCTGCAGTCCGGCGCCAGGCGGGCGGAAGGGATGGTGTTGCCGAGAAACTTGAACGCGAACCAGAAACGGCGGTTTGAATTTGACCATGCTGTGGGTGGAGCCAGTGCCACAACGGATTTTGCGGTGGACAAGAAAGTGAATCCTGATGGACCACGAAACGACAGGAAGACCGCGACAACTTCCGGCACCGCACCCAGTACAACAACCACCGCCGGCGAGGATCAGGAAAAATCGCAAAAGAAGAGCGTCGGAGCAGGCGGAGCTGCAATTCCCGATGTTGTCCTTGAGAAACAGGCGAAGATCGCGGTCTCTGCAAATACCAAGTCGGTCCTATCCGAAGAGCTCCAGGCGAAACTTGGGCTGGTAGACGGGCCGGCGGTGGTGCAGGCAGCAGGGCTAGCGCTGCTGCCGGTCGAGGAGGACGAAAAAAGTACTAATGCAGATGGTGAAATGAAAAAATCATCTTCAAAAGCCGCAGACGACCTGGCTGCCGTCGCTGAGGAGCAGGGGAGTAAGCAAGCGGTGAAGAATCTGCTGCCTGCCGCAAAGTTGAAATCCAAGCTGGATCGGAGGAAAACGGCCGCCTTCGGAGACGCTCAAGAGCAAAAATCCACAGGTGATGTTCTTGCGCAGAAGAACACGATTAACGGAAGAAATAGTCAAAAATCCGTAAATAATTACACCGTCGGACAAAATAAGAGCAGAACAACCACATCAAGCACCTGTTCATCCTCCTCCCCCCACCAAAACCCGGACTGCCACGCGCTGTGGATCGAGACCCTAGCGCAGGTCGACCTCCAGTCGGGCAAGAATGTGTTGATGCTCGCGATCGAAAAGAACGTGCACGCGAACGTGGTGGAATTGTTGCTGAAAGCGTGCGCACTCAACCCGCAGGTGCTGCACGACGTGCTGCGACACCGGGATCACCTGCACGAGACCTGCATTCAGAAGGCAAACCGGCTGGGACGGAAAGACGTGCTAATGCTGTTGAAAAGGCACTTTAAGGTTTGATGGAATCTCAATCTGGTAGCGAATCTGCTTCTGCAAGTGTTTCAAAGATAGACATAAGAATTTGTTTCCCATCTTTTCATTTTCTGTATCTAATCGCTTTCCGTTTTCTGTATCTGATACACGCATTTCGTTTTGGTATGTCACACCAATGAATCGTAACTGATTCGTTGCTTCTAAATAATGTACACTAGTAATTCTAAATTAGCGCTACCTAGGAACATGAGAATAATGAAAATTGATATGCACATGTACTTCTTGTCGACTTCGACTTCCTGTAACTGTATGATTGTCCCCGATGAGAATTCAAACAAGCTTACCTAAGCAAATTTCTACGTAATATCATTCAATTCGACGACAGCAATCGATTTTTCTCCAAATCCAACTTAACACAAAGATAAAGAATACCACAACGATATGACGTACGATATTCCTAGAACCTTTTACCAGATAGATTAGGAGGAAGCTCAAGCTTGTTTCCCGCCGCGATGTTGCGAGGAGAGGAATGACTCGACCTTGTGCATTGACGATGAATGATGCACAGCATTGACTGAGATGTGGTTGTGGATGAAGATGATTCGTCCACGATAAACAAATGCGTACCGCCTTCATCGGTTTGTACCATCAAAAAAAAGATCTCGGTTCTTCTCCTTGGTAATGGTGGCTTCGGTCTGTAGTGGTAATGAAGAAGACGTATATTATGCTCGGTAATGTAAATGTTGTACTTGTATCAGCATCTTCAACTCGGTTTTGCTTTCGTGCCGCTCCTCGAAACGAACGAGAGTGACACGTGGCGCGCAGAACTGGCTGCGCTGCTTTTCAGAGGTACTTAATATCGTCCCTGTATGTCGATGTCGTACAACAAGCGAAATTTCGTAAAGAGGGAAGAGCAACAACAAGAACCGCTCGTGTATTTCAATTTCTAGGTCTATTCGTTCAGAGAATTACTAGCCACATCGTCTCTCTTCTCGTCCTCGGATGCAAAATCGTCCTTTCGGGTCGTCTATTCGCTCTGACTTTTCGTCGTCTGATTCTCGGCTGTAAAAATAACAATATCAACATCGACGTCGTGTTTGTCTTTGTACCATACAGGGCTTTCCCTTCGAGCTAAATCTCCGTGGTTACACCCAATTTTGTATTTTTTCCACTTCCCAAAAAAAAATGTGATAATTTCAATTTCATACAACTTTTCTCTACCATCTTCTATCTCAAAACGTATTTTTTTATTACGCAGTTTGATTCATAGCACTTTGCTGTACAATCTGTGACAGAATGGGTCGTCGACAGAACCAGTTTCTGCTCTTCGCAGCCGCGGCGACGTCCCAACACGCCGTTGGCTACCAAGAGCTAAAGCGGGACAAAATTTCTACGCAAGAGGAGCATGAGCGCGAGGAGGAACACGATAAGACCAACGCGCACGACAAAGTCGACAGCGCATCGGCGTCTGCGTCAGCGTCGAAATCTGCTTCCGCATCTTCATCATCAAGTTCCTCCTCTTCTTCCTCGTCCAAAAAAGCGCTGCAAGAGAACACCAACGCTGCCAGTACGAAGGAGCGGAAGCAGGCGAGCCAGAATGCAGCGGCAGCAGCGTCAGCATCTGCATCTGCCTCCTCATCTACTTCCAAGTCTGCCACGGCGACAGGAGTAGAGAAAAAAACCGTAGCAGCTGCAAAAACGACTGCGCAGGACAAGTTGAAAAGCGAAAGCGCAGCCGCTTTGAAGAGCACCAGCACGGAAAAGTTTTCTCCGAAGGCACAACAGGAGATGCTGGAACATCCGGGAGCGAACGTCATCCGGGTAGGAATAATTTTTCCCTTTATTTCTTGTCGATATTGGTATTACTGATGCAGCAATTTGAATTTTGATTTTGAATTTGAACCATGATGCCATGCGAGAAAAGGGTTGGATTTGTACTAAGTCAACTCCTGTCCTTTCCTTGCGTCGGTCCGGCAGCTCTGAAACCTAGAATAGTACCACTTCGTGACTGCAAAAAATAAATTTACCAAATAATGATGAACCAATGATACACAGGCCCCCGACCTTCTTTCGAGTGATCCCGACTCTTCCCCCGAGCAACTTCCCGCGGCGGTTACGACGCCGGAGGAGGCACTGGGCTTGGCGAGCGCGGCCAGAATGGTCTCGATCAAGGACACGGAACAGCTCCTGTCCGGCGACATGCCAGGTACAACTACAACCAGTGGAGCTGCGGCCAACGCTACCAAGGTGAAAAACACGGGAAAGGGGAAAAATTCGAAATTTTTGTATGTTGCTAAAGCGGCTCCCTTCTGAAATCTAGTGGCACCGGGATGGCCGGACCCACCGGTCCGATGGCCCGGCGCGATCTCCTATCGGCGGCGCTTCTGTCTGCTGAGTTCCAGCAAAGCGTAACCACCCACCCTCCGCAAGATCGGCGCATTGTCGCCCATATTTGCGCGCCCCAATTTTTGCCTCCGCGTTCGTGCCGGAAGTCGGGCGCCCGCTTTTCTGTCAAACACGAACCCGCCCGAGGCAGCGGCGGCAAAAGGGCTGAGAGGCCCCAAAGACTTGGCCGTCCCGTTTTTTTTCTTTTCCGAATTGGCGCAAAAGGGCCCGGGGGATGGCGGGCCCTATTTGGGCCGGATCGAGGCCGCCCGCCTTCGGCTGCTGGCGATCGCGATGGGCGACCCCACAACACCGAAGCTCTGCGAGGGCCTTATGAGGGAACGCCCAGAACACGACATAGCTTTGGGACCCAATTCCGGTATATTCAGACTGGGTTTTGCTTTTGCAATGTGAGACTGCTTCTGCTCTAGTACAAATTCACGGGAATGGACAGGCATGGCCTGGGGCTTCGGGAAATGGCGCCGGCCCCCTGGCCCGGAGCCCGGCGCCGCCGGGGGCCCGGCAGTGATGTTAAAACGAAGCGCGAGCGTTTTCAAATTGTAGACAGGCCCGGGGGTAGGCCTTCTACGTAAAGTGCCTCTTGATATGTTGCGCGCGGTTTTTTGGCGTTTGCGATTCCGTCGCAAATCACCAAGGCCATGCGCATGCGTGTGGTTCTCACCTCTTTCAAAAATGAGGCATGGCAAAATTTTGAATTTTTCCCCTTTCCTGTGTTTTTCCCCTTGGTAAACGCGGTCCCCTCCTTGTCCGGCGACATGCCGGGTACAACTACAACCAGTGGAGCTGCGGCCAACGCTTATGTCTTCAACGGGCGTTAGCATACGGAAGGGTGAATTTGCAGTGAATTTGTATTGCATGACTTGCATTTTTTACTAAAGAGAATTACGCTGCGTAAAGGGCTGGACACGAGCAGCCCAAGCAGCCCACGCAGCGTGAAGGGCTGCTCGTCGCTCGGTGGCACTTGCAGCACCGAAAGAAGCGGGCTTACGGGGCCCGCCGGGCCGTGTAGTGCATATGTAACTAAAGAAGGTGGATCGTGGGGCTCTTGTTCATCGCGCGTTTACCTCAGAAGCTTCTCGCCGGAATGGTCGAAAGGGAGGGCGACGCCTGAACACAGGGGCACTAGTAGTCCAACGGGTACGCTCTCGCGAGTTGTGGTTTGGAATTGGATAGCTGAGAGTAGCCTCGGGTGGAAGAGAAGGCACGACTCGGCCGCGGGCACTAGTTTGCTTCCCCTGTGGTGCTCGGCTTACAACTCCGGAGCGAGACATTTTCGAGGTGGCTTCCAGGTCAAGACTTCTCTTGGTGAATTTTAAGGCTTTTTGTTTTGGCGACACTTTTTTGAAGCCCCAAAACCCGGAGTTTCTCGCGCGTTAGCGAATTTTGAATAGGCACCTTGGGCCAAAATTCACCCACGGCTTTTTCAAAATTCACCCCAAAATTCACCGAGCGCCATCTTTCGACCGTGATAAGCAAAGTCTAGCGCAAAAAAGTGCGCCAAAAAACGCGCGGGTAGGCCCTGGGAAGTGGGGCCGAGGGGAAAAGACAAGCGCCCTCTGTTGCCCTCCGCCCGTCTATATTCTGCCGAAAAGGCCTGGGGAGTTCACGCGCCTGCCGGATAGACGCGCCAAAGCTCTCGGCCTGGTCCTTTTGCCCTTGCTTTCGCGCCTTCATCTTGCGTAAACTGTATGCGCTTCGCGGCTCTTGTTTTTGGCGTCTTTGCCACGGCTGCTGCAGTGCTTGCTCTTCTGCAAGCACAGGAAGACGCAAGGACATGGCCAAAGAACGACGCCCAGGCCATGTCCAGCCGTCCGCCGCATAACCTGCGAGTTCTGCGGTGTGCAGACCGCTCTTCCCAGAAGGGCGAGAGGGACAATGTCCCGGCAGTCTCCTCTGCTATTTGTCATGCGAAATTCATTAGAGATTCACCACGTCTCATGCTAACGGGTGTTAAAGCTTTAAGCCGGCGACATGCCGGGTACAACTACAACCAGTGGAGAACAACAAGCCAACGCGGAAACCGCCGGCACAGCTGCCATGACAGCGCAACAAACTGCCAATGGTGTGACCACGCAGATGGGGCCCAACGGCCAGGAGGTCATCGTGATCCCCGCGCAGACGGGCCACCGCCGGGGCTTAGCACCGATCGTGCTGGAACCGGGCAGTGTGTCCCTCGCGAAAGCGAAGGAGGTGTTGGATGAGATGGAAAACCAGCGCACCTGGTACGACTGGATCGTGCAACTCGCGAGCGGCACCGGAGCCAGGACCTTGAACGGACACGAACTGCAAATTAAAGCGGGTAAATTCAAATTGATACACTTTCATATTGTAGTTGATACAACTAGATTGCACCAATAAGTAGAGCAAGCGATATATAATTTGGCTTCTGCTGGGTTCATCTTTTCTACTTGGCCCGCCTCGACAAATTTCTTAGCAATGCAATACCTCCTTGCAGACACAGATCATGGAGGAAGAATAAACAACTACATCTGATAGGATCAGATGTTGTCCTCTATGTGTAAGTACAAGAGCGTAAAAATTTTGACTCAGGTGCCGGCATTTCCGAGCGGCAGTTGGAGGCGTTGCGTATTGAGAAAGCCATGGTGAAGCGGATGAACGTGCAAGACCTCGCCGTGCTCATCCTTCTGGCGCTGATCTACTTCGTGACGCTCTGCTTCGGGTGGTCCATCGTGTACCGCATGTCCGCGAACCAGTCCTCCGTGACCTACTACGCCGACCCGCGGTGCCACCCACTGGTGTCCGATGCGCAGGACGTGGAGGGCATCGTCGCGGACTTCGACGTGCCGCCCACCCGGGCCTACGTCCAAGTCGTCGGCTGGGAAAAAACGCCCAGCCGCCACGGCGTGCTCTGGCGCGGCGGACGGTGGCAGGTAAATTTATAGGACTCGTGTTGTATGTACGTGCAAAATCTAATCCCGTTTTTGGGTAAAATGTCCTGTGTCTCTCGTAGTTTGCGTTCTTTTCCAAAATTCCTGTGAAGAACTACTTGTTCAAAATCTAAAGCATACTTATCTTATCAGGTCGCCTTCCAATTTGCCCTGGACGTTTCTACTTTTCTGGAAAAATATGAATTGCAAAAGTATCGTACTAGTAGTAATTGCAATACAAATTCGCTCAGCATGACAAATGGAATTTGTCATGCTGATTTGCCTTGGGAACCAGATTTGTAATGCATAAACGCAATTAGTACGAGTGCGACACTTTTGCACAGGATAAAAAAGTCGCGGATTTTTCCGACGCGGACTCGGAAAAGGTGCAGAAATTTCTCAGTTCCAACAACGATCTCGATATCCTAGGTAAAAGCGTCCCCATACCAGAGTCAAGATGGAAACTCTGCTAGACAGATCAGCCAACTTTGGTTGTTTCGCATGACAAGTTTGATGTCCTCGTAATGTAATCCTTTTGAGCTAGTTCTGTTCAGCAGCACCACAGATCTAGCATATCATGCTGATTAAGATTATAGCATCACAAGTCCCAAAACACGACTAGAAATGCCTCTCATGGGGCTCAGCATGAGAAACTTTGTTGGCATGCAGATTTGCATGACAGCTCTGGGGTGGGGACGGTTTTGCTCAGGATACTCGAGCAGTTGGTGATTGAGAAGGAAACCACCTGGCAGGGGTTTGACGAGCTGGTATCAAATGCAAAAATGTCTGGGTCTCGAAGGTGGTAACTTGTGATGCTGTCTTTGGATTCCAAAAAAATCTGTATTGCCTGACTAGCAAGAGGAGTCCAGTTTGTGCTACGCGGGGAGGGCATTTCTCATGCGGAATAAGCATCAGGAAGCCCGCTAAAAATCTGTGATGCTAGGGCATGCATTACAGGCATTATGGGCCATGCAAAATATGTATGACAAACCTGGCAATCTTCCAGACCCAGACATATTTGCAATGCATAGCTGGTCCAGCAGATCAAAAAACGCATGAAAATGGCGTCCAACGTCTACAACAGCAACAACATTGTGATGGACGTGCAGCTGAAGGCCGGCGACGAGGTGACCATATGCTCTGCAAAAGTACCGTACACGTATGATAAATTGCACTCAAGCATGACAAATATCTTTCCCAACGTGAATCAGCATTACAAATTCCAATTTTGTTCTTGGCGCAAATTGTAATGCAATTTATACTAGTACGATACAATACTTTTGCAATGCATAGGCCATCTTCGCGAACAAAACCTGGGCGAATTTCATGCACAACCGGACGACGAAAACCTTGTTCATTCTCTCCGTTTTCGGCGCGCTCTTCTACTTCCCCTACATGTACTTCCGGTGCGTGAAGACAAAAGTGAAATCCTACTACCGCGTGAACAACTCCATTGCGAACTTTTGGGAGCTCATCGAGTCCAAACTCTCCCCCAACGACGGCTTCATCCAGGGCGCTGGCGTAGCCGCGACGAACCAAGGCGGTGGAGGTCTATCAATTGTAAAAATGTCTGGGTCTGGAAGAATGGAAGGCTTGTCATGCTTGTCTGGCATGACCCATGATGCTTGTAATGCATGACCCAGCATCACAGATTTTTGGAAAGCTTCCTGATGCCATTTCCGCATGACAAATGCCCTCCCCGCGTAGCACAAATGTGTCTCCTCTTGCTGGTCATGCAATACAGATTTTTTTAGACTCCAAAGTTAGCATCACAAGTTCCAACTTTCCAGACCCAGACATTTTTACACTTGATATGGTCCGAATGGCAGCAATAACGCAGGTACTTCGTTTTTCAGCGGCTACCTGGGGAACCCGACCAACAGCCAGGACCCCTCCCCGGTCAGCGGAAGTCGGACGAGCTCCATGGGCAGCTTCTTTTCCTAGAAGAAAGAGGAGGTCTTTAGCGAAGGACCAGCTTTTGTTTTCAAATTAACAACTGTTGAAATAACAGTCCCTAAAGTAGAACCATGTTAATGAAGCAAAAAATGCCGGGGGTAGTAAGTAGATAGAAAACGACCAACAGTTGGAGCAGGTCGCAGAAAATCAAAACGAGCAAACAGCAACAGCACCACATAAACGCTATTTCGAAAATGCACCCGTGTACAACAAGGTGTGCCACGGTATTTTCCTTACCGAGCACTTCTACGCTTGACTGTTTGTACCACGACCCCGCTTTCGCCCCATTCTTGAAGCCTGTACCTTATTAATTTCATCTGTACCAATGCCAATCTTTAAGTGTTCCTTTTCTGTTTGTCTAACTACATATTCCGTTGTACTAAACGTAAACCTCAAACTTGTATCAGTTTCTGCAATTCAAATTCTATTCATCTTTCTGATGCCACGGAACAGCTCGAGCAGCCGGCTTTTCAGGCTGAGCAGCCCGGCTGAGCCAACGGCTATTGGATCTCCGCGTATTTTATAAAGTAAGTATCTGTATCTCTGTATCAAAAACCTCCAGACGTTTTCTACTCCTAGTTCTGCGCACCGGTAGCGCCACTGTACCTACTACTTCGCCGATGCTGATGAATTGTGTGGCGCGCCGTGGCAGGTTTACCCGAGGAAGATTCCGCTTGTGCACACCAGTTTGCATCGATCATATTTGTTTCAAAGCAGGAGGCTGTCAAGATGGATGATGAATCGAAGCAGGGATGACATCAACTACAACTCCGCGGCGAGGAGCCAGCTAGCTATAGCACGTTGCAAGACCACACCTATCGGATACTAGGGAAATAGTGAAAAGGAATCACTCAAAAACGAACTACCAAAACGACCCTGTAGTAGTGCATGGTGGAGCAGTTGCGAGCAGTCCGAGGGCCTGCTCCCACATGAAGGCCTCCGCACTGGGACCACGAAAACTATCGCTAATAAGTACGCTCCTGCTAGTACTGCTGTGCACGACTACACAGGATGAAATAGGATCACAAACCACATTTTTTCCAACTCTTCACTACTAGAACACTTAGCGACCATGTATTGAAACCTAATGTACGAAGGAAATAAGTACGACAAAATAAGGGCAAAAAACCGGAGATAAAAGCGGCAGCTTTCGCTCGGTTTCTTTCTCGTGACGAGGTATCAATCACCCAATCGAAGCGGTGGAGCAAGTTCAAAATCCAGGCGATGCAGCATAAAAAAAATAAACCCCGTAGTGAAAAGTAGCTTCTGAAGATTTTTTGATCCAGATCACGATGCCAAATTCGGTCTTGCAACATCTGAGCAACAAGGTTTTTTTTCCAAATTGTTTGCATCTAGTAAGGCAGCAGCATGCAGCACCAAGAATCGGTTTGACCGTTGCCCGACTCGTGGAAATGACAAATCTAGAGAATACGAACAAGATCACCGACGCTCTGGCAAAAATGGATCCCTGAGTGGATGATCAAGAAGAATTCTTCGTTGAAGTGTTTTTTAAAACCATCAGCCGGCAGCTTTGCGTTTACAACATCTTCTACCAGCAGTCTAAAACTAGCCCGCATTGCTCTACTTGAGCACTTCCACTTCTTTTTACTCGAGGATCACAAAAGGTACTAGTACGCTACTGCTACAACATCAAAGTAACATCACAGCTCCTTTATTTTTAGTGCAGCCATTATACATATTACTTAATTTTTTTAATCGTCCAACCACCTGCATCTCGATATTCACCATGATGGCGTCCCTACGTAAGGTCGTCGCCGTTCTCTCTCTGCACTTTGTTTTGCAGCACTGCGCAATCACTTCTACTGGCGTGGTCCTGTACGTGCAGGGACTCCAACCGTCCGGGTCTAATCGTCGGTCCAGCTCCGCCCCAGCGCGTGAACTACCGCTGCTGGCGCCGCACACGGAAAGCGGTGCTACAGGTAGTGTGCCTGCCGATCCTCCCGCCGGCCGTCTGCCTATCAAGGAGCTAGCGCCGCATTTCGGGGCCGGCTTCGTCTCTCGCTGGGTACCCGCAGACGGGCCGCTGCCGCGCGCCATTGGCAGGGTTGTTGGCGGGCAACCGCAGACGGCGGACCCGCGCTATTTAGCGGCTGCGGAAGCGGGAAAGAGCTGTTCTACGGTAGCCTGTTGTATAAGCAATGCTGGCTGTTGCGCGGCGGCCGGCTACCCAGTTACTGCGGTGGTGTCGTCCGGAGTTCCTGCGCTAGTGGAGTGCGCAAATGGGTGTGAAAACTGTTGTATAGCGCTGGCGAGTGATGTCCCAGCAGATGATGAAGTAGAACAAGATTCTTCAGACGAAGAAGGACTACCACCAACGCAAGAGGAGATGCCGATGCCTTAGGTCTGAAGAACCTAGCCGCGCTCCTGCGTGTGTGAGAAAATCTACTGCACAGCAGGGATCGATGAGGATTTTTTCGTGTAGAATTTATTGCCACAGGACAGACATCAGCATCACAGTAGGAGAATTCTGGTTCTGCCTGCCTGAATCGCTTCTGCTTTATATATCTTTGTCCTTCGAATTCATGTTCATCTGTGAGGAGCGTCGCTTCTCTATTATCATCTTTCGAGATGATGTTACGCTTTCGCAGCTATGGTGGAGTGGTCGATCTCGTTGCTACTAGCGCTAGTTTTCAAATTTTTATACCTGTAACTGTAAGATTGTAGGACTCCTGCATGATAATCATTTACTGGGTGCGCCAAAGGGTTGTACGACTGTAGGTCGGATTGTGTGACTACAAATATATCAGTCGAGGCGGGCGCAGCAGCAGCACCAAAGCACGTACGCACCGCCTCGCTCCTGTGGAAGAGCCTCCTGATGAAGAACGTGTGAACGCAGGCACCTCCTACCAACGTTTGCCATTTTCGGAATAAGATCATACTCCCAGAACCATCAAAAGATGAAGATCATACTCCCAGAGCCAATGTATAATGTTTGCCACTTTCGGAAACGGAAGAAGATCATACTCCCAGAACCTCCATCAAAGCGACTTTATGGCGGACCTGTGTCCTCCAATCTGGTGCACTCCCGTGCACGAAGCGACAAGGATCCACAACTTCCGTTTCATATTTATTTCGTGGTTTCAGTTTGCAATAGAAATGGAACTATGTGATTTGGTGGCTGTAGGCGGTCCAAAGTGATGAATAAAGTGGAAGAAGATGAAACTGCCAGAATTTTTACATAGCCGGAGATTAGTATGTAGCCTTGTCAGACGAGAGTGAGGGTTGATAAAGGGGGCAAAGGCATTGATAAAAACAATGCGAAGCCGCAAACGCTTACGCTGCATTGATAAAAACGGCCGGGTGCTAGAAAGGCACGTGGCTAGAACGTACATACAACATGCGGCTGTGCAAAAAAGATCTTCGTCATCGTCTTCCGGCGTGGTCAATAAAATGAGTACAACCGACGTGTCGACGTACACGAGGCTCAGATCTTCATGGTCGTTACCATGGGCCGCCAGTTACGAGGATCGATCTCATCTCTTTGTATTAGATTTGAAAGTGAAATTGATATGGTATGCCTCTTGCTGCATTTCTCGTATTTGTGCGCCAGCTAGTGTCGTTCCTTCTTCACGCATTCGTGAACAGGCTTACAAGGCCTCAGCTTATGTCGCGCAGTGGGAAGGTGAACGAGTTGACAGGGGGGAAAGAAAAACGCCAGAGGGTGGGCAAGGGAAAAAATTTCTAATGCAGGGCGGGGCCAAGCCTCTGCGCCGCTTCGTGTTGAAAGAACGAAGGCGGAGCGCCATGGCGCCTTTGGTTCCCGGCGTACGTTGTGCGAGCGCGTTTCCGAGGCGGCAAACCTTAGGCCCAACAACGCAAAGCGCGGCAGCGGGCGGGCGCCAGAGGGCGGCGGAAGGTAGGAAGCAGGAGAACAACCCGCGCCATGCGCGGCGCTGGCGCGTCACGCCCCGCCCGCGCGTCTGCTTTGTGGTCCGTCTGTGACGCCTGCCGGTGTGCCCTGCCCCTGCGCGCCTTGGTGCCCCCCGCCCTTCTCCCGCGCGCGGCCTTCCAGAGCAGCGGCACGCTGGGGCCCCTGCCGCGCGCGTTGGTAGAGCGTCATAGGCCCTAGTTTCATTATGCTAATGTGTTTTCATCATCGCGTCCTAGGAGCTACGGAAGATGACAGGTTTTGTCTGTCCTCATGCAAAATAACAAAAGTGCGAATGATAATGATTTGATGTAGTTCCCGAAAAAAGCTACACTCCTGCACCAGTTCATTTTTTTCTTTGGATAAAGCTCACGTCCGCGCCCTTTGAGTAGAAAATTGCCTGCTACCACACCGTTACAGTGACCGTTGGAACCGGCGATAATCGTCGGACTGAAACGCGTATCCTGTGCAAAAGTATCGCACTCGTAGTAATCGCAGTCATGCATTACAAATCTTCATCCCAAGGTAAACCAGCATGACAAATTCCATTTGGCATGCTGAGCTAATTTGTCATGCGATTTATACTAGTACGATACTTTTGCAGTTCATAGCGCGCAGGGTGTACACGCACGAGGCCAGTTTCGCTGGACGCATGGAGTGGACGGACGTCAGCGAAACCTTTGTGCTACCCTGCAGAAAAGCACACCAATATTACCTCCCGAAAAAAAATTATATGTCATTCTGCTTTTTTGTGTCAGAAAAAGAAAAAAAATTGCCTGCTCGCCTGATTAGTGATTATGCAGGTCCGCATCACAAAGCACAGAACTCCGGCAACACAAAGTTTTCTAGGGTTGTATTTTTAACGGTTGTACTTTTCATCTCTGGGATAGGTGCCGAAGTTGGAGGCGGTGAACCCTGACACGGGTGAGAGCCAGGCAGTTGCGTGGACGCGGATGGTGACGGATATGCAGCTGGACTACTCGCAGTCCGATTACCAGGCCGAGTTTCAAAACTGGGTGAGGGCCAATTGGAAGGACGTCAGCGCGGAGTCCAGTGAAACCGTGACTTTTGACAATGCTCTGACCGCGGACTTTCTGGCCCAGTGGCACGAAGGTGTGGCACGCCCGTGGTACTTGCAGGAGCACTACTTGAACCTGGCCAGGATGTTTGGTTTGCTCCTGTGCTTGAAGTACAAGGTCATTAACAGTGTGATATCCACTGCAAAATTTTTACTATCGTACTAGCCGTACCGGTACCACTAATCGCGGTCACGCATCAACACAAATGTCAATGTCTCACTTCTTCTTTCATACCTGATCCAACGTGCCATAGTGCATTTGCATTTTTGTTCTTGAAAAAGTTTGTGATGCATTTACCATTACCGCTAGGACGAGTTACAATTTTTGCGATGCATAGCTGAGCCAGCAGTACGTGCAGTTTCGGAAGATCGCGCATCCTATGACGCAAAAACCACCGCCGCTGGGCTGAGGAGCTGCTTTGGATGAGCGTAGCGGGCGGAGGAGGCTACAGCGCCTGCAGGGTTGAAAACCTGCACAGACCCTAGGGCTCAGTACTTTTTACCGGGTTCGACTTGTTTTGATGAGACGTCGCTTTGTTTCGTTGTTTCATGATCATGCATTCTTTATCCAGTAGTACGTCGGAAATAGTACTAAACAAGCACCGCGCATGCTGAGCATTAGCATCAACCACACAGTACAACTTTAAACTCAACGCAGTACAACTGAGCACGTTTTTGTACACTTATTGTCTATTAACTAAACTCACTGTTTATAAACAAGATCAGGATCTATATCTAAGTTAGAGTTATTCCCGAGTTGGGCAGATGTCTAAGGAGAAGGACCCGAGCAAGGACCATTTTGTCGGATGAACTTGGATCAGATACGAAGGGTTGTTTTACATCGTCGTGCTAGCCTCGTTGACCAGGTCCGAGGCGGCGCACAATGACGAATACTCAATTGTGCGCCAGCTAGTGTCGTTCCTTCTTCACGCATTTGTTGTCGTCGTCCATCGTTCAGCTTTCGCTTCATCGTTTTATGGACAGGAACACTGTACTCCCACTCTTCGTGCAACATTTCGTGACAAGTTTCTTCAAAAGAAAACTCGTTCAGCTCAATATTAAGCTAGTTCTTTTTCTTTTAGTTGCTAGTTTTGCTTCTGTGAACTTACTTACTATGCTTGTGCCTGACGTTTTCGTTTTCGACTCAAGGACAGGCCCCAGGAACCGGTGCTTTGCCGCTAAGTACAACACACAAAATTATGCCGCACCACTAGCACTAACGCTAAGGTTTATTCCATTGGTGGCACTTTGGAGTCATGTGAGTAAACGATACTGTGACGGACGTTGTGCCCCCTTTTGCAACTACGGCTTCATCTAAAGGTATGTTGACGCCTCCCTCGCGTAAACTTACAGGATACAACTGATGTGATGATATTGTCACCAAGCTCGTCTGTTGCTAGTAGTGGAAGTGGTTTCTTCTTTACTTCCTAGAAAATACAAATAGCAGCACACCCCCGAGCCCGACCCTGTCGCCGCTTCGTCGTCGTCCGACTCGTCTTCGTCGGTTAATATCATCATGTTGGCCCTTCTGCACAAGGGTTCCGCCACCGCGATCCGGGAGTTGGACCGGGTTCGCAAGGAAAACAAGGAGCTGCAGCTAGAAAACGCGCGGCTGAAGCTGGACGCGAAGTTGAAAGTTCTACTGGTGAACAACCACGCCATCCGGGCGATTTCGCACACCAACGAGGCCGACCTAATCCGGAAAACGTTTGCCGCCTGGCAGAAATTTTCCGCGCTGGCGAAGGCAAAGAGGCAACTGGTCACCTCGAAAACCGACTTTTTGCTCGTGGTAAGTATCTATAACTTTATGTTGTTACTTCAAGACCATTTGCATTTTCAGGATGGTTTGCGCGTAGGTGTAGATGATCCTATTCGCACTGTAGGCCTGTATGCTTTATTTTCTGATGATAGATGAAATAAACTCAAACGAAATCAATAAAACAGCTCCAAGCTCCCCACCGGCGCGCGTTTCGCGCCTGGCGGCAGCACGTGCACCACAAGCGCCACGTGAAGTTTGAGCAGCTGAGGCGCAAATACCGCGAGGAGACCGAAACCTACGAAACCAGAATCGCCTCCTTGGAACAGGAATTGACGGCGCAGACCGGGCCGGACAAGCGGCAGCTCACCCGGCAGGTCGAGGCGCTGGACCGTGAGCTAAGCGCGGTGAAGCGGGAGAAATCTACGTTGGAAGAGGAGTTGAGCACGAAAATTACCTCCCTCCAATCCGAACGGCGCGCCATGGAGAAGAAGGTCAAACTCGCCGCGGCGCTGGAGTCCGAGGCCGTGGAAGCGCATTCCGAGGTGAGCCGGGAGCTGGACCGGCACCGGGCGTCGCTGGAGCTTTCCCGCCGCCGCTCCACCATTTCCGACGGCTTCCTGGAGGCGCGGGTGGCGGAACTGGAAACGGAACTGAAACTAGCGGACCAAGTGGTCAAACGGCTGCAGCTCACCGGGGCCCGGATCTTGCAGATCACCCGGGACAAGCAGTTGAAAGTGCAGCTGTTCTCGCACTGGAAGAACTACGCAGCGCTGCACTTCTCTACTTCGGCACAGCAAGCAGATGTTGAGGGATACAAAGACAACAAGAATTCTTATCAGACCTCCACAGGCACGACACTAGAACGCAGCAGGAATCACAGAGGCAGAAATCGTACGGGACTCAGCAAGCGCACTCGCGAGCGGCGGCTGCCGGTGCGTTTCTCTGAATACGAGCGCGTTGAGCAGGAGTTGCAGGAGACGAGAGACCTGTTGCACGACACACACACCCGGATTCAGGAACTACAAAAGGAACTGGGGGATGGCCCGCTGAAGGACCTGCAGCGTGCGGCCCAGTTCGGCGGGTCTTCGGCGCGGTACTGCGTGAAACGGTTCCTGGAAAAGTACGACCTGTCGGCGGTCATTTTGGCGTTGTTCACGCGGGTGCTGCTCCTGCAAGAGGAAAAGATGCGGGGGCCGGGTGGCGGTGCGGGCATGATGAACAGGAAAAATGCTTCCGCAGCTTTAGGCAATTATAGTAGAGACGAGGGTCAACATCTTCTGCAAAATAACGGGAAGCTAAAGTGGAACGCCTCGACGACCGTGGGAAACATGGCTTCCAACAGGGCTTTAGCGTTTCCTTTGGAGCAGGACATTATATACCGTCACGGGATCTTGGGGTATAATCAACATCCTGAATATCAAACGCGAACAGCAGTTAGACAAGGAAAATCGCAGAAGTTCATCAAAAATCGAGCACCCCCCTGTCCGGGGCTCCCGGGACATATAGTTGATTTGTGTGGGCCCCAACCATTTCGCATTTCCCCCCTGCGGAGCCCGCCCCGCCATGCGCTGCCGCTGGCATGTGTGTCGTTTTGAGTTCTCACGCCTGCGCATGTACGAGCCGAAGCGATCCCAGCACTTGCTTAACAGTCTTGCTCCGATTCAAAGACGCGCGTCTATGAGAAAACAGCTCCACAGGGTTCGAAGGTGGTGCGCGTTTACAATGAGTCGCATTGTTCCGAAAACGTTGCCGGCCCCCATTTCTTGTCCTGTCGCAGCGCGGAGCCCTTACAGTTTGCCACCTGAATCGCTCGCGCAACCCGAATAATGTAGAGCAACGCCGCCACATTCACCAGCAGAACCACCCAAAGCGCCAGGGGCAAACCAGCAAGCGCCCAGCCCGTTTCCCCGCCCCGGCCCGGCTGTCGAAAGCGCCGGGCAAAGGCGTGCCCGAAAGCGCCGCGGCCCTGTCGGAAATCGCCGGCAGGGGCGACCGCGATACCAGTGGCGTGGCCCGATGCGGTGGGTGTTGCATGTGCGGCCTCCGTCCGATGGCCGGAGGCCCCCCGAACGTCTCGCCCCAGTTCTGGAAAGGTTCTGGCAGATGCTGAAGCGCGCGGCCCTGAGCCCGCCTTCGCTGCGATCGGAAGCGGTGCCTGGCGGCCGGGGCGGCGGCCGGTCCGAAGGGGGCAGCCTGGCGCGCCCCGGCGTGGCTCCGGGGCCGCCGGCGTTCTCTTTGGCCAAAAGCGAAAAGAGCTGCTTCCGCGGCCGCCGGGGGCCCCGGCCGGGCAGCCAAAGGGGCCCCCTTTTTCGCAAAAAAAAGCAACCCCAAAAAGCACCCCCCTTGGGAAGCCTTTCCCCCACCTAAAACTGAAGAATTCCGCGCCCAAAAAAGCACCCCCCTAAAGCACCCCCCTGAGGGGCCCCCCGGCTTCGCCTTCGGACAGGAGCTCCTCCCGGTTTTCCCTTCTCGCCTTCTTTGTTTTATTGCCCCCATCCCCGCTATATTCCCAGGGCAAGCACGTCCCAAGACACCCATGGCCGCGGGCTTTTGGAAGAAAGAACGGCGGGCCGCCTCGTCTTCGCAGCAAATGCGGGCACACGGCCGCGCGCTTTTGAATCTGCCAAAAACTTTCCAGAACAGGGGCGAGGCGTTCGGGGTGTCTTCGGCTACCGGACGGAGGCCACATACGCAAAACGCATCGCGCCGGCCCGCGCCACTGGTATCGCGGCCGGCCTTGCCGGCGAATTCCGACAGGGGCGTGGCGCCTTCGGGAGCGCACGTGGCCCGGCGCTGCCGGCAACCAGGCCGGGGCGGGGACACGGACTGGGCGGCTGCCCGTTTGCTCCTGCGGCTCTGGGTGGTTCTGCTGGTGGATGTAATGTCGCTGCTCTACATTCTTCGAGCTGCGCAAAAGATTCAGGCGACAAAGTGGAAGCGTTCTGCGCTGCGACAGGACAAAAAATGGGGCCCCGGAACGTTTTCGGAACAATGGCGCCGATTTTAAACGCGCGCCACCTTCGAACGCCTTCGGGCTGTTCTTTCATGAGCGCCTATTTTTGAACCGGAGCAGGGTTCCAGAGCAAATGTTGGAGGCGCTTCGGCTCGTACATGCGCAGGCGTGAGAACTCAAAACGACACACATGCCAGCGGCAGCGCATGGCGGGGCGGGCTCCGCAGGGGGGAAATGCGAAATGGTTGGGGCCCACACAAATCAACTATATGTCCCGGGAGCCCCGGACAGGGGGGTGCTCGATTTTTGATGAACTTCTGCGATTTTCCTTGTCTAAAGCAGGTAGTCCACACTACAGCGTCCACGGAGATTCCGGCGCGTCTCCCGGACAAATTTTTAATAGCTTGGACGAGGATGAGGACTATTTTTACAACCAAACAGAAACACCACCACTCCGCAGCACAACGCTAATCCGTAACACCTCGACGGCGGCGGAAGCGCGCATCAAATGGCTGCTGAGACACTGGTCCAGGACGGGGTTGTTGGAGTCCCGGGGAGACCTGCACCAGATTGTGCAGCGGCTGCGGATCCGCGACAGCAACATGGTGACGCAGGTCCTGCTGTTACTCCTCAAATACCCGGATCACGAGAGTCACCTGCAGCCGCTGGACGCGGTGGTGCGGCGGCTGGTTTGTGGGGAGGCCAAACCGGGGGAGTTTCTGGCCAAGTGTGTCTTCTTCAACACGGACCATCTGGATCAGGAGCACGCGTTGTTCGGTTTTTACGATAGCAACGGAGCTGGTGCTTCTCCAGAATCAGAGGAGTTCTTGGAAAACGGGGGAGACGAGGCCGAAGGTCGTATTCGAGCAAGTCCAAGAGGTCCTCCGAACTATAATCGTACCAGACCCGCCCCGGAGGCCCGAAACCGAATAAAAGGCGGCCCAACATCAAGCGTTTTCAGTCCGCGAGACCGACGCACTGGGGTGGTGTCAAGCCATGCGGGAGGGAAGGACTTTTACGACCGTTTGGTGCAGAATGCGTACTCGTCCTTACAGAAAACTAGGTACGCCATGTGGGACCTGGTGAATGTGTGAAAACGCACGGGTCGTGCGCCACGATGAAGGCGAACTCTCTGCTGGCGTTATAATATCTTTGTCAAACTTCTAAGGGGCTCCACCAGCAGCGCTACTACAGCTGCCCCTACTGCGTTTTGACAAGTCATCGAAGATGCGTTTTGATTCGTGTCGTGCTATGTACTTATGCTCGCGTTTCGAATTGCAGTTGTACTCCTAGTATCAAATACAGAAGTACTCAAACTTCGTGCTTTCAAGTTTGAAACAGCGACAAGGTCCTTGATGGTGTTCGAAAAGAGAAGGTCTTCTCTTGTTGATGCAGTTGTGATTGAATCTGGAGGGTGAAGTTCTCTGACTAAGCGAAGAGACGCACCGTGCAACAATAGAAGATGGCCATGGCCATGGCGATCGAACAAATATAAAAAGAAAAAAGATCGATCATGATCCAAGACCTGAACCAAATGGCCTGGCTCGTGAAACATTTACCCTGTCCTTGTACTACCGTATGAAAAGGCCTGGCATGATACACACTTCTGAAATTCTCTGTAGAACGATCAAGATGGATCTCGAAGCCACCAGCTCCGAAGACGATCAAGATCTCAAAATCTGTATTAAACGATCAAGTGCAGATCTGTTCTTCTTCTTCTTCTTGATCCTTCCAAAAAGTACAATATTGAAGACGTTAGAAGACAAGGCTGCCGGCGAAGTTCAAGTCGTGTCAGTACTACAGAAATACACCTACTTGCTTCCAATTGAAACTAGACAGCGACTTCGAGTAGAAGCCTAGCTATTGTAGCCCTACCCATTTGTTCCCGACAACGAGCGTACGGCTTTAAAAGAACGTCGATCTCCCTTGGCTGCACATCAGTACCCCACCATAAGTACTTTTACACGGCGACTCATCTAAGCCCATTGTCGCAATAAAGTTGTACTTGCAATCTCTATTAATTCAGCGACACATCAAAAACCTTCTCGACGTAGCAACATGCCGCAACACAACGCTCCCACCTGGTATGGAGAGAAAAAAGTTTGTCACAGTCACTACCTTGCAGGTTTTGCATTACAAATTTTTTCAGAATCACAGCTTTTCTTTGTATTGCATGAGCACTAGGGAAATCCCTTATGAAGTTTGGCTGTGATGCATTTTTACGCATGACAGAAAATTTTGCATTGCAAAAATGCGCATGAGTGATCGTGACGAACTTTTTTTGTTTGATACCTGGTCCACGGCGGAGCAGGAGATTGTCCGGGACGGCCTAGCGCAAAACATCCGGCTCGGAAGTTGTAGTCGGGACTCCTCTATCCTGTGCAAAAGTATCGCACTCGTAGTAATCGCAATCATGCATTACAAATCTTTATCCCATGGCAAAGCAGCATGACAAATTCCATTTGTCATGCTGAGCTAATTTGTATTGCAATTACTACTAGTACGATACTTTTGCAGTTCATATCCTCGCCTTCTGCGCTGTCGTCATCTTCCTTCCACGTCGAACACGATGTCATTTCCTCCGCCCACGGGTCGGCCTTTGTCGCGAGTAAAGACACCAGACTGGTCGTCGGGTTAAAGGCGCAAGCGGAACAGAGAGCGAACAACTGTTCTGCTTCATCAACAAAAAAACCAACTACCACCCAAAATCTCCTGCGAGACTGCCTTTCCCTAGAGGTGCAGTTTCTTCCCGGCGTGCAGTCGGCGTATTTCCACAACGCCGACGCGGTGGCACAGATGCTCCGGAAATTTGTGTTGCCAGTTTTGGAGCAACAACCGGAAGATGTTGAACAGGAAGACGTAGAAACAACTACGGGACCAACTACTACGACACGCACTTCATTTCTCAACCCCCCCCTCGCCCGGTGCCTGGAAACCCTCCGCCAGGCAGGCTTTGCGTTGACGCTGCAGTTCCAAGTCGAAATTTCAGAAGCGGGTGTGGGGTTGCTAGACGCCGCCAGTGTGGGAATCGGGGCCTGTTTGGAGAGTTTCGAGATGCCGGTGTTGGGCATTGAGTACGACGCGGGAAGGACCCGGGTGGTGCCGGAACAGCTGCGGGAGCAAGGAGATAAAAGCCACGGAACGATAAATATTGACGACAACATGATGCGGTTCGACGAGCATGCGATTGCCAGTTTGCTGCCGACCGCGAGAACCATGGCGGTTTTTGGAAAAAGAACGGAACAGCAAGAACAGCATCAAGAACCACCAGCAGTCGCGGCCAGCACAGGAGCTGCTGGTGAAAAAGAAAAACATCATCTGCAGATCATGAATAAAACGTCAAAGCAACACGGTATCGTGTTCAACCCGAGTCCGGAAGAAGCGGGCTGTTGCCCCTTGTGGATTGCTTTTGTTTCGCGGAAGCATGGACTCACCGGGCTACAGGGGCCTTTTGGCGAGACCCGAGAGGGAATTCCGCCGGAAGTGATTCTGCAGATGGAGGAAATGTTTACCGCGACCGAGGGTGGGCCGCGTGGGAACAGGGATCGTGCTGACGACGTGAACATCAATATGGAGTTTGTTGATGAAGAGGATGAAGATGTTGTGCAAGATTCTCCTACCATGGACCAATCATGAAGAGGCATAAATGAAGTCGCGCGAGGAGAACGAACTGTACAAAGGTAAACTGCAACCTGAACCTCAAAAAAATCCTTTCATCTCTGCTTGACGTATTGTTGAAAAAACGGATATTTTCACCTCAGGGATGTTGTGACAGGCGCTTTGCACCATAAGCTGTTATGACGGATGTTGCGCAACTGCAACGGTGTTCGGCGATAAAATGATTTTATCGGAGCTATGTATAATACTTTGTGCTTACTGCATCACGACCGATTTTGTGCAATGGGTCGTACTTCTACTACGATTAGAAGTTGAAATGAACATCGTGAACCACAACCAACATATACACCTTGCCGTTCTAGCAAGCGCTTTCCAGCTTCTACTGCCATTTTATCGATCATATCGATGTATTTTCATTGTGTTGACGGCTCTTCAGGCTGTCGTCCCAGCTGGTCACATTAAAATGAGCAAGAGAGAAAACTCAATTTTTTTACTGCGACAGAACGAGCAGTTCTATTACTATTTTTAGCCTTTACCTTTTGACGTTTTGACATAATTCGTTTTATCCGCCGCATTTTCGTAAAATATGGCCAAGCAAGAGCCTTCAGTAGAAGTTGCTCCAGCAACCTCCTTATGAACTGCAAAAGTATCGTACTCGTATAAATGCATTACAAATTTCCTCAGCGCGAGAAATGTATTTTGTAATGCGGACTTACCTTAAGAAAAAATTTGTAATGCGTGATTGCAATACGAGTGTGATACTTTTGCACAGGATACTCCTCGTCGTTCTTCCCCTGCGTTTCTCTTGCCGTTCATGACCCGCGGACTGGTTTACTGGAAAAGCACATCATCAACCGCAAACACCCGCTCCCCCACGACGTTCTCATCGACATCCAGTACGCGGGCATTTGCCACAGCGACATCCACCAGGCACGGGCGGAATGGCCCATCGACTGCATTTTCCCGATGGTACCCGGGCACGAGATTGCGGGGGTGGTGGAGAAAGTTGGGAAGAGCGTCACGAAATTCAAGGTTGGGGAAAGGGTGTCCGTCGGTTGCTTTGTCGATTCCTGCCGGGATTGCGTCAGCTGCCACGACGGCGTCGAGCAGTATTGCATGTCGCGGAAGAAGGGAAAAAGCGAAAAATTCGGTGCCATGTTCAAATTGAAGAATCTTGCGACCTACAACTGCTGCGTTGGGGAAGAGATGGCAGCGGAAAAAGGATTGCCGGATACGGTATTTCTATTTTATTTTACATGCGTTTGCGTCGTGCTCGTGGTGGTGGAGGTTTATTGTCGTTGTGTCCTTATACTTATTTTTGTCATGCTACAAAAGTTCCGGTCCTCCCTCGTCACACCAGATCCTCTACGGTGGCTACTCGAAGAAGATCACGGTCGACGAGAATTACATCATGCGGATCCCGGACTCCCTCGACTTTGCGAAGGCCGCGCCCCTGGCCTGTGCCGGGATCACGACCTACTCTCCTCTGAATCACTACGGCGTGCTGAAGGCCGGAAAAGCGTTCCGCGTGGGCATCATCGGTGTGGGCGGACTCGGCGCCATGGCGGTGAAGTTCTGCAAAGCGGTCGAGAACGAGACGTGGTGCATAAGCAGCAGCGAACGGAAGAAGGAGTATTGCCTGAACGAGCTCCAAGCGGACGGCTTCGTGGTTTCCTCTGATAAGCACGAAATGCAGAAACTGGAGCACACGTTTGACTTTCTGCTCTGCACCATCTCCGCTGATTTCGAGTGGAGCGGGTACTTGAATTTGCTGAAGCCGCAGGCAACCATCTGTCTGGTCGGGTTGCCCCCGAACAAGTGCCAGATCAAGCCCTTCGACTTCGTCGCGCGCCGGATCAAAATCGTTGGAAGCCTCATCGGCGGCATCGCGGAGACGCAGGAGATGCTGGATTTCTGTGCGAAGCACAACATCGCGTCCGACGTGGAAATTATCGCGCCGAAGGAGATCAACCGGGCCTGGATGGAGTTAACCAAGAACGCGAATCGGAAGGCGCGGTTTGTGATCGATTGGACGTGCGAGCCGGTGGAGGGCGGGGACTGGGAGATATGAAATGCAAAAGCATCGTATTCATCGTATAAATTTAAATGCATTACAAATTTTCTCAGCATGAGATGAAATAAAATTTGTAATGCTGATTTTCCTTGACAAAGAAATTTGTAATGCAAGAGCAGCATTTATACGAGTACGATACTTTTGCACAGGATAGGAAACGGAGAAAAACAAAGAGCATTACAATCACGTGATACACCCAGACGCCACACTGTTCGGAGCACCACCACCGCCTCCGGGGACTACACAAGGTGGTGGTGGTATCACCGCCGGGCCGGTTCGGGGAGGTGGGGGTAGAACCAGCAGGGGGGGCTGCTTCCGGCTGTAGTTTCGGATCATGTTCAAAATTTATTCTCCGCAAAACGAAGATGTGCAGCAGATGCGGAAAATTGGCTGTTTGAAATATTAAGTTTTATATAAATGATATTGCTAGGACTGACACTGAGTCATTTCCAGGCTAAAGTGCTCGTTTTTCAGGCGGGGTTCAGTCCGTGACGTCTTGGTATAGCTTAGGAAAAATCCAAATCGACACGCTATAATCTTCTAGAGTCAAAATAAAACACAAACGCCCAGAGATGATGATTGCAGACAACTACATCATGCAACTGAATTTGCAAGAAAGTTTCTCAGCTCTGGACACTAGACAGAAATCTGTCGTGCACTGAATAGATATTTTTGATTTTCCTCATCCTGAATGGAGAACAGGTAAAACAAATTTGGGTGTTGTGCTTTTCGGATTCCAAGAGAACCAGTTGCGACTGTCCGGCAGAAAAACAACTGTAATCAACAAATTGGAATGTTGAGGATCAAGATGTTGATGTCGGTGTAGTGTGCATGATTTTTTTCTCGCCGGACACCGTCCTTGAGAATCGATCCCGACACAGTGACGAAAATCTGTCTAATCCTAAATGAAGAAAAGTACAATTTTCCTGGTGCTCGTCGTTGACCTTTGTAGCGCAGGAATGAGGATGTCGGCAACAACAGATGAACTTTCACACCATTATGCGCAAAACGTGATGCTCACCTTAGCCGGCCCCGGCGCCGCCCGCACTGATAATTATACCCAGGAGCAAAGCGATAGCGACTAAAAAATGGACGATCCAGCAGTTGCAGCAACCACCACAACCTCCGTCTCCAACAAGCCAAATTTCTCCGGGCGCACTTTGGGTTCCTGCGTCCTCCCGGGATCCTCCTCCCCAGCGAGAAGCATGTCATCACAGCCGTCCAGCCCGAAAATCTCCCCCGGGCGGCAACACCAACAGCGAACAAAAAGAATCGGCGTTTTAGGAGGCAGTTTCGACCCAATCACGGAAGCACACTTGACCACCGCGGCGGGAGTGGTGCAGGCGGGTTGTGTAGACGAGGTGTGGCTGCTGCCGTGCGGCGCCCGGCCGGACAAGCCGTCGTTGAAAACACCGGTGAAGGATAGGGTTCTGATGTGTCATCTGGCGGTCAACACCCGGTTCGATGGCGCCTTCCCGATCCGGGTCTGCGAACTCGAAGCGGACGCGCAGACCTACATTCCGACCTTCGAGGTCTGGAAGGAACTGACCAAGCAGGCGAACATCAATAACGACCACAAGACCGAAGTCTACATCATCATCGGGTCCGACTTGATTCCGACCTTGCCAAAGTGGAAATTTGCGGAGGAGGTCTTCGAGCAGGTGCCCTTTCTCGTGTACGCGCGCGACGGGTATGAAATACCTGGTAGCAAGCCTAGCACTACTAGTCCGAAACAACAACAAGGACAAGGTAGTACTATTAATGGGAATAAAAACGCAGCGACATCATCTCCAAACAATATCCGGTGGCCCAGGCGCGCAGAGGTGATCAAGCCACCTACGGGGATGCATTTGTGCACGAGCAACGGGTCCTCATCGGAGGTGAGAAACCGAATTCGGCAATTTGATGCAGCGACAGGTGGTGGGGCTTTGCTACGAGATAGAAACTTGCATTGCGTGGCAGGCTTAGTGCCACAGGCTGTGCTGAATCACATTATGCGGGAAAATCTGTACCGTACATAGAAGAAGTCGTTGGTGCAGTTGTCGTTCTTCTTTCTTCACATCTACTAGATGCCGTACCGGATGCACGATTTGAAAGCGGCAAGACCACAACGAATTTACAAGCAAACGACTAGTACTCGAAGGCGGCGTTACAAGTTGCAAACACCGTGCTTCGAGTTTTTTTTTGTGTTCCGACGAACGGACTTCGACGATCGCGATTTAGCAAGGAGCCCATGCGTGGTGCCTGCGCTTCAATATTGAAGCTGAACTACCATTGCGACTAGGTGTAGATTGACACTAGCGCCCCAGTGTCGAATGCTGATCAGTGCCTCCGGCTGCTGTTTGTTCCATCCGAACTGAACGAGGAAAAGCGTCCGTGATTTTGAATCATAAAACTCAAAATTTAAATTTTCTTTTCCAGTCACTGTCACAGTGGAATCACTATCACGAGCTAACCTGGTCTTGAACTTCGACGCCACATTTTAGTTTCTAGCAGCGAGTTACGTCAGCGATTGTACAACTGCTCCATCGTATAACTACGGATCTGTTAAAGTTAAACGGAAACATTAACATGCCCGGAGACCAGGCGCCACTTGCGGCGCACCCGCACCAGCTCGGGACCGCTACCGGTGGACCGGGTGCAGATTTTGCGACTTTGCTGCGCGACACACTTGTGGCTCCGTTTCTGGACAAAGTCGAGGAGGTGCAGGGGGACGGTCTTCTGTATTTCGTTTTGGCCGATATCGGAATCGGCGGCCACGGCTACGTCTTTCCCATCGACAGATACAGCGTCACGCGAGGGGCGTCTGGCGCTTTGGTTCGCAGGCCGGCAGGACGTGTGTACTCGGTTTGGTTTTTCCGCGGCGACGGGGATCTCAATGGTGGGGATTCGCCCACGTTGCAGCAGCTGCAGGCCAAGTGGGAAAGGGAGACGGACAACGAGCCAGATCACGTTCTCCTTGGACCATTCCGGGCGCGCTTCGACTCACTGGAGAATGTGCAGCGCTTCATCGAGAACTGTATCGTCAACATGATTAGGGAGCGCGCGTACAGGGGAGGAGAAGAGCAACCTGAGGGCATCACGAAGTTCGATGAGATGCCGTTGGGACTGTTTGTTGTGGACCGCCGAACCCCCGAGAACCACGTGGCGCTGTTGGCCGGGCCAAGCGCCTACCGCATGCCCGTTCTCGGTGAGCTTGCTGGGTTTTTAAAACTCATGGATGGCTACCAGTCACCACCGCCAGACGGGTTGTAGCATCAATGCTGCCAGAACTGTGGTAGTGGTGCTCTGTGCCCACACAGCTCGTCCTCGTGCTCGCGGGATCTCCTGGTTGGAGTAAAAAGACCCGATTCTCATTTCCGGCGCATGTTGATCTTTGTGGTTCCACGCCCTGCAGTCCTCGAGGGGTCATCTTGATATGAAGCCATTATGTCCTGGTTTGGACTCGTCCCACCTCGCAGAAAACACAACGATTTGAGCTTGTAGATTTGAGCTTGTAGATGTGGGTTGGTGGCTGAACAAAGACAAAAGACGAACCAACTCCAAGTGCTGGGCTCCCCAAGCTTCCTCTTGGAAGTAGAGATAGTCGGCTGCGTGCATGGTTTTGCGCTAGTGCTGGTCGTTTTTTGCTCGGGATGATTGGTGTTCGTCTTTACCGCGTCTGCAAGAACATCACGTCACTGTTCTTTCTGCAACTTCTATCGTATCTTTTCATTCAGAACAGACTGAATAAAAATCTGACTTTTAACCGACCAGCACCAAGTAGAAGAATGTGCCCCACGTCGAGCATGAAGAAATATGCGACTTGGCGTGGAGTTGAGATCCCAAAAGAATTACTTACGCTATCAAGTAGTGTTGCGACGGAGCCGTAGCGCAGCTTTTTCTATTCCTGCGGCCTCCAACAACATAAAGAAAGAAACTTGTCTTCCGAATAAACACGTTTCTCTGTGTCTCCTTTTTTCCCTCAATATATAGTATATATTGAGGCATGGACAGTCGTGTTCGTATATTATACGAACACGACTGTCCATGCCGCTTGTACTGAGTGTCCAGACTTAGACAGTTTCACTTTCAGTCACACGTAGTATAACAGCATCGAATTATGCGATTTTCAGTAGAAGATGAAGTACATGACTTACAGAACACGGAGATGAGCAAAGGTAAAGGTTTTCGGTAGCATAATTTTTTAGGAAAAGGACAAAACCTTACGTCCCAGCGCACGGCCCACCAGGTCGCTCATTTGAAGTCTCTCCCTCAAACATGAATACCGAAGATTGAGACTGTCGAAAAAATGAGCCTTTTCAGCGGTTTAAATGTTGTGCCCAAAACGGCGGCAGCGGCCCAGGCGTCGCCCAGTGTTGCCGAGCATGCGGACCCCGCAACTGGCGTGACAGCAGGACAACAACAAGCGCCAGCACAACCACCGGCAGCTGCGCCTGCGCCTTCAGCATTCTCTTTCGTAAAACCGCCCACACCGACGAATGTTGCTCCTCCTTTCGCACCGCAACCAAGGGCAGCTGCTGGTGGCGGCACCGCCGCCGGCCCATCGGAGCTGTCCTCCATCTATCCACCACCAGGAGCAGCAACTTCGGCCTCCCCCGGCATCAACATGGTCCCACCAATCGACACCAATCTGGCGCTGTCCCGCAGTAACTCCAACAGTACGGTAAGGACCGAAAACACAGTTTCTGTTGTTGCAGGAGTGGAAATAAAATCAAACCTCCACCAGCAGCAGTCCACCGTTGTCCCCGTAGAAGTGAATCCGGAGCTAATGCTGCAACAAGGACAGCCGCGAAAGAAAACGCGCAGAGCCAACGCACCCGGGTTCCTCGCGAAGGCTTCTGCGCCCTCGCCGGTCGCCGCGGCGGCGGAGGCAATGCATGTGGCTGGAGCTGCTCCTGGAATGGTGCCGACCGCGAACGGAGGAATAAGTAGGCCTCCGCAGCCCCCGCCTGCGCCACCTGCTGTGCCGCAGTACTCATCCAAGTCGAAAGAAGGAGAAGACGAAAATGATCATGACCACGACGACGAGCGAATACGTACAGATGAAAATGAAAATAGCAGCCAGCCCGTCGTGGTAGGTCCGACGATTCTGACCACCAACGCAGCTAACACTCCCGGAGGCGAAAGTGCGAAATCTGCGTCCACTACAGGTCCAGGAGGATCTACTACGCAGTTACCACTACCAAGCACAACAGGACAAGCCGACACAAGAACTACAGCCTCTTCCTCCAAACCCCATCCACCTCCCGTGGAGGAACAGCCCACGCCGTCTGGCGGCGGAGGTATGGTTTCGTCTATGTTTTCCTTCTTACGCGGCGCGGTAAGCAGTAGCGGATCTTCGTCCACCACGGCGGGAGGTGGTGTCGCCAGTACGGGCATGACGCCACCGCCGTCCGGATCGACAACAACGACAAGTAAACAGAGCACGCCGCCGCCACCACCACCACCGCCGCCAGTCACTAGTATGATGAACAACAATACTAGCAGTGCTGCAAGTGCTGGGACAATGCCTGGAACGCCGGTGAATATTAAAGCAGTAGCAGCACCCTCTGCCTTCGGTTTCTTGCAGGCCCCGGCGAGTGCGACGATGGGGCAGCAACAAGGAGGAGGATCTTCTACCACTTCCGGTAGCGCAGCGGCTAATACGCAGCAGCACTATTCCGTTCCGCTCGGAGGGTCAGCAACAAGAACAGCATCATCCTCGGACGTCAGGCCGTCGTCCCCTGCGGCCGTGTCCTCGACCACAAATGCGGGAGGGATGAATAAAACGTTGGACCAAGAAATCGCCAACGTTTTCAACTGTGCCGGGCTGCAGCATTTGTTTGTCAAGGTCAAAGCCGTGCACGAGAAGGAGGAGCAGGCCACGCTGGAAAGACTCGAGTTGCAGCAAAAGGGACTGCAGGAGGCGCAAGCCAAGGTAAGTCTGAGTCGTGCTAGGTAGGGTTTACGACCACGTTGTTTCTATTGATTCATCTGATGCGTTGCAGCACTGCTCGTATGTGCCTGTACTTGTACTTCTACACCAGAAATGTAAGCAGGAGGACAAGCACAGCTCGCGTTCGTCTCCATTGCATTTAAAACTCGAAGACATATTGTTTGACAGCAAGAATTATGGAACACAACGTCTACTTCATACAAATCACGCACGACCAGATTCACGCCCTCGAAAGCGAGTTGGCCAAAGCAGAGGAGGAGCAGTTAGCGTTGTGTGAAAGTGAAAAATTCGCGGAGGCCGAGCTGGTAACGGACCGGATTGAGCGAATCAAGGGCGAAATTGTGGACACGTCGAACCGAGGAAATAACCGCAGCACTGAGTTCTTGCAGGAGCGCGAGTATCTGCTGTCCTTATTTCGGCGAATGGTCGTGATGCTATATGTCAAGGCAGCTTATGGTGGATCAAGCACGCTAACGTTTTTCTGACTGTGGTTGTTTTTCATCTCGATGCCCTGCTCGCTGTGAGCTCACTCTAGGCACCGTAAAGAAGCTTTTGCAAGTGGTTGTACTCCTACTAACTCTGCTGAACTACATCCTACACTACTATATCAACAACATCATCATCTTCCACCAGGTCTCTGTCCCGGGCCCGGCGCGTTGCGGCACTGCAGCTGGCCAGCCACGTGGGCGCGCTGCTGAACAAGGCGGGCCTTCTGAAAGAAGAGGCGGAGTCGTACTTTGCGCGGCAGCGCGACACCCTGGAGACGAAGATTTCCACGGAAACGCGGCGGCTCCGCGCGGAGAAGCAGCGCATCGAAACGAACCGTGACTACAACCTGCGCGAGTCCACCCATTTGGCGGAGGAGCGACAGCAGATCGACAACGCGATCACGTCGCAAACGGAAACGTTTCAGGACCAATTAACTCTGGCGGAGGGCAAGGAGAAGGTTCTGCAGGAGGAGATAGCGGAGCTGCAGGCGAAATTGGCGCAGAAGTTCTCGGAGCTTTCCGAGGTGCAGGCAAGCATCGGCGACAATCGCATGAAGATTTCGACCGTGCAGAGCAAGTTCACGCGGCAGTTCGAGAGGATGACGAAGACGGAGTCGCGGCTGCTGGAAAGCAAGGCGGAAACGAAGCTGGACGTGCAAGCATTGCAGCAGGCAGTGGAGGACTGGAAGGTGGATAAAAAAGCGCTGAAGACCATCGACAAGCGCAAGGTCTTCGAGCTCGAGAACCTCACCACTGAAGAAACGCAGATGGCCCTGGTGCTGCTCGAGGTCGAGGCCTATCTGGTCGCACTGGTAGGAGGAGGGGCAGCGGCTGAAGGGACCACGGCCACGGGCGCTGCCAGTAGCACAAGCGCAACGGCAACATCATCAACGTCGTTGGCCATGATGAAGACCACGCCGAGTTGTAAAACTTCGCCAGAGGAGGCTTCGCTTTTGAGCCAGACCGCGAGCTATCAGCAGCGGCTCTCTGCGGTTGTGTCCACCTTGGCAGCAGTAAGGGGCTCATCAAAAACTTCTTCAAGACCCGAGCAGAACGATGAAGAAGTTCTTTCGCCCCCTCCTGCGGGCAATGAAGACGACACACCGGCAGGCGGTGTTGTTGTTGTACCAGACTCAACTAAAAGCCAGACACAGCAACTCCCTCTGCGCAACAATCTTGTCCTGCTGCGTAAGGCGCTGGACGACAGTCAAGAAACCTTCCGCCTCGCGTCCAGCGATCTCGCTGAGAAGCGATGTCACGTGCAGAATTTAGAAGCAAAGGTGAAAGCACTAGGCTTGGAAGATTGTACGACCAATCCGGGGGACGAGAATTCCAATGCAACCCTTTCCCAGACCGAGCTGTTTCAAATCGAAAAGGACAAACTGGAGGCCGAAAAGAAGCTCGCGATCGCCGCCCGGAATTTCAAAGAGGCTGGACGGCTCACCGCAGAAGCGAAATCGCTGGAGAAGCGAAAGCAGGACTACGAGGAGCTGCAGGAGAAGAAAAAGCTTGAGCTGGCGGAAACGCAGCAACTCCTGGTGGAAAAGCGGGCGGGGTTGGAAGCGGAAGAAAAGGAGGCGAAGGCGAAAGAGGCCGACGCTGACATCTGCGAGTACCTGGTCACGGAGGCGGTGTTGAGCCGGTTGAAAGGTGGCGGCAATGCTAGAACAACGTCGGAGGTCGTGCAACACGGTCGTGAGGGGACCAAGAAAAGCGCTGGTGCGCCAGTATCTACTCCAGCGTCAGGCGGCGTGGGTGGGTGTGTTGAGGAAGCTTCTCCACCGGCGGAAGAGCCTGTTCTATTACTCTCTAACATGAAGACCCAGACCGCGAAAGAGTGCGAAATGTTGCAAAAACATCTGGCGTACCTGGGCCAAAAAGTGCTGCAGCTTTCTCTTCACACGGGTGGTGCAGCGACAGCCACAGCCACGGCTAGTAGTACCGCTGCGGGCGGACAAGACGCGAAGTCTTCCAACGCGCCCGTGCTCGAGCACATCTTGAGTGACAAATTGGAACAAATCGCTGCAGATGCAGAACAAGGGGACGAGAAATCAGCGGAACAAAGAGCGGAAGATGCTCGCAAAAAGAGCGACAAAAAGAGTTCTTCGCCACTCTTTTACCTCTCGGACGATTCCGATTCGACGTCGAAGCGACAAGCAGAACTTGGTAAGCAGATCGAGGCGCTGTGGGCCAGCCTGGTCGGAGGAGTTGTGGGCGCAGGAGGATCTACTTCACGCGGTGTCGCGGTCGTCACCACAGCTGGAACGGCAACGAACGCAGGAGGAGGACAGAATGAGGACGGGGCGGTGAGCGACGACGAATCGGATGTCGGTGCGGAGGAATTTTTGATTTCTGAGGAAATCTCGCATGCAGCACCAGGTGGAGCGGTTGTGGTTTCAGAAGTCGAAGCCTCGTCCTCCTCCCCTGATAAAGTGGTAAAAATGAACCAGGAGCACGAGCAGACACTTGTTCTTGGTGGCGCGCCGCCACCGCCGACCGATGTTCCCGCGAGCGCCACTGCAAAGAACAGTGAGCCAAGTGAAACGCCAGACCGTGGGCAACAAGATAAAAATCTGCGACAGAATGTTGATTTTCCACCAGCTAGTACAGCCCAAAGTGATCATGTTGGTCAAAAGGGCGATAGTGACAATGTAGCAGAAGGAGCAGCTGCGGTGGAACATCAAAGAGTGCAAAAAGAGTTATCTTCGCCAGCAGTGCAGCCAGCTGAAGGAGATGAAAACGAAAGAGCAGCGCCTCCTTGTCCTCCTTCTGCTGTAACAGATGCGACACGGGTGGTGATACATCAAGAACATCACCAGCCCTCCATCGAAGACGACCCCGAGCTGCTGGCTCGGAAAATAGAGCTTGAACTCACTATTGCCGACGTGGTTGAGACTGTACTGCCGGACCTGGAGGTGGCGATCAACGACTGTATAGAGAACGAGCGTATCGTCCGGTGAAAGTAGGTGTGTCCTTCTCGTGAGCGACTCCGAGCGAGTTGTTCATGTTCTTGCAAAGTACTTACTACTGAATCGCAGTGCTGCTGCTCTGCTTTCTTTTGTTTGTATGTTGACAAAGTGCATTTTTACACGTAAAAGTAACTCACTGCTTTTGCCTTGCATAGCGAAATTTGAAAAAGCGGACGAGTTAGAAGCGCAGAGGTTGGAACAGCAGCAAAACCTTGCCAGCATGCAGACCGAGCTGCGAAAACTCCTAGCCGATGTGAAGCCTCCAATTAAGCAGGAAAACCACCACGACGAGATCGAAGCTCCGTCTACCCCGCAGGAACTACGAAAGGTGGTTTTACAGGAGGGTGCGCACGAAGCGGCCGAAGATGAGGAAGGTGAGAGATCAATTCCAAGACAACCAAGCACCGCGGACGAGTCTAGTAAAGGAGCAACAATATCGCCAGTTGCGATGAATACTACAACAACCGGATTGATTTCGTTCATTGACGATGATGCGTTGCAGACGAACTTCGATGTTGGCCTCGGCACCGCCAGCCTGATCACCAGTTCTACACCAATAGGCGGGCCCGATGCACATGCACATGGTGCAGGTGCACTGCAAGAAGAGGACAACCTTTTGCTCATTCCGCCTGCAACTGCGAATACATCCTCAACAGCTACGGAAATCCTGTACTGTGCGGACCAAACCCGAATCTTGGAGGAGGTCTTCGCGCCCTCACCGGCCCTGACCGACCACTCATCCGCGGCGGCCAACGAGCTCTATTTTCTGGAGGAATTATGACTTTCGCTTTTCCTTAGCTGCTGATCATGCTGATGCTGGCTAGGACGAGGTCAAGAACAGGTGCTGGCGTGGTTCCTTGATCAGTGTCACGCTACAATACAGCGACAGTGCCGGCAAAGGAAACCACGAGAAAACCAGGAGGGGCAGATGAGACATGACAAAACCAACGGTGTCATTCGATGTCCCAATTGCTGCAACGCTCGAAAAAAGTTTTTGAAGAGTCAATTTACCTTGAAAGTATCTTTTCTCCGAATCGGAAGCGGAAGGTAATTTCTGATATTACCTCATTGAGACTTTCACGGCACGGTTGCGAGGCTTTACATGTGCTAGTAGCGACACCGACATAACAGCGACATAAGTCAAAAACTTTTCTTCCTGGAACGACACTGAACATCCATGCAGGCCCGATTGTTTCCTGGAGGCTGCTGAAGCTTCATTCAAAACGATTTGGTTTGGCCTCGCCGTTGTGCAGCATGCGATGTTCGATACTGACGTATGACCTGCAGTCGTCGATCTTTAAAGATTGCAGTGACTGAGCTGGTTCGTGTTGCGTTTACCTTTACGATCTCCCGAAGAATGCCTCCCCCGATAGTGCAAGCAAGGTTGTTATTTGGAAGTATGTTTCGGAGGTTCATCTTTACATGAAAGTGAGACAGAGGGTCCCATTGAAACGGAAAACCCAAGTCGATCAAAAAGTTCTTGGGTGCATGCGGGCGTGCCGCCGTGTGGCTGAATTCTCTGATCCAGCAAGGCGCTGCATCAATATCGGAACGATATCTTCTGCTGCTCGAGAGAAAAAAATTAGACCCCCTTCTTAGTTACTTTTCTATTTGGAAAAGCGAAAAGCTTGGGCCAATACATCGATCAAAACCTTTCCGCATAATTAACCCTAAGTACTGCGAGGACGAGTACATCGCTTACATTCAATTATACTGAGCGAAATTGATTGAAACACCAAAATCGCATCGCCATCATGTTCGGGCCATCCTCGTCCAAGTCGCACCTGTTGACCACAGGGTCAGAGACCGGACAAGGCCCGTCCTTCATTGACGAAGGAGCGGACGCGTCAGCCAGTCTCTCGACGTCCTTGAACCCCCACGCCTTCGTGCTGCAGCACTTTGCGCAGGCGACCGGGAGAGCAGATCAAGATCATGTTCTTGTTGACCCTACCAATACAACAGGAGGTGTTCATCAAGGAACCTCGACTTCTGCCACGGCAACAACTACTTCTCTGCCCTCCCTCGCCTCGCGCAATCTGCTGCGTCGACAAGTCTATGCGGCGCTGGACGACTGCACGGCCCAGCAGCAGCGGGACATATACGAGGCAAACCGAGCGGAAGATGTTGCAGCTTTATCCTCTACTAACGATGATCCTGCTCCGCAGCCGAAAGACGAGGCCGAGAGAAGCCAGATGCAGGCACAGTGGTTCCAGAAACAGTTGCAATGCGAGTCGTATGCGGGCGGTAATAAAGGTAGAATGTCCACGTCCACGACGAGCTATGACCTGGAGAGAAGAACGTGGCTTCAAACACTTGTTTTCATGTTCCTACGATTCTATGACTTTATCCGGTTCTTCTTTGTCTTCTTTCCCGCGCTGGCCGTCGGGATGGTGCCGGCGGCTCTGGTGGGAATTTCTTGCCGCGTTTTGGTCAACCCTGTTTTGCGTCACGTGTTTAAAATTTCCGAGCACGACATGCCGAACGTGAAATTTCTCGCACCGCTGCTGGGCGAGGCGCTGGCTTCCGCGATCGGCTGCGAGGCCGTTGTGGAGGGTTTAGAGCACCTGGCAGAGGTCAGAGGGCCGGTATCGGGTGGACAGAACAAACCACCGTCCTTCATCGGAGCAACGTTGCAGTCCTCGCCTGGGCCAGAAACAGAATACAGTCACGTACTCGACACTACTTGCTCTCTACTTTGTTTCTGTATCGGTCGTCCGGACACGACATTTTGCTAGTACTCGGAACGAGTACTAGCAGAACCAGAATGTGTATGTGATTGAAGATTTCTTTTTCTTTCACAACGGTTTATGTTGGAAAAAAAAAAATCTCAAGGAAATTCTACCGACGGCCTGAGGAGATTCTCCCTCAAGGAGATTCCCCCCCATAAAATTCGAATTGTGAGCTGGCGTTGAGCTTCATGCTCATAGCAAGCATAGAAAGATATAGTGGACAAGACGAGCGCTGGCGCTCGTGCAAGATGAAGGGACGAGCGTGGGCCAGAGTACGTGCGCGCCGACCGTTGCCACCAAGAGCCCCCGGCCCGCCTGTGCACCGGGGGCGGAATACTTGTTGGCCCTGCCCTTCGCCCGCCTGCCCCGCCCGCGTGGCGACAGCCTTGCTGCAGCATCAGCGCCAGCCTTGCTGCAGCGCTCCGTCCTTACATACAAAACGCGCGCAGCAGCTTTCCTCCTGATTGGCTCCCGGCGGCGCGGTGGCAGCATTTCTTTTTTTCGGTGTTTTTCGTCTTTGAAACTGGACAGAGCAGGACAGCTTCTGCTTTTGCGCGCGCACTCTCTCGCCAGTGGTTAGCAATAAAAATGCAAAAAAAATTTCGCGTTGCGCGCGTGCCCCTACCTGTGGGCCCCTTTGTAGCCGGTGCGGTTGTGTGGCTTGCACGGCCGACAGCAAGAGCCGGCTAGCTTTTTATGCTCGCACGCATTCCCGGGCCTTGCAGAGCAACGACCTTGCTCCGCACACGAGCAGCGCGCGCTGCGTCCTCCCTTTCTTTGCGCCGACGGCGCTGCGCTTCAAATTTCTGCACCGTCGCAGCGGCTTTTTTTATTTCGGGCGCGTGCCGCGCCCGCTCTGCCCGTCGTTGCTTCGCGCCGACGGCCTCGCGCCTTCGTTCGCGGACCTTCAAAATTGCCTCCGCGCGCGCGCAGCACGTGCTCCGCTCCTCGTTGTTTCGCGCTGACGGCTTTGCGCTTTTTTTTCACGAGCGCACGGCAAAAATTTTTGTCGCGCGCGTGCCACACGCGTTCCACCCTTCGTTCCGCCGCATCGATGCCCTTGCGCTTTCTTTCATGGGCGGCCGGCCGACAAAAAAAAATTTCTTACGCGCGCGCTGCGCGCGCTCCACCTTTCGTTGCTTCGCGCCAGCGCCCTTGTAGTTTGTTGCCTGCGCGGGTGCCAGACAAAAATTTTTTGCGCGCGCGCCCAACCTTTCTCTGCTTCGCGCCCGCCAGCTCCCCTGCAGCTTCTTGCACGGGGGCCCGAAAAATTTTTTTTTCGCGCGCGCGGTGCGCGCGCCCCATCCTTTGTTGCTTCGCGCCAGCGCCCTTGCAGTTTCTTACACGGGTGGCCGACAAAAATTTTTCTCGCGCGCGCCAGCGAACTTGCACTTTCTTGCACGGGTGGCCGACAGAAAAACTTTTCGGGCGGGCGCAGCGCGCGCTGCATCCTTCGCTGTGTCGCGCTACCGCCCGCGCAGTTTCTGTCTCGCACGGATAACCGACGAAAAATTTTCTCGCGCGCGCTGCGCGCGCGTCATCCTTCACTGTTTCGCGCCAACGGCCTGGCGGTTCGTTTCTATCTTGCGCGGGCGACCAAAAAAATTTTTCTTTCCCGCGCGCGCTGCGCGCGCCCCTCCCTTCGCTGCTTCGCGCCAACGCCCTGGTGGGTTCGTATCTTGGACGGGCGACCAAAAAAATTTTCTTCCTCGCGCGCGCTGCGCGCGCGCCATCCTTTATTGCCTCGGCTCGCGCCAACGCGCTGGACGAGGCTTCTACTATGCACGGGGGGCCGGCGAATGCGAAAATTTCTTCTCGTGCGCGCGCTGCGCGCGCTGCAACCTGCACTGCCTCGCGCCAACGCCCTGGCGGCTTCTACTTTGCACGGCCCGGTGGCCGGCGAAAATTTTCTCTCGCGCGCGCGCTGCGCGCGCTCCAACCTGCATTGTCTCGCGCCAACGTCCTCGCCGTTTCATTCTTGCGCGGGTGGCTGACAAAAAGTTTGCTCGCGCGCGCGGCGCGCACTGCTCCATCCTTCGCACCTTCGCGCCGGCGCCTCGGCAGTTTCTATCTCGCACGGGCGACCGACAATTTTTTTTTTGGGGCGCGCCTGCACTTGCGCTATCCGCGGCTTCGCTGCTTCGGCCTCGCGCCTTTCTAATTTCTTGCACGGGTGGCCGACACAATTTTTTTTTCGCGCGCGTGCCGCGATCGTGCTCTTCTTCTTCGTTGCCCTACGCCGAAGGCCATACGTGTCTGTTCGCTCGCGGCTGGCCGGCGAAAATCTCTTTCATTCACGGGCGCGCGATTTGGTTTCTTTGGTGTGGGCATTGATTTGGCGTGGTGTACTCGGGCTACCCCGGGTCGTGGGTCCACGGGCTTGATGTTGCCGAGTCACTATTTCGGTGGGGCGCCGGCCGCCGCAAGTTGCAGGGCCTGTTGTTCCGGTCGTTAGGAAGGGCCCGCCTTGGCGGGCGGGTGCCCTTGAAATCGCGCCAGATGAACAGCCCGGGGCTCGTTGCCCTTGCAATCTCGCTGAAGTTGCTGAGGGGTGGCCTCCTTTTCAAATTGCACCCACGCAAGCATGCAGCGCCTGAGCGGCTGCCGGGCGCCTGGCCCTTGGCTTGGGGTTGAGCTCTTGTTGCGCGACTTGCCTCGCGCGCTTTGTGTTTCGTTTGAGGTCGATTCTAGGTGGTCGTGGGGGTGGTTTGCCTTTGAGGTCGCTCCAGAGCGGGTGCGGGGTGATCTGCCTCTGATGCGCTCTGGTGCGAACGGCTGAGAGGCGACTTGCCGTTAAAGCGGTCGAGGGACGACTTGCTTTTTGTTGCGGCTTCGCAGCGGCCACATCGGGCAGAATGGGCGTGAAATTGCGGCCGTTCTTCGGGCTTTATAGGGCAGTGCACGTGTGAGATTGCATGGGGCAAAGCGCCCTCTAGCGCGGCGCCATAGTCGGCAGGGCGCCCGGGAAAGGCTTCGTAGGGCCTTGCGCCCTTGAGCTTGCGTCTGCGTCGGGCCGCATAGGGCAGTGCGCCCGCCCTTGAAGATGCGGCTTGGGCCGCAGAGGGCGCCTCGCCCCTGGAATTGCACTGCGCCCGGGCGCCCAACCCCAAGGGCGATAAGTCCCGCTTTTGTGGTTTTCTGGCGGGCTATGAGAATCTCCTTGGGAGAAGGGGAGCGAGAGAGCGGGGGGAGGTGAAGGAAAAAGAAGCACATGAAGGAAAAAGAAGCACATGAAGGAAAAAGAAGCACATGAAGGAAAAAGAAGCACATGAAGGAAAAAAAAAAAAGAAAGAAGGAAAAAGAAAAGAAAAAGGAAGAGGAGGGGGAGGAGGGGAGGAGATTCTCCTGGGGGTCCAGGAGAATCTCCTTGGGCCAAGGAGATTCTCCGAGATTTTCCTTGAAGTCGCCCATGTGAATTTCACTATGGGTCGTGTACCTGTACGCGCATGTGGATTGGTCTTGCACATACTTACTTATACGTGCCCAGGCTCCTGTCACGTTGACTTTGCTGGTGAAGATAGCAAGCAATTTTCCCCGGAACAATGGAATTCGCCGTCTACCACTACCACGACCGCCAAGCAGTACATCGCCATGTTCTCGCACGCCTCTGGAGTGGACCCCTTCGTCGTGATGCAAGTGCTGGCGCCACACTGCGTGTTTCTGTGGACCTTCAAGGCGGAGCTGATGTTCCTCCCTGGCCCGTTTTTCATGGCGTACGGCGTCAGCTGCGAGGCCGGCGTGATGAATCGGGGCAATCGTGCGCAGGCGATCAAGACCTGCAGCCGGCTTGCGGCCTCCCCCCTGCCGCCGATGTGCGCCCCGGAGGGTACTCGGACCAAATCCGGTTTGATTCTGCCGGAACTGAAGAAGGGCATGTTTCACGTGCGCACCGAGCGGCAGGCCGACATCCTGCCCATTTACCTGAATGGCAACTTTGAGGTGTGGCCGCCCACGTCAATAGTCCCCACATTCGGCCGCGTTGTGGTTCAGGTTTTGCCAGTGCTCTCCGTTTCGGCCGAGGAAGATCTGGACACGACGCGGACCAAAGTGCGCAAAGTGTTTCTCCGCGCGGCGGCGCGGCGGGCCGAGCTAGCGACGAATTCCATGTCTCTGCGATTTTTGCTGAGGCACTTCTTCGTCTGGTTGCCTTTCTGGCTGGTGTCCTTTTTTGTCACGTGGAAAATGTTGGAACAGATGTTTGAACAGGGTTACTGGTGCTTCATACACTATCTCTGATGAACAATCTCAGTAGAACGGAGCGAGACTGCTTAAAACTTGAATCACGTCGTGCTGGTGCAGGCACAAAATCAAAAACAACACGAAGGATAGGACGACTTTTGTTTTGTTTTTAGCGCTAAGGCTAGGCATGGCATCACTGCGCCGACCTCCAGACCGTTTTTGTTCGCTCTAGGAGAGTGTTGTGTGCAAGAACTACAATTCCAAGTGGTATTAAAGACAAGTCAAAGTAGCCCCTGGAACCCTTCTCGGGTCTTGTTCTACTCAATGTTACCTTTATTTCCCCATGATCGCCATCGTCTCGTTGAGTGACAGAGGAGCCTAGAGGCGCAGAGCAAAACGAAAAACTCGGCAACATATCTTAACTTGTTTCTACTCATCGTGATCGTGGTCCTTGACCTGGTCTCGTCATCGTATCTTCGAGAGAGAAGCTCGACCACCGTTTTATTTCGTAAAAGGGTTGCACTGACTTGCAGTTCTTCTTCTTTACAAGTAAGTGCGAGTTGTAGTACACGTGAAAGTAGAACATAAAGGAAAAACTGCTGTTTGAACTGCTGCTGCCCGCTTCTTGTCACAGTACTCGCCATCTTCTTGTCACAGTTTTCGTCTTCTCCAACCCAAACCGAACAGGTAGAGATAGTAGACCTACTATAGCGTCTATGTAGCTAACTCTAAGCTAGCTCACAATGCTGCCGGACGCAATTCTTATGTTGTGTCCTTCGGTGCTGTGTTGCATACTTCTACACTGATGCTCGATCGCATTTTTTAAGAAAATCTTTTAAATCAATAAAATTCAAATCGCATTTCTGTTCAACAGAACTATGAGTCCAAAAAAAAGAATCTTCATGGTGCACCAGTCTGCGCCACAGAGGACAGTGGAGACGATGGACGCGCAAGTAGCCTATCAAATGTAAAAATGTCTGGGTCTGGAAGATTCTGAGACTTGTCATGCATGTTTTGTATTGGCCATGATGTCTGTGATGCATGCCCTAGCATCACAGATTTTTTGAGGGCTTCGCGATGCCTATTCCGCATGACAAATGCCCTCTCCGCGTAGCAAAAATTGCGTTTCCTTTGCTGCTCATGCAATACAGATTTTTTTGGAGTCCAAATTCAGCATCACCTCAGGGTTCCAGGGTTCCAAATTCAGCATCACAAATTGCATTCTTCCAGACCCAGACATTTTTACATTTGATATAGCCGCGAAGATGACAACTTCAACTCCATCCAGCTGCAGTCCACCCTCCAGCACCTGTAACAAAGGGTCCCCGTCACAAGCAAGTGACCTACAACACGTAGGATCGGCGGGACGGGGTCGTGAAGTAGAGGTGGTTTCGGTTATTTCCTCCACTTCTTCTATGGATGTGTCAGGATCGAAATCAACAAAATCGAAAAATTTGTGATGCATAAAATCGATACCAGTTGGACCCACAGTTTTCAAGTGGCGCATGACAAACTTCGGGAGCTGCAAAATCCAGTCTGGTGTCGTGCTGTTTGGGCAAAGAAGACTGCTCCTGTCATGCTGCTCTGGCAACGCGTCTTCTTCCCCTAAACAGGCTTGCAATCGATCTCATTTGCCTTCTCCCCAACACAGGCCTTCCGTGCCCTACATTTTATGCATTACAAGTTTTTCGATTTCGTCGATTTCGATCCTGACACTCCCATATCTTCCTGCCAAGTACAACCAGCTCCGCAGACCACGGATCAGGAACCAGCAGACCAGCAGCACGAGAAGTACTACCAAGATCAAGATGGAACAAATTTTTTCCAGAAGGCTAGTAGTACAACAACGCAGCAAGCCCAAGCCGTCGAGATGTTGGCAGTCCCCACTGGAGGTGAAAGTGCTGCCACTGCAGCGCGAGGAGAAGGAGGACCTGCTACTCGTGGAGATAAGGAAGATGGCGCGTGTGCAGTCCAAGTTGTCCGAGCAGGAGTTTCTTCGTCCAACTGTTCGGGCGAAGATTTGCAAGGGCATATCTTCATGCAGGAGGATACAGCACGTCCACATGACATGAACGAGGATTCCCTGGAGTTGCAACCACACAACAAAATCAAGGGCGCGAAGAACGCGAAGGACAGCAAGACATCCTCCGCGGCCCCAACTACATTTGGCTGTCCTAGTACAACATCAGCTCTATCTACTACAACTACTACTCGTTCCTCCGCGCTGCGCCCGTCCGCCGCGCGAGTCAGCTTCGTGAGGCAGCGCCTGCAGGAGAAGCACCAGGAGCGGCTGCGGCAGGCCAAGCTGGTGCCGACATTGCAGCGGTATGTCGCGGCGTGTCTTGCGATGGTGATGGCGTTTTCCTACGGGTGCTGGTCTTTCTCCAAAAGAACGCTGAACACCGCGGTTGCAGTAGTGAAAAACTTCTGGCGCGAACGAGCGGTCTACTTGGGCTACGTCTACAAGCTGGTCTTCAACAGCTTCTACTACGTGGAGGTGCTCATCCGGTCATCTTTCTCGTGGGGGAAAAGTGCAGTTTGCGCAGCTTGGGGTTTCATTTGCTCCTTCACAGCTGACATCGTCTTTCATCTTCTTCATACAGTACCATCGGGGGCTAGTTCTTCGTGTACTTCTGGTCCTCTGCAAGAAGAGGCACAGGCACAAAAGCCGGGAGCCGCGGCGAAAAAGCCTTCTTCAAAGATGACTACCAAGCGAAAAATGAAGGGGAAAACGAAAATGATAAACATGGGCGAACAACAAGAAGATCCGTTTTCACCACGACAGGCCGGCGGGACAGACACGGCATCAACATCTTCAAACCACGGGCACGATGAAAATCAAGATACCCCTTGTTGCGACGGGACTGTTGTTGTTGTAACTGTGGTGTGTCCACCACCTCCCGCGAACAACGGTCTTGCAGGCTTTTGGCTTCGACTGCAGCAGGCAGTGATATTTGCAACCACCGCTGGAACAAGTCAAATTCTTCTGCGAGTAAAAGGTGCAGCGGGGCAAGCGCTGGCTTTTCTGCGCCGAATGCAACTCGTTTACTGCCAACGCTGGAAAAGTAGAGCCAGCCGGCGGGGGCAGTGGTGGCAAGTGTTTTGCGTTTGCTTATCAAACGGAAAAATCCCCCCTCCCCATATCAAAACGGAATTTCTGATGCTGGATTTGTGTACACAAATCAGGTTTGTATTGCAGAGAAGCACTGCGGCCAGATCCCCAGGCTAGGTAGGGGCGTATGGGTCTAGTTGTTCAGCATGGCAAGCGGCTCACTTTTAGGGCCAACAGCATGACAAATCGCCTCCATAGTGCGGCGGAAGCTTCTGCCCTTGTCTTCTTGCAAGACAAATGTGATTTGTGACCTCAAATCAGCAAGACAAATTTGCGGAAACATACCTTTTCGATATGGGGAGGGGGGATTTTTACTTTTGATATTGCTTGCGGCTTGTGGAGTTTCTTGCGCTCGTCACGTACCTCTGTTACAGCTGGGTATGCATTGCAAACATGTCTGGGTCTGGAAGAGTGCATATTTGTCATGCTTGTCTGGCATGACTCTTAAATCTGTCATGCACGTTACCCAAGAGAGCCGTTTTGCTGTCATGCAAAAACGCAGTTTGTCATGCAGAATAGGCAACACCTAGAAGCTCAAAAGCTTGTCATGCTGAGCCAGCAGTTGTGACCTTCATGATACGCCGCCCAGCAACATCACAAGTTTCCAGACCCAGACACTTTTACAATCCATACTGGGACCACTTGTACGACAACTACACCGCGACGACGTCCATTTTCTCGTCGTCCATGTGGTACAACAACTACGCCGGGGGTCCAAGGGACGAAGGGAGAAGTACAACCACTACGGTTCTTGAGCACAGAAGCAACATGCTGAGTAAAAATTTACATTTTCCCAGCACGTCTCCCTCTCGCTCTCCGAGCAGCTCCTGGAGCGCCACGACGACCTCCGCGAAAGAGATGAAAACTAGCAGTAGCACTAGAGGACTCCTGTCTACTAGTACAAAAGGGAGCGAAGAAGCCGAAGGTTTTATTACCTCCCACGGGGGCAGGGGGACGATCACGAAGACGAACAGGAACAACTACAACCGGAAACAAGCGTCGTGGCTGCAAGTCCTTCCTCATACTGGTGCAGTGGAGAGGACGACGACTGTCGAGGAGGACTGCCTGCTCGGGGGTGAGCAGCGGAAGGAGCACGAGCAGGCGGTGGAGAACGAGAACAAACGCATCAAACGCAAGGAGCTACTAGTAACCGAAATCCACCAAGAGCAACACCATCATATTAGCCATCACCAGTACCGCAGCACCACCAAGAGGATTTTTCTGTTTGCGAACGCGGAGAAGATCGCACTCGTGCAGCAAGAAAGTGGAACCGACGACGACATGGTCGTTGTTGAGCAGGTGCAAGAAGGGCTAACCGACGACGACATGGTCGTTGAGCAGGAGATGCTGGCAGGCGGGCCGGATGGTCGTGAAAAACAACTTACTATTTCGGAAGATGAAGATGACACAGCCGTCGCAGCTGCGGAAATGTTTTTGAACACGGCGAGAACAGTATTACAGTGAAAAATGCCCCCACCCCCAAAGTTGCAAAAAATTGTGATGCGAAGTTTCCGAATGAAAACTTTTTGCCATGCATGAAAGGAGAAGTATGAATGTTTCTGATGCACAGTCTAGCTGTGTCTCGCATCGCTTGCATGAGAAGCGCCAGTCTTGCTGGGGTCTTTTGCAATACAAATTTTTGCTATTCACGATTGGAAGCCTGTGCTGCTGATAGATGCAAGAGGGCAAATGTTTCATTTGGAAAGGTTTGCAATACAAAATGCCACCAGGTGGCATTTTTCATTGTAATAAACAGCAAACTCAAATCCAGCTGCTGCGGGGGCGCCCGCCCTGGACGAGGTGCTAGGTACCACGCCTGCGTTAGCCGGAAGAACCACCACCACGACGTCTTCGGATGTTGCAGCCAACAAGGTGCTGGCCAGCAACATGGACAAGAAGGTGCTCGTCAGGGTCAGGCAGTTCGGCGGGAAAGAGGTGTCTGGAACTACTCGTGGTCCTGGGCGACGTGCAACAAGATTCAACCGACCTTCTGCAGTAGCTAGTACATCGACCTCCGCGGTGGATGAAGAAGCCTCACGGCGGGCAATAACAATGAGCGCGTTTCTGCAACAGCAGACGGCAAAAAAGAAACGGGTCGGCGAAAACGAAGAGAAGACGTCGCTGCAGAAACGAACCAAGGAGCAACAAGGCCGCGAAAAACAAAAGCGAAATTTGAAGGTGCGGATCACTAAGATATGCAATCATGTCTGCTTCTGGGAGAATGCGCGTGTAGTTTGTCGTGGATTTACTTAACTAGGTATTTTAGATACATGCACTGGAATGCGCTCAAAGCATCGCAGTTCGTTTATTTGTGAAGGCGTCTCAATGCATACCTTGACCTCCCCCTCGCATGTTGGCTAGAAAATATGCATACCTCGCATGGGATTGGGATGAAATAACTCGCTCTACTTTATTTCCTACCCAGACGTGCCGGGCAGCTTCTTGAATTTTGGTGCTCATGCAACAGTAGAAAAACAAATGTTCATGTTTTTGTTTGGTCTGTGTTCGACTTCGAGTCGTGAGAGTCAGTTAGCACAAGAAGTACGACGCATAATTCTATATTCCAAACGACCCAGAGGACAACATGTTTATTGCACATGCATAATCGACCAAAAAAGGCTGGAGTTTTTGCGGACGAGCGCACGCGTCACAGCGCAGAAGAGGACGTCGACCGGCGAGGGTACCGGCACATCAGCAAGAAATAAACGTGTTGAACACGAACAAAAGACGTCGACCCGCGAGGGAGCAAGAAATAAACGTGTTGAACACGAACAAAAACATCTTCAGAAGCAAAAGCAGAAAGTTCATTTCGTCGACGCCTCTGCTGCTGTCGATCACCTGAACGCGCTGGTCGGGGAGCTTCAAAAGAATAATAATGCGGACGTAATGAACGAAATGATCCAGAACCTTGCCACCCACGCGGGGGAAAATGACGGCGCATTGAAGGACTATCTGGACCACATACCGCTGGACGAGCCAAGAGGTCAGGCTCCAGGTGGCGAGCAGTTGATGCATGAGGCCTGCTATGGATTGCAAAAGTATAATCTAGCTATAATTTGAATTTCACGAAATTATTTTTAGCTCTGCTCAGCATGACAAGAAATCAAGTGGAATTTGTCATTCTGCTTTACCTTCTTGGGAACGCGAACGACATTTGTATATATGCATGATTGCGATTAGTACGAGTGTGATACTTTTGCACTGGATACCTGCGTACTGATGGCGTTGGACGAGCAGTTCCCGGATTTGCTGATATGCCTTGCAAATATGTTTGGGTCGGGAAAGAATGGGATTTGTGATGCAAGATTTCGATCGTGGGAGATGCCAAAACCTGTATTGCACGAGCAGCAAAAAGAGAACTCAGAGTTTTGCCACCCCTAGAGGGCGCCTCTCATACCGGATAGGCATGAGCATGAAGAAAGCAAGCCTTCGTGTTCGTGATGCAAGCTGTGTTGCTAGCACATGCAGTATGTTGGCATGGCGAGTCATGTACAATTTGCATGAAGACACCCTCTCCCCCCCGATCTTCCAGAGAACCTGAACCGAGACATACTTGCAGTTGATTGCTGACATCGTGGGACGACAAAGACACTCCTGACAACCTAAATGACGACACTGTTTCGGTCGAACAAGAACATCTAAACCACATCTTCTACACCGAATCGGTGCCGGAGGGCAGCCCGCCCGATTACTCCGGGGAGGAGGGTGCGAACGGGATTAGATTGGACCGTTTCCGGGATGACGTGGCAAAGTACCAGGAAGCCGCCTACGGCGCAGTGGATCACGATCCAAATGATAATTTGAAGTTCAATACGGATGTGCCGGACGGGAAGCAATATATGACTCTCCCAGAGGGAGGCTATGGCTCGCTCAGGTGTTACAATGATTTCAACAGACTGTTAGTACCGGGAATATGAAAGCGGAGTAGAGTTCGATTTGTAATGCAAAAGCCAAAGTCGCTTTGGCTTTCACTTTCAAAATTTGCATGAAATTTATTTATATTTTTCTATAATCCAATTCGGATTGGAATTATTCCAATCGCGATCTATCGCAGATGTAGCTAGTATCCTCATAGAACGACGATTTCCTTCGGACGGTCCAAAGTTCAGTAAAATTATCTAGCTAAATTTGCATATGCGAAAAATAGTTGGCCGTGGAGCAGAAGCTCAATCTGTACCATTTTGGTCGTCATGTCGTAGTCGCGCAAGACAAACGTGACGAGAGGACTGTTCTTTCATTGTAAACTACAGTTCTTAGATGAAGAAATTGCAACACTTGAGCAGGTGATAGAGGCATGAAGGAGTTTCTCATGGAGGCCCGAGCGAGTATACGGCACGACCCCGGCAATGAGAATGACCTTATCTTTCCTCCGGAAAATCGAAGAGACAACCAGATCGCTCCCTTTGAACTGAATGAAGACGCGCGAAGGGCCATGCTAGCGGCCTTGATCGAACAATACCCCAAAAGGTTTGACGGGGGATTTGCAAACGACTTGGATGGACAGACTTCGCCCTTGGAGCATATCAACGACCTCAGTCACTACGTGACGTCGACGAGTCCCAACGGGATCGATATTTTATGGGAAAATCCCCCCTTCCCATACTCAAAGCGGAAATTTGTAGTTGCTGACTCTTCGTGTAGTACACAAGTCCATTTATATTGCATAACGGGAAACAAGGAAGGGCGCTTTGTAGTTTTCTGTAGGCGGAGATTTCTGTCGTGTCTGTTTAGGCCGGAGAGAAGGCGTCTGTGATGCCAAGCAGATGATCATAGGCAGTGCCTCCGACGTAAACAGGGTCGTTAGGATCATCTAGTAGCTCAGATGTAGTTGTTATCCTTATCCTCGCAGCAATACAAAATGATCCGTGTATAATGCAAAAAATCATGTTACACAAATCTCTGACTCTGATTGAATATGGGGGCGAGGGTAGTGGATTTTTCATCTTCATAATCGAGAAGCTTGAACTAAAAGCCGACGTCACCGAAGACCAAGTCCAAGATCTCCTTCGAAGATTCGACGACACAGACGGCAAGTTCCACTGGAACGACGTGGACATGGACGAATTTCGCAAGGATTTCTACCACGCCATGCCTATTCCAGAGAAAAGTTGTACGCCCATATCAGCAAGAGGATATATAGAAAAATGATAAAATTATTCGTACAATTGGAATAGCGGGTGTTCTTTGATAGTTATATTTTTACGGCACAAAAAACTCCGTGAAGATGCTCGCATGGTATGGGTGTGCTTTTTCATCTTTTTCTCTTTGATAATGCCCGAGCAGTACCAGAGAGACCACGGGGAATTGTTGCCCTACTACATGCGCAGCCACGAGCAAGTGGACGAAATGGAATTCTCCTCCCAATACCTCGCCCTGCCTGCAGAACGCGAAGGCGGAAAGGAGCTGCACGACTTCATCCTGGGCACCGTATCTGAGCAGCCAGTATGGCGCTCTCAAAGAACGTTTACATGGATCGCAGCTGGTGCGTAATTTTCTGATGCAAAAAGAACTGCGCGTACGAGCAGAAGAGGGGCGGCAGCTTGTGTGTCTTGTTTCACTACGATGCATAGTAACAGACGCGCAAGCTTTTATCGGCATCATTCATTGCATGATTTGGGACAGATTGTACTATCGCTATTGAGCGCCTCGGCCTCCGTATCTTCATTATAAATATAGCTTGATGTTGTTGGTGCGGACGAGTGAATGATGTGATACTGATTAGTCGCTCATCTGCGGGGCAAGTCATAATCATATTACCATTATGATGTTAAAGAGGTGAGCCGGCTGCCATCTTTTTCCAATGTTAAAGGGGGGAATGGAGGTGCCCCGGCTGCCATCTTTTTCCAATGTTAAAAGGGGGAATGGAGGTTCCCCGGCTGCCATCTTTTTCCAATGTTAAAAGGGGGAATGGAGGTGCTCCGGACATGGTCCGCCCACCGCGCTTTTTTCCAGTGTTAAGAGGGGGAATGGAGGTGCCCCGGCTGCCGCCTACCTTTTTCCAATGTTAAAAGGGGGAATGGAGGTGAGCCGGCCGCCATCTTTTTCCAATGTTAAAAGGGGGAATGGAGGTGAGCCGGCTGCCATCTTTTTCCAATGTTAAAAGGGGGAATGGAGGTGAGCCGGCTGCCATCTTTTTCCAATGTTCAAAGGGGGGACGGAGGTGACCCGTCCGCCATCTTTTTCCAATGTTAAAAGGGGGAATGGAGATGAGCCGGCTGCCATCTTTTTCCAATGTTAAAAGGGGGAATGGAGGTGAGCCGGCTGCCATCTTTTTCCAATGTTAAAAGGGGGAATGGAGGTGAGCCGGCTGCCATCTTTTTCCAATGTTCAAAGGGGGGACGGAGGTGACCCGTCCGCCATCTTTTTCCAATGTTAAAAGGGGGAATGGAGATGAGCCGGCTGCCATCTTTTTCCAATGTTAAAAGGGGGAATGGAGGCGATCCGGCTGCCATCTTTTTCCAATGTTCAAAGGGGGGACGGAGGTGACCCGTCCGCCATCTTTTCCCTCCCAATGTTAAAAAGGGGGAACGGAGGTGAGCCGGCTGCCATCTTTTTCCAATGTTAAAAGGGGGAATGGAGGCGATCCGGCTGCCGTCGCATCTTTTTCCAATGTCAAAAGGGGGAATGGAGATGCCCCGGCTGCCATCTTTTTCCAATGTTAAAAGGGGGAATGGAGGTGAGCCGGCTGCCATCAACGCCCGTCGGTTTTGTCTCCTCCTTTATATCAACGCCCGTCGGTTCTGACTCAGGTGGGGCATCCCCCTCGTCAAAGGGTTCATCCTGATCGGCCATCTTCCGAGATTTTTCGCAAAGTCCGTCGGATCCGTCTCCTTTTATATCCGCGCCCGTCGGCTTTGTCTCCTCTTTTATATCGGCGCCCTTCGGTTCCTTCCGACCCAGATGGGCCATCTCCCTCCTCAGAGGGTTCATCCTGATCGCCCGCCTTCCGGGATTTTTGACAAAGTCCGTCGGATCCTTCACGAGCCCCATTCTGCTGCCGAGATTTTTGACAAGCGCCGGCGGTGTCTCCTGCTTTATATCAACACCCGCCGGCCCGACCCATGTGGGGTGGGCCACGCCATCCCCCTCCTCAAAGTAAGGGCTCATCCTGATCGGCCACCGCGGGTCCACCATGTTCGACCACCCCAAGAGGGGGAGGGGGGGGGGAAA